>OY728139.1:980981188-981572794 GCA_963277665.1 Viscum album | reverse complement strand
CCAACCTGCCTTTTCCCAGAAGAGCAAGCAGCAGCGGCGTAAGAAGAAAGAGCGTGCCACACCAGTTCCACCACCATCCCACACCCTTGGCGATTTCATGTAACACCCCAAGCTTCCACGTAACGTTTCCCTTAGAATAATGCAATATCATGTGTTGTACGCAACCTCGAGTTCTAACACACCGAAACTAATTAAACTAGCCGTTATGAATAGTAATAACTACTTTTTGAAATTTTATAAATTTTATTTATTAAATTGGACAACATTTTTGGATTCGGAATATAGAAATTAGCCTAGGGTGAATTTTTGTTATTTTTCTGAAAGACATCATTTTTTGATGAATAGTGAAAATTACTAAATTTTAATTAAAAACAACTTTTTTAATCAAAATAATTAATACTGATAAATTATGTGATTGAGTGGTTTTAAAGAACATTTAGAATATATTTTTACCACTTAATACAATTTTGGTCATTATACATAATTTCACAATAAAACCGGAACAAGTGTCCATCTTTTGATAGTTATTATAGCTTAAAAACACGCTTATTGTTTTGACAACGAGAATTTAATTTTAAATTAATTTCTACCACTTCCATGTTTTGAATTTGGAAAAATGAATTCCATATTTGGAATCAGGATGTCCAAATTATGTAAATAGGTAACTTTTATTTTTACACATTTTGAATAATTACTTCGGTAAATATTTTATTTACCGTGTTTAAAGGGTAAATCCGGTAAATGAGGGTAAAAAAATAATACTATAATAATATTAATTTACCATAAAACGTGTCCTAACCATATTGGTAGACACATACCCGACCATGGGCATCCTTGGGTCGATTTTGGGACCCCATGGAGCCACTTGTAATTGGTAGGGACACTTTATTAATAAAGTTATAATAAATACAAAATTGACAAAAGCTTATATATTTTAGAAGAACAATGTTTACATAGGGTTTATATGTTGGATTTTTGATTATAAATATTCATTAAAAAGATAAATAGATTTCCTACATTATAGTATTTTTTTTTGAATTTTTAGACATCAAATAATATAAATTATTAATGACACAATAATGATGCAATGTTTACCTCATTAATAAATCATTAAAATAAATAATGTTATAATGATTAAAATATTATCTAAAACCTGTCCAATTCCTATTGGTTGATTTTATATCGAATATGATTCATCTTATCTTCGACCTAAATGATTTTAGGACCATTATAAACTGAATATCATTATATTATAAAATAATATTTTCACTCTTTCCTAAAGAGCCCCTCCTCTCCCTTATAAAAAGAGACCACTTCTGCCCAATTCCTCACACCTTTCAAGCCTCTTGGTTCGTCCAAACACTGTACAACTAAGCTTCCTACATCCCTCATCTCCTCCGTGAAGCCTCACCTTAGGCATAAGTCACTTCAAGAAGTACTTTGGTTCAATCCAAAGTGAGTTACCCAAATTAAAGGTAACAATTTCTCTTAGATTATTTTCTTTTATTTTGATTTTCCAACCCCTAAACTCTTTTTATTTCCATTATTTTGTAACAACACCAGTATCCTAAATATACTACGATGTTGTTATAGGAAGGATTCGAACTACACTTACACACACCTCCATCTAATGGATGATGAACATAATGTTTCCGTGGATGGAAAACGAACGCCTCACGAAACGATGATTGTTCAATTACATCTTACCATGTCTCATGGTGGAAATTATGATGGAACTATATTTAAATATGATATTAATGATATTTATTTTATACATAAGCTTTTGTAATTCCATTTTATATCATACCATTATTTGTTTCATGTTGTATATACATACGATAATTTCATTTGAGGAAGTGCGGACTACCGCCCCCTCAAAGTGATATGACTCGTTAGTACCATGCATGGAACGTATAAAGAATGGTGTTAATGAAAATAATTAACATATATAAGATATTATATTATACTGGAATAATAATATACCTATGTATCATTTGGATTCCATTCTTTTAAAATAAAAAATGAAATGGAAGTAGCATTCATGCGTACGTACGGACTACCGTCTCCACGAACGCGATGAGATTTATTCTCCATCGTATCCATCCAAGTCTTATTCTTATTTGATGGTTAAAAATAATGTTTAAGGAATTGATATTATTCTGGATATGAATAATATGCATACTATCCATTACAAAAATGTCTTACGTAACCAAACATTTAAGAAGAACTAATCGGTTATCACCCGAAACGACGATAATACTAAGATATTATTAATAAAGCAATGTTAAAAGATCATATATGATATCATATTGATGTATATGATTATTGAATAATTTAATAACAATGTTTTAACTATTATAAAAGAGTTAAACATACCATCGACTAAGGAAAAGTACAAGGTAAGGGGTTTATTATCTCACTTTTAATTCCGTGTGAATTCCATTGTTCACCACTTATTTATTGCATGTGGTGTGTGTACTGCCCATGATGGTATACATTGTGTAATATACATTAATTTATGGATATTTAAATCATCATTGTATAATCCTTATTTCATGCGTATAAATTTCATAAGTTACCAAATCAATATGGGATTTTGGAATTTCTATTTCAACTCATTTGGCTTTATGCATACATCATTGATTATTTTACTCCAAGATTATGTGTGGAATCACTATTCATTTACTTATGTCATAATTTCCACTCCCTTTATGTGGATATAATTTTGATACACATAATCACTCCATTGATAAATTCTCAAGTCATCGATATGAACTTGATAAGAGAAATTTTAACTCAATCTCTAATTATTGATTTAAACATCCATTTCCTTTGTGTTGTTACAAGAATATGTGTGAATGTCCTCTGATTGATTTAAACTGAATATCCAATCATATTGAGTTTGTTTATATTTTTCACACATAATTATGTTGTTGATGTATCCTTAACCTAAGGATATGGTCTTAATAAGAGATTTCATCTCAAATTACATTCCATTGAGACTTCATTGTTGTTATTCACCAATTCACTTTTATATGGTGTATATAATGAACTTTGACATAGTACATCATGAATCCCTTTATTCTCAGGATATCAAAAAGTTTTGATTACTTCAATTATTTGTATTCAAGTGTCTCTATTTTGGTTAGGAACTCAAACTAAAATTTCATTTTAAATGTTTTCAAGAAAAAGGGGATATTTCCCTCAAATAGTTTTGATGATTATTTTCATCTATGTCAATATCCTTTGTTATTCTCGATTGAGGTTAATATGATACAATAAAATATTTCATATTGTATCTAATGAGTTATGTTTGACTGTGGATGTGCTATTTTTATACCTTTCATGGTTTGTGGTTAAAGTATTGACATTTCATATGCTAGTTTTAATATGAATGTTTAAGTCATGTTTCAGGATTTTCATATGAGGAATGCATTGGACTTAATATGTGACGGGTGGAGCCCGCTATAGCTCCTTGATGCATCGGTAGGTATCATTAGAAAATCTAGTGTCTTGGTATGAGGCCTTGAAAAAATTTTATTTGCAGTCTTGGCACGAGGCCTTGGCTACGTGGTGATGAAAGTCTGGCATTATGCATTCCGTCATTTTGAAATTGATTATTGATATTGCATGTGATTATTCGATTAGTAGAATATCCATGTGAATATGTAAATGGCATTATTTCATTTAATTTTTGCCATATTATGCTGAAGTTAAAGTTTAAAGGCTTTTGTTTTAGTTTTATATTGCCTTAAATGTTTATGCTCATTTATGAAAGTTTCCGCTATATTGGTATCCTTACTGTGCATCTGAGCTCACCCCTTTCAATATATTATTTTTCCTAGGATGTGAAGAAGTATTTTATGACTTACCTACATGAATAGTCTATGGGGATGTGAAGACAAGTTTTTGTTGTAGTTTTATTCAATTTATGTTGTAATGTAAGACATATGAATATATCTAGTGTATCCAAGGCTACTAAACCAATTGGTCTTTCGAGTTTTTGATCCTTTGTGATCATGCCAATTATGTAATAATGCACCGACTCTGGGTAACTAGGGTTGGGGCGTTACAGTTGGTATCAAAGGAAGTTTAGTACAATCCTTGTAAGCTAGATTTAGATAAACTCTAATTAGAGCACATAGCCCTAAGATAGACTTTGAGGATTAGTATAGAAGAACATCCTAGAATATTGGTAATGTAGAAATTTTGTGTGTTTTCTAAGAAATACATCCCCGTCTGGATACGACCAGGTAGAGGTGGCTCTGGCACAGATGTAGCTAGGGATAAACCCAAAAACACCGCTTTGAGCTGGACTCGAACTGGAACTGGTGCACGACAACGGGCCTTGCTGTACTCTTGGTTAGGACACTCCCGGGGGATATGATTAGGATAATTTAAATTTTCATTACAAACAAATTTGAATAATTTTAATATAAGATGATAATAAATGACCTTGGTTAATACTAAGTTGTTTAAAATTGAAAATATGGTGTTATGATATTCTCTAAATGATTTTATGACTACTATTACTCACACAATGCTTTTTGGTTTTAGTCAATGGCTGAATTCCAAGGAAGTCCTAGTAACTTTGAGAATGATGTACAAGGTGGGAATGGTGGTGGTAATGAGCAACAAAATGGATTGTTGATAGAAGTGAATGATATCGTGTTCATGCCAAATTAGTTTTCCAAAAATATGATCAACAACATATATATTAACCAACTCCCAGACTCAAAAAAGAAGAGAAATGTGATGAATGATAAGAGCTCTAGTAGTGGAGACCATGGAGAAAAGAATCCTCAGTTTTCAGCATGTAGGAAATGTGGAAGGAGACACCCATGAAAGTGTCTCAATGGAACAAAGAAATTCATTACCTATGGGAAAGAAGGGCGTAATGTAAAGAATTGTCGACGAAAAATGAAGGGTATTATGGAAGAAAATTAAAATACTACCAAGAATCCATTTACAGTCATTTTCCATAAATGTAGGGGCCCTGGACATTACCCAAGTGAATGCCCTATTCTATATGATATTTTCTTGATCAAGGAAGAATCTATGTGGAAATAAATGGTTGGATAAATGTTTAAAAGTATTAGTGATCCTTGCTGATGGAATTACTTGGGAATAATTTTCACTTGTATTTGTAACCCTACAGTTTTCCATGTGATAATGATATTTGAGGAAAACTTATGTCTTCTCTTGTGGATATAGTTATAAGTAACCATTTGGTTTTATATGATCATTGAGTTTGAGGTAATTACAATTTATTATATTTTGGGATGAAAATTCAAGGTATGAGATAACATTTCTGGTTAAAATTATGTTATGGTTATTTTGAGGAATTTATCTCATTTTGGTAATGTTATAAAACATTGTTTTTGAAAAAGTACAACACGTAGACCGTGTGACAACCCGTCGCGTCAGAAAAAGCAGTGGGAATCGAACCCACATCCAAAGTATGATTGGGGTTTATCACCTACCACTGGACTACGTGAAGTCCCTGGTTAATGTGACTAATTATTTTTAGCTTAATGATTTTATTGATCAATAATAAGTTGATTTGGGATCTTATGTATTATCAAATGAATACCCTTATAATAAGAAAATTAATTGGTGATTATGTGATGAATGTTATTCGCTTTGTAGGGAACACTATATGCTCAAGGAAAATAGAATTATATGGGATTTTATTAATATTGTTGGACTTTTATCTATTTTTTTTATTGTGGATTTATAGTAATTTGGGTTATTTATGGAAATGATTAACCTATAATTGAGAATATGTGATTAGGTTAATCACTTTTAAGTTTGTGACTTTAAGAGTAGTTAATGTCATTTGGAGATACAATTTAACATGGAAGACTACATAAAACAATTTCTTCTATGTTTTGGGTTTCAATATTAGTTTGGATTATATTGAAGGATTTTATGGACAATCGATTATTGAATGGTATTTAATTAACTTTGGGTTATTGATGGTTGAATTTTAGAAATTAAGATTATTGTTTCTTTTCCTAATGAAATATCCTTTTGGGGGATCATCATATCTTATACTAACTGTTTTTGTTTTGATTAATCTATAAAGACAAGGTAAATATATAGTTTATCCTATGTGGATCATGTTATTCTATATAAATTATTCTAGCTCTTCCAGTGTGACCAAGTCTTCTTGAACAGTCATCGTTAAAAAAAACTGAGTTGGTTGTAGAAATTTAATAAAGAATGAAATTCTACTTATAAAGTTAGTATATCTCTTTATGTTCATAGTCAATATCATAAATGAATTCCTCATATTTATGTAATGTATCTACAAACAAAAAAATGTTGTCTATTTACTTTTCCTACTGGGAGACTAATGACCATTTTTCCAAACACAAGTGGTGGTTTTCTTGTTGTTAACTTTCTTCTGATCATGTTTTCTATCCCTCTCCATCAGAACATGACACTTAGTTTATCGTCCATATCCATGTTTTCTTACATGGAATCCTAGTATGGGTTATCTTGGGTGACCTTTATTCTTCTCTTTCTTTATTTCAAATTGATAGTTTTATTGACTCTTTTTCCGATGTGGGAATTTCCATTATATTCTCAATCCAAATTTTAAAAATTTCAAGGAATCAATTTATTGAAGGAGAGCAGAATGTAACATCTCAAGCTTCCACGTTACGTTTCCCTTAGAATAATGCAATAGCGTGTGTTGTACGCAACCTCGAGTTCTAACACACCGAAACTAATTAAACTAGCTGTTATGAATAGTAATACCTACTCTTTGAAATTGTATAAATTTTATTTATTAAAATTGACATCATTTTTGAATTCGGAATATCGAAATTAGCCTAGGGTGAATTTTTGGTATTTTTCTGAAAGACATCATATTTTGATGAATAGTGAAAATTACTAAATTTTAATTAAAAACAACTTTTTTAATCAAAATAATTAATACTGATAAATTATGAGATTGAGTTGTTTTAAAGTACATTTAGAATATATTTTTACCACTTAATACAATGTTGGTCATTATACATAATTTCACAATAAAACCGGACATAAACAAGGGTCCATCTTTTGATAGTTATTATAGCTTAAAAACACGCTTATTGTTTTGACAACGAGAATTAAGTTTTAAATTAATTTCTGCCGCTTATGTGTTTTGAATCTGAAAAATGGATTCCATATTTGGAATCAGGATTTCCATATTATGTAAATAGTTATCTTTTATTTTTACACATTTTGAATAATTACTTTGGTAAATATTTTATTTACCGTGGTTAAAGGGTAAATTCGGTAAATAAGGGTAACAAATAATATTATAATAATATTAATTTACCCTAAAATGTGTTCTAACCTTATTGGTGGACACATACTTGACCATGGTCATCCTTGGGTCGATTTTGGCACCCCATGGAGCCACATGTAATTGGTAGGGACACTTTATTAATAAAGTTAAAATAAATACAAAATTGACAAAATCTTATATCTTTTAGAAGAACAATTTTTACATAGGGTTATATAAGTTGGATTTTTTATTATAAATATTCATTAGAAAGATAAAAAGATTTACTATATTATAGTATTTGTTTTAGAATTTTTAGAAATCAAATAATTTAAATTATTAATGACACAATAATGATGCAATGTTTACCTCATTAATAAATCATTTAAATAAATAAGATTATAATGATTAAAATATTATCTAAAACCTGTCCAATTCCTATTGGTTGATTTTATTTCGAATATGGGTCATTTTATCTCAGACCTCAATGATTTTTGGACCATTATAAACCCAATATCATTATATTATAAAATAATATTTTCACTCTTTCCTAAAGAGCCCCTCCTCTCCCTTATAAAAGAAGATCACTTCCACCCAATTCCTCACATCTCTAAAGCCTCTTGGCTCGTCCAAACTCTATCCAACTAAGCTTCCTCAACATCCCATGGGTGGTTTTAACCATGTCCAAAATAATAAAAAATTTGTTACACAAATTTTATATATTTCACAAAATTTAAAAACATCACTTGCACAAATTCACCTGCGGTGAAGGTCCCCTTAAGCATTTACCGGCATTGCGAGTTCATCGGTGCCCTCAGTTTTCGATTTCAAGCAACAGTTCAAAAGATAGAAACATATGCTCATTCGTTCACTGAACGTACATGGGCTAATGTTCAGAAATTTATTCCGGGCACACCGGGCCTCAGAATCAGGTAACGTCAGAAACTGCGCACTTGTAAAAACCCATAGTATTTAAGAAAAAAAAATTCATCAAATTTAATGGGTCTTTACATTATTCCAACATCATGGAATTATGTCCCCATAATGATACATCAAAAACAAGGGGAACAAAAGGGGGTACTGAGCACGCATCTGAGCCTCCTGCTCCCAAGTGTTGTCCTGGTGGATCCCGTGCTGCCACCTGTTACACACAAGAGGAATCGACCGCACATGTAGGACATGCTCCTATCGATCCTCAATCTCTACCGAGACCTCCAAAAAAGTCACCCCATCATCAACATCTAGCTTCTCATGGTCGATGATATGCGACGGGTCGTGCACATATCTCCTCAACTGAGATACGTGGAACACGCCGTGCACCCTGTGCATCTGTGGTGGTAAAGCCAGGCGGTATGCCACCTCACCTATCCTGTTGAGAATATGAAAAGGTCCGATTTAGCACATAGATAGCTTGTCTCCCTGGCCAAATCTCTGTAATCCACACCGTGGTGAGACCCGTAAGAAAACGTGGTCACCATCCTCGAACAGTAGTGGTCTCCGCCTCCTATCCGCATAAGACTTCTATAGATTCTGAGCTTTCCTCATCCGCTCCTGGATGACCTGGACCTTCTCTATCATGGCGTGGACCATCTCTGGCCCCACAAGCACTGACTCCCCAGGGTCTGTCCACCATAGAGGTGATCTGCAGGGTCGGTCATACAATGCCTCGTAAGTTTCCATCCCGATGGTGGAGTGGTAATTGTTGTTGTATGCAAACTCCACCAAGGGTAAGTGGTCCTCCCTACTGCGACCAAAGTCGAGAATACACGCACGGAGAATGTTATCAAGAGTCTGAATGATCCTCTCATTCTGACCATCCGTCTGAGGGTGAACGGTGGTGCTCAGACGTAGCCGCGTCCCGAAAGCCTCCTGCAGCCCCTTCCAAAGCCAGGAAGTAGAATGAGCATCTCAATCGGAGACGATAGATGATGGAACACCATGAAGCTGTATGATCTCCTGAACATAGGGATGTCCCATGATCTCCATTGAGCCCTGCTCTCTGATGGGTAAAAAGTGAGCTGACTTGGTGATTCGGTCAATAATCACCCAAATTGAGTGTTGTCCTCTAGAAGCACGTGGAAGTACAGTTACGAAATCCATCGATATCCTGTCCCACATCCACTTCGGGACCTCTAAGGGTTGTACCAATCCTACTGGTACCTGGTGCTTTGCCTTCACCTGCTGGCAAGTGAGGCATCGAGAAACGAAATCCGCCACATCCTTCTTCATACCCGGCCACTAGTGTTGTCGTTTGAGATACAGGTACATCTTCACTACCCCTGGATGTACCACCAGAGGTGAGGTATGAAACTCTCTCAGCACCTCCTCCTAAAGTGCATCTGGTACCATGGTACGTCCTCTAAAAATAATTACGTGCTCTCCTCCTACAGAAAATCTACCAGGTGCCTTTCCAGTGGAAATTTGTGCACGTCGTGTCTCACAGTCAATGTCCTGAAGCTGCGCCTCCCTGATCCGCTGAAATAATGGAGGAGTGACTGTGAGTGACTGAAGAAATGTTGTACCGTCTCTATCCACGATGGATATCTGTAAAGAGGATAGCTGCTCTGTCGCCTCCTCAAGTAGCTGGATGCACGTTCTCCTGCTGAGAGCATCGGCTACTACATTCCCCTTCCCAGGAGTATAGACTATCTCAAAGTCATAATCCTGGAGGAACTCGAGCTAGCACCGCTATCTCAAGTTCAGGTCCTTCTGCGAGAATATGTACCTGAGACTCTGGTGGTCTGAAAAGACTGTAAAGAGCTTTCCCATCAGATAGTGTCTCCACGTCTTTAGAGCGAATACCACTACTTCCAACTCCAGGTCATGGGCAGCGTAATTCTGCATGTGCGGCCTCAGCTGTTGTGATCCATATGCCACCACTAGCCGATCCTGCATCAGGAAACACATGAGTCCAGTCCCTGATGCGTCGCAATAGACTACGTACCCAACTTCCTCTCAAGAATCCTCAAGATAAGAGCGCTGGTCAATCTCTGCCTCAGCTCCTGAATGCCTTGCTGGCACCTATCAGACTACATGAAGGGTTTCCCCTTATTCTTCAAAGTTGTATGTGGTGCTGCCACTCAGGAGATGTCTGGCACAAACCTCTGGTAATATCCTGCCAAACCAAGGAAACTCCGCACCTCCTTCACGCTCCTGGGTGGCTCCCAAGCAAGCACTGTCTCGATCTTCGTAGGATGCACCGCAACTCCCACCTCAGAAATTACGTGCCCCAATAAGTGGACCTCACAAAACCAAAACTGACACTTCGAGAGCTTACCATAAAGTTTCTGCCCTCGGAGTGTGTCTAGTACATCCTGCAAGTGGTAAGCGTGCTCCTCCTCAGTAGTGGAGTAGATCAATATGTCGTCAATGAAGACAACAACAAATCGACCGAGGTAAGGCTGGATGATCCTGTTCATGAGACTCATGAACACTTCTGAAGCGTTGGTTACTCCGAAAGGCGTAACCAAGAACTCATAGTGTCCATATTGACACCTAATGGTTGTCTTCTGTACATCCTCATCTCAAACATTGAGCTGATGATAGCCTGACCTGAGGTCTATCTTCGAGAACCACCATGCTCCCTTGAGCTGATCAAAGAGGTTGTCAATCCTCGGAAGCGGATACTTGTTCCCCACGGTCACCTGGTTCAGGCGACGATAATCAACACACATTCGCAATCTCCCATCCGCCTTCTTGGAGAACAAAATCAGTGATGCCCAGGGCAAAACACTTGGTCGAATAAAACCCTTTCCCTACAAGTCATCCAACTGTACCCGTAGCTCACGAAGCTCAGCAGGTGCCATCCGATATCCTAATGAAGAAATCGGGGTTGTCCCTGAATACAGGTCGTTGTAGAAGTCTACCTCTCTGTGAGGAGGTAGTCTTGGAACGTCGACAGGAAAAATGTCCGCATACTGATCCCCGCCTGACTGGCTCTGCTCCGTGTGCCCTATACCGCTGAGCCGGTGTCCTGAGGTCGTCTGCCTGAAGGATGGGTCCACCTGGGCCCCTGAGTCATCTGTCGACTACCAGCTACAGAAGACTCAGCTACATGCCGCCTTGCGGTAGGCCTCGATGCTGGAGTAGCCTCAAGTAGAAAATTATCTACTAGAAGGGATCGCTCTAATACTCCCACCTGCATCGGTATGCTGTGGGAGATCACTGCATCTCTGATCTCATACCTCAGCCCCTGCTCGAAGGTCCGGGCCCGGAAAAATGGGTCCCGCACCATGTCTGTCGAGTAACGCGAGAGATCAGTAAACCTCACTGCGTACTAGGCCACCGATAGGCTGCCCTACCGCAGCTGTAGTAGCTCCTGGATGTGCACCGCACGGAGGGTGGCTGAAACGAACTCTGAGCGGAAAAGTCTCTCGAAGTCCTCCCAATGAAGGGATGCGACGTCATGCACATAGAGCATGAGGCTCCACCATCTACCTGCTACCCAGTGCAGGAGACTGGCTGCATGAATCACCATGAGGTCAGCTGGTGTCCCTACAAGACTGAAATCCCGAACCACATCCTCTAGCCAATCCTTTGCTTCCTGAGGGCCCGTCTCCCCCTGAAACCTGGGTGGTCTCTGGCGCTGAAACTCGTGAAGTGAACCATGACGTCATGCACTCCCATCGGCTGGGGCCAGTAGCATTGGCGGCTCGGCGGGAAGTGTTACTGCCGGTGCCCCCGCTGGAAAAGCACCCTGCACCGAGGCCTCGTCGCTCGGTGTGCTGTCGTCAGGCACAAATGTCAGAACCCTAGCAAGCTGCCGTCTTGGGGCCATCCTGAAAAGAAACAGGTGTGCCACAGTCAATACAGTATACGTGGTGAGCTGACAAAAAGTAATAACAAAAGAAAACTTTGAAACACACACGCAATCAATGTTTTCGTGCGTTGAGTCGAAAATCAAGAGTCAGGGTCCTGGTGTAGGGATTTTTCAGCCACCGCACCAACACTGGACTCCCTAGAATGATATCCACACTCAATACCCTTATCACTATTGCTTCACATAGAGAAATATCAGAGTCCTGAGTTCTGCGGTAGAACCGAACTTCTCTGATACCAATTTGTCATGACCCGTTCCTCGGGACCCGTGTCGTAACTAACCCCAAGCCTGTCTCTCATAGGCTAGGGGCTGGCGACTAGCACCAAAGGCATAAAACTCGTAAAAAAGGGAAGTCATTACCTCTAAGTAAGAACAATCATAGATTTAGTAGACAGAAGTAAAAAACTATGCAACCGTAGAGTACAAGTAAGTACGGAAAGTAAATGTTCCAGTATACAAACCCAAACTGAAAGCAAGTACAACTGGAAAGAATGTACAGCAACAAGAAAGTAAAGTAGCTAGTCCAAGCCATCCTCTGGGAATCCCACCTAAAGGGTGGGTTTAGATGTCCTCCTCTGCTCCTCGGCTCCAGCCGTCCACTCCAAGTAGGTCTGGTCCAGTGATCTGCCTCCGGGTACCATCCTGCTCTACAGATCCAACCTCGTTCAATGATGTTCGTCGTCTGTAATAAACACAACGAAGTGCGAGCATAGCCCATGCAGGGGAGAGTATAAGCTACTTAGTAGGGACCCCGAGACTCCAAGTGTCTGGCAAGATCCACAAAGTATAACCACAAAGGAAAATAACAATCCCTAAGTGACAACCTACACTACTTAGTTATATGCCTATACGTATACCTAAGTCATAATTTGTTTCTCCACTCACGAGATCATGTACGACCTCATCCACACAGAACGACACAACGTAAACCGTACATAAAAACATGTCAACTCATCGAAGATGAGGTCCAAAATCATGACTCGGCTCACGTAGGTTTTCCAGAAAATAAGAGAGATTAGATGATCAGTTGTAGCCACTGGATCATCTAAGGTGTTGATCTCACACAGAGTCACTGAGCGCTGGTCCACACAAAACTGCACTGGTCCACATAGAATTGCGCTGGTCCACACAGAACCTTTGTGCGCTGGTCTACACAGAACGGCGTTGGTCCACACAGAACCGCGCTAGGTGCTGGTCCACACAGAACCGTGTTGGGCACTAGTCCACACAGAAACGTGCTGGGCGCTGGACCACACAGAACCGCACTAGGCACTGGTACACACAGTACCGCGCTGGGTGCTGGTCCACACAGAACCGCGCTGGGCACTGGTCCACACAGAACCGCACTGGGCGCTGGTCCACACAGAACTGGGAGCTGGTCCACACAGAACCGCGCTCGGCGCTGGTCCACACAGAACCATGCTGGGCGCTGGTCCACACAGAACCCTGCTGGTCGTCGTGGTCGAACCCAGGGAAGATTCCAATACAGTAGTTGATGCAGTTGCAGCCAGCTCTAGGTTTCCCGCACACAACACGCTCTTTCTGCGAGGATCCGTTCCACGAGACAAGGGGGGTGGTTCGATACATCAACTGTCACTTAGATCATAGTTGATGTATCGCAATCTTCCACCACAACAACAGGAACTCAACGCAACTGACAGAGCGTCAATCGGTCGCCCGGTCTGAGAGATATTGGCTTTTTCGTTCTAGGGGCCCTATTGGTTTTTAAGTCAAAACCAACCAGACCATACTCCAACTGCATCCAAACCTTTAGTGGAGTACTCCAAAAGGTCCATCTCACTTAGAGGAAACCAACAAAGTCGACGACACGTCAATAGGACGTCCGTAGCTTAGGATATAAGTGTTTCCACTTCGAAGGCCTGGTTGGTTTCGTGTACGAACCAACTCGGCCGAACCCAAATTTATTCGAAACCTTTAGTATATTATACTAAAACAACAGCCTCGATCCATGGATAGCATCGCAACTGACGGTTCGACATTCGGAGTTCGTAGCCCAAGATATGGGCGTTTGAACGGAAACATCCGAAAACGGGGGGGTCTGGGCCCTGCCCGGCCTGGCCCAGTACCCCCTGGGCCGACCCGGCCCAGGTGGCAACCCGACCGGGGGGCTCGGCCCGGCCGGCAGCGCGGCCTGTCCTGGCGGTGCGGCAGGCGCGCGCGGCCCTTGCCCGCGGCCAGCGCGGCGCGCCCGAGCGGTGCCAAGGAAGGGGGATAAGCCCCCTCCTTACATGAAACGACGGCCCCATAATGGGGTCGTGCATTTTTGAAATGTCGGGGGGGTATACTCTCCGACCTCTCCTGGTAATGGTCAGCCCTGCTGGCCGGCAGGATTTTCGACGCGGGAGCCCACGGTCCCGCACGTTCCAGCACCGGCGGCCAGAGTTCTGGCCGCCGCCATCGAGCTCTCCGGTGGCCGGTTTTTCTGGCCGCCACTTCCAAGATGGCTGAGAATCCGTTCGTCACGGCGTGATGATGCCACGCCCTCCCATCGTGGCCCGACTCCGGCCGCGGCCTCGTTCGCATTCCTCGGCGCGGCGCGACGGCGCAACGTTTCTTCGTCGCGGCCCACACCTGTCATGTTTCCTTTCTTTCATGTGTGGCACGGTGGTACCACACTATCTCCTCTAAAAGATGCCATGGAAATAAAAAGGGGAGGGGTATCGGCAGTGTTCGTGCGGTCTGATCCTCTTCTATTATATTGATAGCAGTCGGCCAATCGCAAACTATAAACTTTCACAATTTTTAAATTAAATAAAAATTGGATCAAGGCCCAACAGATTTAATCATTCAAGATCGAAGGAAAGGATCACATAACATAAAATAGTCAAAACCCCTACCTCGGTTATAAGTTGATCGGAAGGAGACGTCGTCGTCCGAGGTTCGTCGTGGTACGACGTCAAGAGGATGACGACGATGAAGGGGGACGTCGGCGTTCATCCGTCTCGAGGGAAGGCGTAGCTGCCGTCGCTCGCTACCCGATTCCGCTCCCAAACATGTTCGTCGGTCCGTTGATGATGAAAAAGGAGGTGATGATCTGATGGAGAATCACGCGTCGGAAAGTGATGGTCTGATGGAGAGAGGTCGAGCCTTCTTCGTCGGGGGTTTGCATGTTCTTTGCGTTCTTCGCGTTCTTCGCATTCTTCGATGAAGGAGGAGGAGGTGAGGAAATCACAGCGCAATGCTTCCCGCAACCAACCAATAAAATGAGGCAATGCCTTATTTTATTATTTCTACCAACCATTTCTAAATTAAATTTTTTTTTAAAAAATAACCTACTTAATTAATTAAATGAGTAAGATATAAATTAATTGATAGATTTAGATTTTGAAAAGAGTTTGGAGTTAAGGAATTAATTGAGAGGGTTTTTAAGGTTTGAAAAAGGGTGGGGCTCGTGCGGGCCCCACCTAGTTAATCCTCCCAAGGGTGGTTATGTGGGGGTGGGCCCCACCATTTTAACCTCTCATGAGAGGTTATGGTGTGGTGGCCCCACCTCAACCTCCGATGGGTGGTTTGAACCAACTCCGAAATAAATAAAAAAATTTGTTAAACAAATTTTATATATTTCAAAAAATTTAAAAACTTCACTTGCACAAATGAAACATCGGTGAGGGTCCCCTTAAGCAATTACCAGTGTTGCGAGTTAATCAGTGCCCTCGGTTTTCGATTCCGAGCATCAATTCAGAAGATAGAAACATCCGCTAGTTCGTTCAATGAACGTACCCGAACTAAAGTTCAGAAATTGATTTCGGGCACACCGGGCCTCGGAATCAGGTGCCATCAGAAACTGCACACTCGTAAAAACCCATAGTATTTATGAAAAAAAATTCCTTGAATTTTACAGGTCGTTATAGGCTTCCTCCATTCTCGCCGCCAGAAAATGAACCTGTTGAATTGTGCCTTCGGGGTCACCTCCGAGAAATTTCTTGGCCTTGTTGTCAGTTACCGAGGCATCGAGATCGACCCTAAGAATATCAAGACAATCAACCAGATGCCTCCCCCAAGTAACATTTGGGAGCTACAAGGCCTCCAAGGCCACTTTGCCTATATACTCCGATTCATTGCCAATATTGCCGGCATGTGTACGCCCTTTTCTCGGCTCATGATGAAAGGCACCACCTATGTATGGGATAAAGAGTGTCAGACCACCTTCGAGGAAATTAAGCAGTACCTGCTCCAACCTCCGGTCTTGATGCCACCCGTCTTCGGAAAGCTGCTGGTCCTTTACGTGACCACCCTGGAACTGTCCCTTGGCGCACTTCTTGCCCAGAAGAACAACGAGGGGACAGAAAATAGCCTCTAATACCTTAGACACATGCTCCTCGATGCGGATGTTAGATATTCTCCCATCAAGAAGAGCTACTTGGCACTCGAATTTCCCATGACGAAATTGATACACTACTTGCAGCACCACGAGGTACAGTTTTTTTCTCATGTAGACCCATTGAAATACATCTTGAGCCGACCTATGTTGACTGGCCATCTAGAGCATTGGGCTATGATCCTCCAGCAGTTTGACATCAGTTACGTGTCTCAGAAGGCCATTAAAGGACAAGCATTGGTAGACTTTCTGGATGCCCATCCAACCTATGCGGACCAACCTCTAGATCTAGTTTTTCCTGATGAGGCCATCCTCTAAGTGGATTATGTCATTCCCCGTTGGCATATGCACTTTGACAGTGCTTTCCCGAGCCCCACTAGTAGATGACTTGATGATCCTAGGCTGAACAAAGTGGGATTGGGTATCATCTTCATTACCCCGGAGCAATCCATTCTACCATATTCTTTCCTGTTGTTCGAGGGCTTCACCAACAATGTGTCTAAATACCATTCCCCCATCACTGGCCTCGAGCTGGCCCTCGAGATCGATGTGCACCATCTTTATGTGAATGGGGACTCTGAGATGGTCGTCAAGCAGGTCAATGGCGACTATATTGTCAGGAAGCCCGAACTCGTGCCGTTGCTGGAGTGCACCCTCCATCTAATGGCTCAGTTCCCTTCTTGACCATAGGTCACTCATATTCCCCGGTCGCAGAATGGTCGAGAAGATGCTTTGGCCAGCCTGGCTGTGTCACTCGCGGAGCCCGAACATGCCACCTGATTATCTGCGTGATGCACCAGAGGCTCCTCACTCCCATTATCCCAGGAGAAGATCATGGCCCACGGGTGAACCATCTCACCGCTGGCGACCCTATGTCTAGAGCCCTGGTTACATCAGATGTAACAATCGAACTAGCCCCTGATTGGAGAACGCCCTTGGTTGGATACCTCCAACATGGAAACCTTCTGTCGGACCAGGACGAGGCTGAGCGAATCCGTCTCCACACATTGCAATTTATTATTCAGAGTGGCCCCAGCCCTGAGCATATCCTTTACAGATGCGGATTTGATGGCGTTATCCCCTATTGACTTCAAGGAGTTGAGATCCCATAGGTCATGCAAGAGGTTCATGCTGGTTCCTGTGGTTCCCACCAAACTGGGCTGAAGATGTCCCACCAAATTCGGAGGTTGGGGTACTTCTGGCCCTCCATGATCCATGACTGCATCGAGTACGCATAGAGGTTCCATGACTGCCAAGTTCATGCAACCTTTGTGTATTGGAAGCTAGAGCCTCTACATACTACCATGTATTCTTGGCACTTTGTAGTCTGGGGGTTGGATGTTGTAGGACTATACCCACCGGCGACGGCTCGCCAATGCCGGTTCATTCTGACCGCTACAGATTTCTTCTCCAAGCGGTCGGAGGCAATTCTGCTCAAGGATGTCAAATCCTATTCTATCACTGACTGCGTGAGTTCTAATATCATCTATCGATATGGAGTACCTCACGCTATCTTCATGGATAATGGAACCAACATCCGAGTAGTTGAGATGATGAAGTTGTACGCCAAGTACAACATTCACTCGAACCATACATCCCACTATCATGCGCAAGTGAATGGACAGATCGAGGTGTTTAACAAAAACCTCTCAAACATTCTGCAAAAAATTGTTGGTCAGAACATGAAAAGTTGGCCAGACAAGCTCCCCAACGCCCTCTGGGCTTATCGGACGACGACTCGCAATTCCACCCAGATGACCCCGTATTCCCTGGTGTATGGAGCTGAGGCCGTCCTGCCCGTCGAGATTCAGTTTCCGTCCTTACGCACTGCGGTCTACAACCAGAAGGTGCCGACTAGAGTTGTCGAAGCCCGTCTAGCTAAATTGGAAGCACTGGATGAAAATAGGCTTCACGCTTTGCATAACCTGGAAAGGCATCAGAGTAGGATGGCTCGAGATTTCAACAAGAAGGTTCACCTCTGCTCTTTCCTGCAGGGTGACCTGGAACTAGCCCTCAGAGCACCAATGATCCCCGGCAGGAAACCGCCCAAATTGGAGTCCAAATGGGAGGGGCCTTTCATCGTCTATAATGTGTATCAGAATGGCGCGTATTCCCTAGTGACTATTGATGGTGAGCGTGTCACTACTCCCACCAATGCCAGGTTCCTCAAGCAATACATTGCCTAAACATAATGGTCCATCACGACCTTAAACTGTATGGTCATTCACGACCTTAAACTATAAGGTCCTGCACGACCTTAAACTGTAAGGTCCTGCATGACCCTAAACTGCACGGTCCTACGTGACAGTAAACTGCGTCTGCCCTGGGTCCGAGCTCTAAGACCTTAAACTAAGATCCTTGCATGGTCCCACATGACCCTAAACTGCATTTTCTCCTAGGTCCGAGCTCTATGACCTTAAACTAATATCTTCAAATATTCTAGCACAACCTTAAACTACATGCTTGTCCTTGCTACTAGACGTTAAACTGCAAGCTGGTTAGGCATTCCTGACCGAGGCTTAGCCTTAGGCCCCTTGGCCTTCTCTAGCTCCTTGGCCTCTTCCTTTTCCAGGAATTTGTGGTGTGATGTCGGATCATGTCCTCATTCACGATGGGTTATCCGCCGTGCCATGCACATCCCAAGAAGAGATACCCATTATCGTCTTACATGACGTTAAATTGTTCTTCTAGAACTACATGAGGCTTGATTCCCATCCCTATGAGAAACGTATGACCTCCTGAATGTTTAGGTTTCTGGTCCAGCCCCATCACTTAGGTTATCCCAGGATCACCTAGTTACCTCAGCCTATTGACATGTCCCACCCCGCGAGGGGGACACATAGGTGAGGGATAGAGTTTTGCACTATGCCCCCTTCTCCCGGGGATCTGCCGTCTTTTGGCTGCCCTCAAACCAAGCCCTTCAACCCTTTCCACTGGTCTGTTAACGTGTTTGGAGTACTCAAGTCTGGGACCTGTAGTGTCAGATTCGATTTCGGCAAGTTTTCATTAATTTGTCAAGCTTCACTCTCCCTTTTGTTTGGGCCTTTTATATCTTTCACACCAAGAGGGATCCCCATGAATGGTTTGGATACAATGCCTAAGGGCTCTCCTACCATCACATGCTAATTTCCCAGAGGGTTTTGGGCAGCAAATCAATACAAATCCCACATTTTAGCTATTGATGCTTGTTTGTTTGCCCTATTTTAGGCAAACGCGACGGGATGCTGTGTTGTGAATATGGTCAACAACAATCCTCGATCGCCACACCAACTCCTTCAGGCCCTGAATATTTGTTGCGTGATTCTCATCACAATCCACCTCATCACATTATGGTGGAATTTCTGCACTCCTCACATTAACCCTCAGTGTGCCTCCACACGTTAGGCAGAACAATCTGTGTATTGGTGTCTCTCGGGGCTCCCACGATCTGTGGGCTAAGAGTGTATTCTTAGGTTCTCTCTAAGGGCCATGTGCATCTTGACCCTCGTCCCCATGAGGAGTCACCCAAACATCGCGTTTTGGTCCCAGCTTAGATGGATTTTAGCATCTCTTGCCCCCTTATTGAGGAACCCGTGTAGACCCCTGGCTCGAGGTCCCTCTCCTAGAATTGTGCATGGCTGTGGAATTTGGGTATGTCCTCATCTCCACCAAATACGCCTTATTTCAACATGCGAGTTCATATATGGTCCAAGCTCGAAGACCTTAAACTAAGATCTTCTCCCCTAAGGTCTGACTTCTAAGACCATAAACTAAGATCTTCCCCTTTGGTCTGAGCTCTATGACCATAATCTATGATTTGTGGTCCGAGCTCTAAGTATTTAAACTAAGATCTTCCCCTTGGTATACGCTCTAAGACCTAAACTAAGATCAATTCCAGAACTATGTGTGGCTTGATCCTCATCCTTATCGTGTATGTAGGAACGCCAAGACATTTCATCTTGGGTCCAGCCCCAGGGATTACTGAATCTCGTCCCTCCGCGTTGCTGGCCTCCTGTCCTGGCTTCTTGTAGAGTGGTGAAGTTGTGACATTCACCCCAAATTAGTTCAGGATGCCCCATAGTAATGATGGGAAGTGACAATTCCATAGTCAGAGAGGTTCTGTTTGAGAATTGGGGTTATACACGACTAGAATAGTATTTCTACCTAATCTGTTTTCCCCACGGTGGCACAATTTTGGGAGTGTTGGATTCTGTTTGAACAAATCATCACTCCACTTCCCCGCTTCCCGTGCCATGTTGTTCGGATCTTCACTGTTTGTGTCTAGAGTAACCCCCGAGATAGTATTGATGATAAACATGTGGTCGGCCTGCTGTAAAAATAGGGAGATGTAACTTTGGTCCGCGTGTTGTAGCAGTATGGTTGATTGATATATTGTCCACTTGCTATTTTGGGCCAACGTTCCAAAAGATTAGTCATGTTTGATGTGATCCCCTAACAACATCGATGATAGACATGTGGTCCTCCTTCTGTAACAATAGGGAGATGTACCTTTGGGCCGCCTCTTGTAACAGTATGGTTGACTGATCCATTGTCCGCTTGCTGTCATGGGCCAACATTCCGGAAAACTGATCGATGATATTTGAGTCAGGCCCCATGTTACGAATGTGGCTAGTGGTCGGCCCTCATTTGTTGTCCCCACTCAAGGCTAATGCAATATATATGCTGCATTTACGCCACGTTTAATAGTGATCTCTCATCGTCACGCCCCGTGGATTTCCGAATTCGGGAAACATGACTCACCTTTTTTCGTCTCCCTCTGTTTGGATGAATTCCAATGACACCAGCATTTTCCCACTTGTGTGTAATAACACGTTGAGGGGATGATGCATCAATTAGGACTGAGGTCTCTCTTCCTTGGAACGACCTCCCTCTTTTCCTCAGAAGTCTGGGCCCAGTTTGGGATGCCTGAAGCATGGTTAATGCTCCCACAAGGTAATAGTTCGTGGTTGGGGATGTTAAGGCAATTATGAAGATAAATATATTGGATCATATATTGGGTCTAAATATTAAGCAGCGAAAGCAAAAACTTTATGAGATGGAAAAAACAAAGACCTTAAGGATCAGCATGCTGGATTGATCTTTCCAATGCCTCTACCCTTTATCCGGTGGCCTCCAGAGCTGTTTCTCACTCTCTGCATGCTTTTTTCTTTATTAGTAGCCACTGTGCGCATTTATCTGATTCTAGCATGTGCCAACACCCATTCAGTTTGAAGTGCGACCATCTGGTGGCTCGCCTCCGTCAGTTGTTCTTGGGCGTTTGCCAGCTGGTCCTTCAATTGCTCCACGAGCTTAGCGCACGTTGCAACGAAGGATTCCTTCTCTGCCGCATGCCCGTTGAGGCACCAAACTTCCTGCTCCACCCTCAGAAGCACTCTGGTGTTCTCCGATCAATTCCAACACTGGGAAATCATCGGCACGCCGGACGCTCTTGCACACTTTCTCATCCATGTAATCACGGACTATTAGATGGAGTTGTTGAGCGTCAGCCCCTCCGATGCACAAGAAGCACAACAAGGTCTGGAGTGATCCTATTTGCCTCAACCAATACAACTGATGTTGCCGGAGAAAGCACTAGATGCACTTCAACCCATTGTGCCGCATCATCCAGCTCTCTTCGGCCGCTTCCGAGTCCGAGTCATCTATCTCCTCGGGATCAGTAGGCCGATACGCGGGGACGGCA
This sequence comes from Viscum album, assembly GCA_963277665.1. Taxonomy (NCBI): domain Eukaryota; kingdom Viridiplantae; phylum Streptophyta; class Magnoliopsida; order Santalales; family Viscaceae; genus Viscum; species Viscum album. The sequence continues at coordinate 981,550,680 of OY728139.1, read as the reverse complement.
TCCAGCAAATATGTAGCAGGGTCTACCTCCGAGGTATCCTCACAAGGAATAGGATCCCCAACATTTAGAAAACCTTCTTCTCTCGCCCCAACTGCACTAATGCCTTCGTCAGCTCCATGCCCCGCTCTAATTACGGTTCCCCTGACATCTGCTACCCCCGATTCAGCAATTACCAAGGCCAACCCAGTTTGAGAAACCTATTCTGGAGGAGGTGGTATGTCTGCCACTGGTCTGCTCATGGACGGCCTGGGCTCAGCAGCCGAACGAGCCTCCAATGTCGAGATCACTGCGCAAGGCATGCACTGATTAGTTGGGATCGTTGATAGCATGCACCAGTAGTGAAGTAGAAGACTTACAGGAGCCTAGAACGTCAGCCTCTGCTGTCCTGGCTGCTGTAGGAGCTGCTGTAGTAGGAGATCCCTCGGTGCTTTTCAGTTCGACGATAGGCATCGGGGCCCCGCCCTGTATTTCTAGTGCCTCTCCTTTTCCCGTTGGGGATGCTTGATCAACGTCCATGCACTCCTAAGTGAGTTGGAGAAATGGATTAGAAGTTACAGAAGATAATGAACAAAGAAGGTTGAGTAGGGATCGAGATGGACCTCAAGTAGTTCGGTTATGTTTATGTTGTCAGATCTGACTATCTCACCGCTATCCTCCAGGCTCTCTGAATGGTACCCTCCATCAGATTCTTCATCCTCACCTGTCTCCTCATACCACACCGAGTTGTCATCACTGTCTCCCTCCCCTCGAGTCATCTGTTCAGGTGCATGTTCTTGACCGAGCATCACTTTCACCAGGAGAGGTGGCTCTACACGCTGACCCTGTTGGCACGCGTATGTGTCCATGGCCTTTAGATAGGCATGCCACCGATGGAAGTTTACCCTATCGGTAACTCAAAGGCACCTGACTTCTGTAAGATGTATCCCATCCCAAATTTTCTTCTGCCCGGGGGCTTCGGTGCTCAGTTATTGCCGTAGGGGCATCCAGGCTGACCATAGAGCTGAAAAGTCTGCATCATGGGAAGGTTCAAGAAGATATCTTATCTACTTCATGGGAAGCTTTTTGGACACCTCGTGTGCCCCCTCTCTTGGCAATTAAGTCGTTGCGGCACCTTGTGATGTGCCCACTGCTGAGGTCACTGTTTGCACCGGCCTCACTGCCTGGCGCAACCCTGATCGTCCCCTCGTGGACGCACCTTGCCTCCTTCCCTGTCTCTCGGTTTCAGCATGGGTAGCCTTGAGCCGCCAAACTGGTTAGCGCATAAGCCTCTCAGGGTACAATGTGGCCCAATGGTCGACATACTCAGTTGCCAGACCAGCATCGATCACTGTGGGAGGGAGAGTGATGACGTCGCTAGAACCGAAGGTGGTGAACATCAACCACATCTGGCGAAGCACAAAAAGAATCATATCCTCCCAGACAGTCGTGAATACCTTCTTCGGCATTCGTTTAAGGCACCCGAACTGCCTTGCGAATCAGGATGGTACGTAGGGCTCGTAGATCACCTTTTCGCCGATCCGAGCCCCGAGCACCCCACCCCGGATGCTCTGAAAGTACTAATGCTGCTCCATTGAGCCTTGCACATTGTCCACCATTTGGTCGACTGGGGTGGGGAACAGACTGAAGATAAAATTGGCATGATTGCCGATTCGGATCCTTATTTCCTCCTCGTCGAGCATCATCAGTGCGACCCCAGCAATGTTCTGTGGGGATGGTCGCAGGCCATTGCATGGAGGACTAACGGCGTTCGGTAATGTATACCCACTGAGGTGAGTAGCCACCTAGCAGTGGAAGATCTGGAATGGCCCACATACCCTCCGTGGTGACCCCCTCATGAGATGCACCCCAGGATGGCATATTGTCTTGCTAGCACGGAGACCCCGAGGATAAGTCTTTTATTGGAGGCCATGGTGCCCTCCATTATGAGTGTTGCTGGACGGACACCAATCCTCGCATCTCGCACCAGCAGGAGCCACCCGCTCAGGAAATTAGTGAGGAATGCTTCATACCGGACATTCGGGTTATAACGACCCATACTTTACATACATTGTTAATACATCAAAATTGAAGCACACTTATTACAACATATGATAAAACCACAAAGGACCGTATAGGTATAGTGTCTTTAGAAACTGGGAAACATAAACAACTGGTTCATAAATCTTCTACAGTGCCTCCCATTTATTTCATCATATCTAGGGTCCCTTTTAGCATATTCTACTTAATATCCATCTTCCTGACCTGGGGAAAAGAAAACATAAAAGGGTGAGCTCAAATGCTCAGCAAGGGCAATAAAGGAAATAAAAATCATATCATATCTTTTTGAAAATCATAACCTGCAAAAGAGATCATAAAATCTTAATAAATCATAGAAGTGAAAATGAGATCCCCATAATCATAACATAAAGCTTGAAACTTTGTGGCATGCACACATAATCATGGAAAATCATTTCTTGTTAGTCATGACTCATTGCCAAGACTATCTTAGTGGACAAAGTCCCTTTCTGAACCGAGTTCACTCCTCGTTTCAGTCCTGTATCACTGAACCGAAATAACCTTCCGTTCCAGCCATGTCTATCTCATGAGATATAAAATCTTTACCCAATGCATTGGAGGGAGATATAGGTCCCACCCATCTTATAATGAATCCTTTCTTATGTGTGCCACATAATCATAAAACATACATCATCGCATAACACATGTAACAAAAATGGGATTATTGAAACATCATGACATCATAAATCAATTCATATAAGATAAAGGAATTCATAAACATAATTCCATCACAACATAGTCAAAACAATGTAAAAAATATGGATAGAAACAGAACCCTTTATTATCTTAGATGGAAAAATAATTTTGATAAAACACTTGAATTGAATTCTTGAGGAAAATATCCTTTCTTCTTCAAAATCAATTTCTTTTCACAAAACATCATGCAATTTTAAAAGAAAGAGATTTTATTGAAAATAGTCATGAAATCTTTTATAGGAAGCTTCATGAAAATAAGGCTTTATAAAACAGTAGAAATCCGTTCGTGCCGTATAAGTTAAAAAAAACATTCTTCGTACTTTTGTCGGAAAAGTCAAAAAGTACCTCGTACGGAAAAACGACAAAAGATTCCTTTCATATTCTTTACTAAAAACTCACCTAAGGGTAAAATTGGATTTAAACTATTGCAAGTGGATGGAAACAATATTTCATATTGAGGGAACACGGATGTGGATGATAAAATACACCCCAGTAAATACTTACGAATAAACAATCTCGGATAAAAATGAGATTGTGATATTTCCCTTACCTTAGGTCCGATTTGCTTTGTACGTGTCCGAAGCTCCTGTATAATGGTTTAAATAATGTTATTGACTTATTCCAGAATCATACATGTTGATATGATATCATATATGGTCATATTATTAGCTTCTTGTTAGTAATATTTCATTTTTACTTGTTACTCGGGTCTTTATAACTTTTTGTTCTTATGTGTGTTTTGTCGAATAAATTCTTATTCTTATCTTTAGGTTATAGATAATTCATTTACAGAATGGTATTAGTGTAGTATATACCATATTCATTCATTCAATTCATTTGTATAATCATTATGAAATGAAGATCATGTAGAACGAGTCGCATCACATCGTGGAGACGGTATTCCGTACGTACGCACGAGTGATGATATCGTTCCTATGATCGTGGAATTGTATTGGAGTATATATATATTATTTCAGTATCAATATTACTTCATACTAATCATATATAGTTACTTATTACACCATTATAACCATCCTTGTAAGGTGATGGTGGAAAATAGATTACACCACGGCGTGGAGACGGTATTCCGTACGTACGCACGCGCGGTGATTTCATTTTTCCGTAGGATGGATAGAAGGTGAATTAGGGTTGTTTCATATTTATAATAACATATCAGTATGTAAGTAATACTTATGTTATTACTTTGTCATGAAACAACTAAAGAAGAAGAAGTTGAAGACGAAAGAAATTGAAAAGATCGGTAATCGATATTACCTCTTCTTTGGAACGCCTCTTTGAATCCTCCACTTAAGGAACTAAGATTGGTCTTTAGAGAAGACCAGGACCTCTAGGATTATTCTAGGGAAGTGGAGAGGAGAAAATGGCAGGGGTTGGCCGAGCTTGAGTGCTCAATTTGGTGTGAGGAGGAGGGAGAGGAGGTGCCCTTTTATAAGGGAGGAGAGGGGCACCTTAGGAATTTCTCAAAATATTATTTTATATTAAAGTCAAAATCGGTTTATAATGGTTCCAAAGGGTCTTATTTCGAAGCTAAAGTGGGGAAGGGTCGAAATCCCATCAACCAATAGGATTTAGACAAGTTTAGGGTATTATTTTAACCTTATCAATTAGATTTAACTCTAAGTTAAATAATTTAACTTTTACCGTGTCTTTTTGTTTTCTTTCACTATATGGTTAATACACTTACTATAACATGCCAAACGAACCCCAAATTGTTTATTATTAATATATATATCCTTATCTAAGTCATTTGGCCGAACCATAGATTTTTAGGAATAAAATAACAATTAATAATATAATATTTGATTTAAAAACTATTTTGTGTCAATTTTGACACTATTTGATATATGATTTTTGTGAAAGTCATAACAGAATTATATGTTCGAACCAAGTTGATTAAATCCATACTAATATATCATAGTAACCTAGAAAATTAGTGGAATTCATAAAAAGTTTCAAATTATATTTCTTTTGGTGTTTATAACATCAATTATGTCAATATTTTGTTAACAAGATAATTACTGCATCATCTTTGTGTCATAAATAAATTAAATTATTTGATGTCTAAAAATTACAAATAAAATACCATCATCTAGTAAATCTTTTTAGCTTTCTAATGAATATTTACAATCTAATTTATCTTATGTATAACCCCATATTAAAAATGATTTACTTATTAAACATTGATTTTAACTATTTTAACCCTTCTTTAAATAAATTAATAATAAATGTCCTAATCTAACCCAAGTGGGCCTAAATGGTCATATTTTATTCCTAAGTTTGTTTTTGGTCGACTTACACTTGTCCAATAGAATTAGGACATGTGTTAGGTTAATATTGATATCATATTTACCCTTAGTTACCCTATTTACTATTAACCGCGGTAAAAATAGTAAAAAGTTACTATTCACCAAAAAATTATTTTCATCTCATTGAACCACATTTTAGTCCTTGATATTAACCGTGTCTCTCGGATTTTTGAAATTCCATTCACAGAAGCGGTAAAATTAAGTTTTATGCAAAAATTCAGTTTTTAACCTACCACTTAGTGGTTTCACTATTCATCAAAAATTGAAAGTTTTCAGAAAAATACCAAAATTTCACCCTAGGCTAATTTCGATATTCTGAGTCCAAAAATGAAGTCCATTTTGAAAAATAAAATTTATAAAATTTCAAAAAGTGGTTATTACTATTCATAACGGCTAGTTTTAATAGCATATTGTTATTTAGTGAAACTCGGTATTGCGTACGACGCAAGCTATCGAGGAAGGTCGCGATTGCGTGTAAAGCAAGCCAAGCAAGTGTTGTGTAGAAAAAGATCCCTTTGATGATTTATATATCATAAAAGTCTCGGGTGTTACATTCTACCCCCCTTAAAAAGAATTTCGCCCTCGAAATTCGTCACTTTGTAACAAACAAATGAGGATACTTCTCCCTCATCATATCCTCAAGCTCCCAAGTAGCTTCTTCAAGTTGGTGGTTCCTCCATAAAACTTTCACCAAGCGAGTGGTCTTGTTTTGTAGGACTTTTTCGCTACGATCCAGAATCTCTATCGGTTGTTCTTCATAAGAAAGATCTTGCTCCAGCGGTACAACTTCTGAGCTGAGTACATGTGAAGGATCTGGTATGTACTTTCTCAGGAGAGATACATGGAACACATCGTGAACTTGAGAGAGATTCGGTGGAAGCGCCAATCGATAAGCTACCTTCCCAACACGATCCAGTATTTCGAAAGGACCGATATATCTAGGGCTCAACTTCCCCTTCTTTCCAAATCTCATAACCCTCTTCCAGGGAGATATTCGTAAGAACACTTTATCGCCCACTTCAAACTCTAGGACTTTTCTTCGGTTGTCGGCATAACTTTTCTGTCGACTCTGAGCTGCTCTTATGTGTTGTTGAATAGTTCTGACCTTTTCTGCCATTTCATCAACGAGATCAGGTCCTAACAGCTTTCTTTCCCCAACTTCATCCCAGCAAGTTGGAGTCCTGCATTTCTTTCCATAGAGAGCTTCATAAGGAGCCATCTGAATACTGGAGTGAAAGCTATTATTATAAGAAAATTCCACCAAAGGTAGGTGTTGATCCCAACCTCCTTTGAAATCCATAGAGCAAGCTCTCAACATATCTTCTAGGGTTTGAATTGTTCTCTCAGACTGACCGTCTGTCTGGGGATGATAAGCAGTGCTGAAACTCAACTCTGTATCCAGAGTATGCTGAAGACTTCGCCAGAACTTCGAGGTAAATCTCGGATCCCGATCAGATATAATAGAAAGTGGTACTCCATGCAATCTTACCACTTCCTTTACATATATCCTGGCAAGCTGATCTAGAGAGAAATCCTCTCTAATAGGAATGAAGTGTGCAGACTTTGTAAGACGATCAACTATGACCCAGATAGCATTATTGCCTTTGGATGTTTTAGGAAGTCCTGTGACAAAGTCCATAGTGATGTTTTCCCATTTCCATTCGGGTATGGGTAATGGTTGTAACATCCCCTTAGACTTCTGTCTTTCAGCTTTAACTTGTTGACAAACCAAGCATCGAGAGACATATTCAGCAACATCTCTTTTCATGCCATCCCACCAGAAGTACTCTTTCAGGTCCCTATACATCTTCGTACTTCCAGGATGAATAGAGAATGATGAACTATGTGCCTCATCCAGCAGCTCCTTCTTTAATTCAGGAATGGAAGGAACACAAACCCGATTCCTGAACTTTATTATCCCATCACAATCAAGGTTGAATTCAGGAACATTTCTCACCTTCTTTTGTAACTCGACATCTTCTTTCTGTGCCTCTTTAATCTTCACATGTATAGATGGTTGAACATTCATTTGAGAAAGATAAGATTTTTCCCCTTCCATTATAATTCCAAGATCCATCCTTTGTAAATCCATAAATATTGGATCTTTTGTGATCCTCATCATGGATAAACTAGCATGGTCTTGTCGACTTAATGCATCTGCCACCTTGTTTGCTTTCCCAGGGTGGTAATGGATTGAGCAGTCATAATCCTTAATCAGCTCCAACCATCTTCTTTGACGCATATTCAACTCCTTTTGTGTGAAAATATACTTTAAACTTTTATGATCAGTATAAATATCACACCTTTCACCATAAAGTTAATGCCTCCAAATCTTTAATGCAAAGATTACCGCAGCCAACTCCAAATCATGTGTTGGGTAATTTTGCTCATGGATTTTCAACTGTCGTGAGGCATAAGCTATCACCATATCATTTTGCATAAGAACACACCCCAATCCCTTCTTGGATGCATCACTGTAGATCACAAACCTTTCTCCACTACAAGGCAGTGTGAGCACAGGTGCACTGGATAACCTTCTTTTCAACTCCTTGAAATTCTCTTCACATTCCTCTGTCCAGACAAACTTAACTCCTTTCCGAGTCAACTTGGTGATTGGATTAGATAATCGTGAAAAATCTTTTACAAAACGTCGATAATATCCAGCCAAACCAAGAAAACTTCGGATCTCAGTTACTGTTGTTGGTCTTGACCATCTTTCGATAACCTCTGTTTTTGCTGGATCCACAGATATCCCCTCTTTTGAGATTATGTGACCCAAAAATGCAACTTTTTGAAGCCAAAATTCACACTTGGTAAATTTGGCATAAAGCTTCTCCTTTCTCAGGGTCTTCAATATAATTCTCAAGTGATCTTCATGCTCTTCCTTGCTCTTTGAATAGACAAGAATATCGTCTATAAAGACTACCACAAATTGATCAAGATAGTCTCTAAAGACTCTATTCATTAGATCCATGAAGATAGCAGGGGCATTAGTAAGACCAAATGGCATCACTATAAATTCATAGTGTCCATACCTTGTACGGAATGCCGTCTTTGGTATATCCTCCCTTTTGACCCTTAATTGATGATACCCTGAACGAAGATCAATCTTGGAAAAGTATTGAGCTCCGCGTAGTTGGTCAAACAAGTCATCAATGCGTGGGAGAGGATATGTGTTCTTGATAGTGATCTTGTTAAGTTCTCGATAATCAATGCAGAGTCTCATTGATCCATCTTTCTTCTTAACAAATAGAACAGGTGCTCCCCAAGGTGACGCACTAGGGCGTATGAATCCCTTATCAAGATTCTCTTGGAGTTGCTTCTTCAATTCCTGCAACTCTATTGGGGCCATTCTATAAGGTGTCTTTGAAATAGGCAAAGCACCCGGTACGAGTTCTATTGAAAACTCAACTTCACGATTTGGTGGAAGACCTGGTAATTCCTCCGGAAAGACATCATCAAACTCCCGTACAATGGGCATATTCTTAATCATAAGTTTCTCTCCAACCATTTGAGATAAATAACCTTCATTTAGTGGAATCAATACCCATAAAATGGAAGAAATTTCCACTGGAAGGTTATGTTCATCCTTGCATTGGTAGACGATCATAGATTGATCTGGAATATGAAATGTGACTTCCCTTCTTTGTCAATCGATATGAGCTCCGTATAAAGAAAGCCAATCCATGCCAAGAATCACATCAAATTCCACTATAGGAAGGATCACAAGATTTGCAGGAAGCACTTTCCCACAAACTTCGATCGGAGAAGAATTATAAACTTTTGATGCGATTGATGTGCCATTAGGTGTTGTCACAGCTAACTCAACATCTAATTGTTGAGGTAATACGGTGATACTCTTAGAAAAGTCTTCAGAAATAAAAGAGTGGGTGGATCCAGAATCAAATAAAACATTTGCTACCTTAGAGTGGATGGTAAGTGTACCATTCACCACATCGTTATCGTACTCCACATCGCTGATAGAAATTGCATGTGACTTTCCTTTGTCTTTAGCCTTAAGAGTTTGTTGACGTCGACCATCATCATCAACCCTTGGATTTGGGCATTGATTGGCATAATGCCCCATCTCCTTGCACTTGAAACATTGAAGTGTAGTAGGATCATTCTGTGTATCCCTTCCTTTGTTTGCATCATTAGACATCTTCTTCCCATTATCACGGCATTCAAATGCCCGATGACCTTCTTTTCCACATTTAAAACATTTACTTGTCCCTTTAAGACAACTCCCTCCATGTTTCTTTCCACACTTTGAGCATAAGGAAAAGCTCATCTTCTTTTCCGTGTGCTCTTTAGATTTTTCTTTGAATTCCATCTTCCTCTTCTTATCAAACCCATGTGACTGATGGGTTACTCCAATCTCCATCTCAACTTTGAGAGCACATCGAACGATTTCCTCGTAGCTATTGAAGTCCCTTATGGCTAACGCCCTTCGAATACTTGGTTTTAAGCCACTAAAGAATCGATCGATCTTACTCTCAGGTTGGATAATAATACCAGAAGCGTACCTTGCAAGTCTTGTAAAATTTGCTTCATAGGTACTAACAGATTCATCATCCCTTTGCTTCAGTTCAAGGAACTCTTTCTCCATCTTTGTTCGGAGAATACGAGGGAAGTACTTATTGAAAAATAAGTTCTTGAACTCGTCCCATTCCATAGACTCAATTTCATCCCTTTGCCTCGTATTCTTAACAAGATTCCACCATTGATCAGCATCTCCTTCTAAACGATACACTGCTAGGATGACTTTATCATGTTCAGAACATTGAAGAACTGAAAATATCTTTTCAGTAGTACTAATCCATTGTTCAGCAACTAATGGATCAGTAGACCCACTGAAAGAAGGTGGACGCTGCCTCATGAAGGATTCAATAGAATGTTGCTCCCTCCTTTGCTCGTTTGGAAATCCTGCATGATTCATAGCTTGAGAAAGTTGTGTGAGCATGGCTACAAGATTTTGCATTCCATCTCCCATATTGTTTGGTTGCTCAGGGGGACAATCATTGCATTGCCCATCGCATTCCGCATTAACACGGTTCCTTCGGGTTCCAGCCATTGACTAAAACCAAGAAGAATAGTGTGAGCAACACTAATTATAATAGGAAACCACATAATTCAAGAATAAAATTTTCATTCTTATGGTCTTATCCTAGGTTATTCAAGGCCATTTCTAAAACACTAAGATTGTGTTCTATGCTTAGACTTATCCTTAGGGTTCTTACTAAGGCTTTCACATCCTAGTTTCCAAAGGTTGACTATACCTTTCCTCTGATACCAACTATAACGACCCATACTTTACATAAATTGTTAATACTTCAAAATTGAAGCACACTTATTACAACATATGATAAAACCACAAAGGACCGTATAGGTATAGTGTCTTTAGAAACTGGGAAACATAAACAACTGGTTCATAAATCTTCTACAGTGCCTCCCATTTATTTCATCATATCTAGGGTCCCTTTTAGCATATTCTACTTAATATCCATCTTCCTGACCTGGGGAAAAGAAAACATAAAAGGGTGAGCTCAAATGCTCAGCAAGGGCAATAAAGGAAATAAAAATCATATCATATCTTTTTGAAAATCATAACCTGCAAAAGAGATCATAAAATCTTAATAAATCATAGAAGTGAAAATGAGATCCCCATAATCATAACATAAAGCTTGAAACTTTGTGGCATGCACACATAATCATGGAAAATCATTTCTTGTTAGTCATGACTCATTGCCAAGACTATCTTAGTGGACAAAGTCCCTTTCTGAACCGAGTTCACTCCTCGTTTCAGTCCTGTATCACTGAACCGAAATAACCTTCCGTTCCAGCCATGTCTATCTCATGAGATATAAAATCTTTACCCAATGCATTGGAGGGAGATATAGGTCCCACCCATCTTATAATGAATCCTTTCTTATGTGTGCCACATAATCATAAAACATACATCATCGCATAACACATGTAATAAAAATGGGATTCTTGAAACATCATGACATCATAAATCAATTCATATAAGATAAAGGAATTCATAAACATAATTCCATCACAACATAGTCAAAACAATGTAAAAAATATGGATAGAAACAGAACCCTTTATTATCTTAGATGGAAAAATAATTTTGATAAAACACTTGAATTGAATTCTTGAGGAAAATATCCTTTCTTCTTCAAAATAAATTTCTTTTCACAAAACATCATGCAATTTTAAAAGAAAGAGATTTTATTGAAAATAGTCATGAAATCTTTTATAGGAAGCTTCATGAAAATAAGGCTTTATAAAATAGTAGAAATCCGTTCGTGCCGTATAAGTTAAAAAAAACATTCTTCGTACTTTTGTCGGAAAAGTCAAAAAGTACCTCGTACGGAAAAACGACAAAAGATTCCTTTCATATTCTTTACTAAAAACTCACCTAAGGGTAAAATTGGATTTAAACTATTGCAAGTGGATGGAAACAATATTTCATATTGAGGGAACACGGATGTGGATGATAAAATACACCCCAGTAAATACTTACGAATAAACAATCTCGGATAAAAATGAGATTGTGATATTTCCCTTACCTTAGGTCCGATTTGCTTTGTACGTGTCCGAAGCTCCTGTATAATGGTTTAAATAATGTTATTGACTTATTCCAGAATCATACATGTTGATATGATATCATATATGGTCATATTATTAGCTTCTTGTTAGTAATATTTCATTTTTACTTGTTACTCGGGTCATTATAACTTTTTGTTCTTATGTGTGTTTTGTCGAATAAATTCTTATTCTTATCTTTAGGTTATAGATAATTCATTTATAGAATGGTATTAGTGTAGTATATACCATATTCATTCATTCAATTAATTTGTATAATCATTATGAAATGAAGATCATGTAGAACGAGTCGCATCACATCGTGGAGACGGTATTCCGTACGTACGCACGAGTGATGATATCGTTCCTATGATCGTGGAATTGTATTGGAGTATATATATATTATTTCAGTATCAATATTACTTCATACTAATCATATATAGTTACTTATTACACCATTATAACCATCCTTGTAAGGTGATGGTGGAAAATAGATTACACCACGGCGTGGAGACGGTATTCCGTACGTACGCACGCGCGGTGATTTCATTTTTCCGTAGGATGGATAGAAGGTGAATTAGGGTTGTTTCATATTTATAATAACATATCAGTATGTAAGTAATACTGATGTTATTACTTTGTCATGAAACAACTAAAGAAGAAGAAGTTGAAGACGAAAGAAATTGAAAAGATCGGTAATCGATATTACCTCTTCTTTGGAACGCCTCTTTGAATCCTCCACTTAAGGAACTAAGATTGGTCATTGGAGAAGACCAGGACCTCTAGGATTATTCTAGGGAAGTGGAGAGGAGAAAATGGCAGGGGTTGGCCGAGCTTGAGTGCTCAATTTGGTGTGAGGAGGAGGGAGAGGAGGTGCCCTTTTATAAGGGAGGAGAGGGGCACCTTAGGAATTTCTCAAAATATTATTTTATATTAAAGTCAAAATCGGTTTATAATGGTTCCAAAGGGTCTTATTTCGAAGCTAAAGTGGGGAAGGGTCGAAATCCCATCAACCAATAGGATTTAGACAAGTTTAGGGTATTATTTTAACCTTATCAATTAGATTTAACTCTAAGTTAAATAATTTAACTTTTACCGTGTCTTTTTGTTTTCTTTCACTATATGGTTAATACACTTACTATAAAATGCCAAACGAACCCCAAATTTTTTATTATTAATATATATATCTTTATCTAAGTCATTTGGCCGAACCATAGATTTTTAGGAATAAAATAACAATTAATAATATAATATTTGATTTAAAAACTATTTTGTGTCAATTTTGACACTATTTGATATATGATTTTTGTGAAAGTCATAACAGAATTATATGTTCGAACCAAGTTGATTACATCAATACTAATATATCATAGTAACCTAGAAAATTAGTGGAATTCATAAAAAGTTTCAAATTATATTTATTTTGGTGTTTATAACATCAATTATGTCAATATTTTGTTAACAAGATAATTACTGCATCATCTTTGTGTCATAAATAAATTAAATTATTTGATGTCTAAAAATTACAAATAAAATACCATCATCTAGGAAATCTTTTTAGCTTTCTAATGAATATTTACAATCTAATTTATCTTATGTATAACCCCATATTAAAAATGATTTACTTATTAAACTTTGATTTTAACTATTTTAACCCTTCTTTAAATAAATTAATAATAAATGTCCTAATCTAACCCAAGTGGGCCTAAATGGTCATATTTTATTCCTAAGTTTGTTTTTGGTCGAATTACACTTGTCCAATAGAATTAGGACATGTGTTAGGTTAATATTGATATCATATTTACCCTTAGTTACCCTATTTACTATTAACCGCGGTAAAAATAGTAAAAAGTTACTATTCACCAAAAAATTATTTTCATCTCATTGAACCACATTTTAGTCCTTGATATTAACCGTGTCTCTCGGATTTTTGAAATTCCATTCACAGAAGCGGTAAAATTAAGTTTTATGCAAAAATTCAGTTTTTAACCTACCACTTAGTGGTTTCACTATTCATCAAAAATTGAAAGTTTTCAGAAAAATACCAAAATTTCACCCTAGGCTAATTTCGATATTCTGAGTCCAAAAATGAAGTCCATTTTGAAAAATAAAATTTATAAAATTTCAAAAAGTGGTTATTACTATTCATAACGGCTAGTTTTAATAGAATATTGTTATTTAGTGAAACTCGGTATTGCGTACGACGCAAGCTATCGAGGAAGGTCGCGATTGCGTGTAAAGCAAGCCAAGCAAGTGTTGTGTAGAAAAAGATCCCTTTGATGATTTATATATCATAAAAGTCTCGGGTGTTACACGGGTCCTGGGCCTCGATGAAGTGGTATCCCCATGAGTGGTAGTTCCCCGTCTCCAGGACCCTCTTTTATGACCCGTCTCTACTCCTATAGAAGGCGGTCGGGCACCTTTTTCCCCTTCCAGGCATCTTGACCACCGGGTCGTGTTCCAGGAACTAGCTAAACCAGTCCTTGTAGGCTATATCCTTCTAGAAATCCTTGACCCCCAACCTCTCTTTGGCCAGGTCCAGTAGGTGCCACTTTAGTATGGGGGTCCGTGACCTGTCTTCCCAGGTGTTCTTTGGAGGAACGAACTCATCGTATTTTTAGCCCCCCAGCAGGATACCCCAGATGTAGTCAACGTCCCAGAGGATGATAACGACTTCCCCATGATGAAGATGGAATGTGTTGGTATAAGGGGACAAACGGGTAAATAGATCCGGCCCGAGTTCGGGTTGCTGGTAGAAGTGGAACTGCGACGTCCACACCGCCTCGTACATGAAAATGTACTGTAACTCTTCCTCAAACTTCTCGCAGATATGGAGAACCCAGAATGCACATGCCCTCTAGCTAGTGAATTTTCTCCCGAACCGCAGTTACCAGTCCTTCAGCAAGCCCTTTGTGTCATCCGTGATACTCTGGCAGTACGTGCTCATGTAGAGGGATGGAGAGTTCTCCGCAGCAGGCTGACCCCCTATAATGGTCCTGTTCATTGTGTTCAGGATGTCCACATTCATATGCTTAGTTTCCCTGGCAGGATGGCCGTTGTTGTTGATGTTGTAGTGGGGAAGCTCGTCCTCCCGGGTCACCCATGACCGCGGCGCGTCCACCCCAAATTCTGTTAGTGGGACCTCCTCCATGATTCTGTAGTTCAAGAGTGGTAGGTTATCGGATAATGGGTACTATTTATGAGCGGGTGTCAGCAGATCGAACAATGATAGGTTGTTGGAGACTATCACCTTGGGGCCGTGAACCTCCTTATTCACCGCCATTTCAGCTCTACGAGTAGTGGCTTCCCCCTCATCAACATGGTTCGGAGCCACCTCAGTTATTTCGGGAGTTGCGTGGTATCAAAATGTGTTGCGCGAAATTGGAGGAGGCTTGATCGAAAAGTGACATCTCGGCAAACAATGTTGGTAGATGGTGTGAAATCTGGCAAGTAGCTCTGCAAAATCCCAAGTGAGCGCGCAAAAACGGCCGAAATTCAGGTGGAATTGCGCGCTGTTGGGGCATGTTTTCGCGCAGCTGTGAGCAATTTCACATGCGAGAGCTATGGGTTTATCGCACGGAAAGGGCTTGAGTATGGCGCATGGGACCCAGCACCCATATATATAGGCGAGGCCGGGATCCCGCGCCGCGAGGAAGGCCGATTTCGCACTGTGAAGGCAGATTTCATTGCACATCAACAGATTTCGCACCGAATCCCCATGTTTGCCTGCCTAAGGCCGACACAGCCCAACTCTTCGGAGTTTCAGCATTTCTCTCGGAATCTGATCGTTGCGACCTCTCATCGATCCAATTCCGAGGGGGGGGGGATTTGTAGATGAAAAAAAAAATCCATGGTTCTTAAACGGAGTTCGAAAAGAAAAAGTGAGGTCATATTTGAATCCAGAGGCCCGATTTGGACGGGCTAGATGGGTTGCACGAAATTAAGGCGGCTCACGTGCAAAAAATGGTTCCTGCGCGGAAAAGCCCTGGGTTTCGCAAAATAGCACCGGGGAGGCGCGCTAAATTGCGCTCCTGCGATCCGTGTGATGAGTGCGCGGATCTGGATCTTGCGCCGGTGACCGTGATTCCGTGACGGTGAGCGGAATTCCATGATGGCGGACACCTATAAATATAAGGTGACCCCGACTGGTTCAAGGTTGAAGAATTCGGACCAGCTCCCATGCCCGCAATTCGGCTCCCCCTGCGAGCAAAGATGGTTTTTAGGTAACTTTTTCTTTTAGCGCATCCTTGCACTAGGGTTCTCCTTTGCGCGCAACCCCACTGGCTTATGTAAAATTGAAAACTTTTCTATGTATACCCCTTGCTTGCAATCGATCCCTCTTGCACGTAATCACTCCCTGTTGCAAGCAATCCAATTCCAATTGCGCACAACCTCTTCGTTAAGATCAGTCATTCCTTAAGAAAATGGATGCTGCCCCTGTGCGCTATCCATGCCTGATGCATGCAATATTCTCAATCCGCGCACAATATATTGGCCCCAATTGTGCGTCGGCGTGCCGTATTGCATGCCATCCTGCGGTTTTGCGCGCCAAGTTCTCTTTTCCCATAGCGTTGCTTTCCCTTATGCTTCTTCACATAGGCACGCTAATGGCTATTTATTCTTCGCATAGCCATGCAAACATAGACCCCTCGATCGTTTTCCTCGTAGCCCCCATTCGCAATGGCCTATCCTTGTCTTCCCTCCCATAAGAGGTAGAGAGCACCGGTCATGTATGTCCTAGCGGTGTGGTGCAAACCCACCTCGTCCGAGCTGCAGGACGTTAAACTGCCGAGCATTTTCGTCCTCAACACATGACGTTAAACTGTGATTCGCCCCACGCCTATCACATGGGGCACCCCCACCTTGGACATTCTGCATGCCCCTGGTCTCCCTAGGGGTAGCATCTGTCCGTGGGGGTGTTGTGGGGGAGTAGGGAAGCTATTTTGTTATAAGACCCTACTCTCTGTATGGGAAGGTTTCACCCATGCACCACCTCCGTACTTGTGATCCGATCTTGTGCCTCGCACGTAGGGTCCCCCTGGCTCAGATGTGCTCTCCACCCGTTCGTCTCTACAGGGATGTCGAGATTTCCCCTTATAGTGACAATTTATTGGAGTGGTGTTTGTTTGTCCGCGGGGGTAGGGAACTGATCTTGTAATAAGCCCCTAGTTTCTTGTAGATGGTAGCACCCATGAACATCCACCGTACTTCCCCCACTGCCGAAGCCAGTAGAGGGCGTTACAGGGAACATGGCATCTCATCTCCGGTCCCAAGTCCCTCTCCCACTATGCTTTGCCGCACCATGGGCTTCCAACCTAGAGTAAGCCCCAGCACTAGGGATGCTCACTGTGTAAGCCCCTCTCCGTTTCTCATGGACGCACCCTTTGCGACATGATCGTCTGGTCCCTGCTAGCTCTTGATTCTCACACCAAGCATGACTCAGGTGAGCTTAGAGAGGGCGCCAACCATGACATCATCTTGGGCTGCCTCAGTGCGTAAGTCCCATCAAAGAGAACTATGCGTACTTTGATTCCCTGCCACGGGGATACGTAGGAAGCCTCCAGGAGGTTCAATCCCACCACCCGGCCATTCCGACCCCCTGTGTGTCGGTTCGCAAATGTCGCCTGGGCTGCCTTAGAGAAAAAGACCCATGGTTTTGTCTCGCATGATGTTAAACTGTATCCCATCCGGCAAGACATTAAAAAGTCTGCCGCCTGGGCTGCCTTAGAGTGTAAGCCCCATGGTTTCGTCCCGCATGACGTTAAACTGTATCCCATCTGGCAAGACGTTAAACCATCTGCCTCCTGGGCTACCGTAGAGCATAATCCCCATGGTTATCTCGCATGACGAGAAACTGCATCCCATCCGACAAGACGTTAAACCGTTCACTGCCTAGGCTGCCTTAGAATGTATGCCCCATGGTTTCGTCCCGCATGACGTTAAACTGTATCCCATCCGGCATGATGTTAAACCGTTCGCTACATGGGCTGAATTATAGCTTAAGCCCCATGCTTTCGTCTCGCATGACATGAAACTATATCCTATAAGGCAAGACATTAAACCGTCCGCCACTTGGGCTGCCTTAGAGCGTAATCCCCATGGTTTCGTCCCCCATGACGCTAAACTGTATCCCGTATGGCGAGTCGTTAAACCATTCGCCGCCTGGGCTGCCTTAGAGCGTAAGCCCCATGGTTTTGTCCCGCATGACGTTAAAAAGTATCCTTTTCAGCAAGACATTAAACTGTCGGCCGCCTGGGCTACCCTGGAGTGTAAGCCCCATGGTTTCGTCCCGTATGACATTAAACTGTATCCCGTCGGGCAAGATGTTAAGCCGTCTGCCGCCTGGGCTTCCTTAGAGTGTAAGACCCATGGTTTCAACCCGCATGACGTTAAACTGTCTCTCATCCAGAAAGACGTTATACCATTCGCTAGCTGGGTTGCCTTAGAGAGTAAGCCCCATGGTTTCGTCCCGCATGACGCTAAACCGTATCCCATCTGAAATGAAATTAAACCGTCTGCCGCCTAGGCTGCCTTAGAGTGTATGCCCCATGGTTTTGTCCTCATCACATGGCATTAAACTGTACGTTGTCCATCAAGACGTTAAACTGTCTGCCCCGAACTACGTGGACTTTGATCCATGCTAAAGCATGGTACATAGGAAGCCTTTATGATGTTCAAGCTCTTCACTTCATCACCCATCCTTATCCTCATCTGGGTCGCCACATCACAGTGGGTTCATGCCACCTTATTCCACTCCACCTCACCCGGGAAGCCGCCTATGTGTTGACCCCAACGTCGGAAGATCCCATCAGGGGGTTCTATCATCTGATCCTCTTTTGGTGTTCTGATTAGTCTGATGTCGTCCCCGCTGGACGTTAATCTCGTGGCATACCCCGTTTTAAACATGTGAAGCTGAGGAAAACCTTAGGTGACACATAGTTCCCCACGTCCGGTGTAGGAGGCCTCGATCTTCTGCGCCTTTGAGAAGCCATATCATAATGTACAGAAGGGAGACATGCCAACACCCTACGTCAAGACGCGTCGTCGACACCCAGCACGACCGTTCTCCTCACCGTAGCTTGCTGCCCTGACTAGAACCCTTGAAGCGTCTCGACGGAAGCAGTGTAATTAACCATCTTCCATGAAGATATGGCACTGGGATCGAGCTTCATGAGCACATCTTAAATCTATGTGGGACATCCGGATTAGGTGTCTAGGTCCGTGGAGAAACCCACAGAGGGAGAAGCCGACAACCCATTATCCCAGTTTTGAGCAAGGAGCAGACGCCCCTGAATAGGGAACAGATGCCTCCTGCCTTTGGAAAGCGAGAAAGTGGGGCCACGAGCCGTGCTTCCTCCCCCTCGGTCGACAAACACACGCACACGCGCCCCGATGTAAACACGTCAGAAAAGTGTAAATGGATCTAATCGGTCCAATCTTCTAAAGCCAGGAATATTGCCAACTCCTATCCTGATACAAGAAGCATCAACATCCAAGGTACTTGCTAAACCACATGTTTCTATTGGGAAATATAGACCTTTGGATCCAAAGTATGATGTATTGAAGCACCTGGCCCAGTCACAGTCCAAGTTATCAATTTTGGATGCAATAATCTATTAGAGGATCCTCGGGAGGCACTCATCAAGACTATATCAATTCCTCAGGAGTTTGAAACTGAAATTACTGTAGCTGAAGTCTACCACATGGTGAATAATCCCACAGAATGCATGAAGTGAAATCTTTCATAGATGATGATGAAGATGATGTCGTGCATTGGAATATTAGACCTCTGTACTTATCTAGAATGGTCAATGGTGTAGAAATACGAAGATATTTTATTGATTATGTGTCAGGAGATAACCTCTTCCCCATTCGAACACTTCATCGATTGGGACTCACCGAATCTGATTTATCTCTTTCAACTTTGATTTTGCAAGGGTATGAAAAAAATGAGCAAGAACCACTTTGTGAGATTACAGTTAGAACTCAGTTTGGTGACCTTGTATCAAATTCAGATTTCATGGTTATTGATCAAGATACAGCTTTCAATATTTTTCTTGGAAGACCCTGGATACATCAACATACCGCTATCCATTCATCATACCATCAATGTCTTAAATATTGATTCAATGGTCAAATTGGGACATTGTATGGTGATAAATCCCCATTCAAGACATGTGAATCTCAATAAATTGAAGAAAAATTCAATCACATGAAGGGAGAGGATAAATCCACAATGAAGGAGGTTTCCAAGGTTAATGCTCCATTTGGTTTGGAAAAGATTCTAGTAAATCCATTTTCACATGTGAGTTTAGATTATGTGTTTCCTATCAGTCAACATGACGAGGTAGACCCAGATCAATACACTCTTATGGAAAGATCTATAATTTCAATTACGTCAATCGAGCTAGGCAACATGGGGGAAATTGGTGTTCCAACAGGAAATGATGAAAGATCAAACGGGGATGTATTCATTTCATTTGCTGAAATCCAGCAAGTCTATACTTCGCCAATCAGGCTCGAAGTAGTTATAACAACATCAGAGGTGAACAATGATATCGATTATCAATCCATCATCTCTCTTTATTAACCTGGGAAGACCCTCCATCATCAGTTGGGTCAGAAATGGAAGTTTCTTCTTCAAGATGTTCAAATTTTATCATCTATTCTGATTATGGAAATTCTACTTCATCATCTACTATACAAGTAGAAACAGAAGAAATAACTCATCTTGAAGAAGAAGAAGAAGAAGATCTCAAGGATGCTCCTCTAGCATTTGAAGAAGGTATCTCTACCACCGTGGATAAACTTAGAGAAATAAATCAGGGTACCAAAGAAGATCCACACACTACTTTAATTAGTGTAGCCAAAACTCTTTAAGAACAAGAGATATATATTTTCTTTTTAAAGAAGAATTGAGAAATATTTCCTAGGAATTATATAGAGATTCCAGGGCTTGATCTTGATGTTTCTACTCATCATTTAGGTTTGCCAGAAGAACATCGAGGATTTAAGCAAGCCGTGAGAAGAACACAACCAACATATACTTCCAAAATTTAATCTAAAGTGGATAAGATTATCAAATTCAACCTTGTATGAGATGTTCAATATCCCATGTGGTTGGATAATATTTTCCTTGTGATGAAGAATAACGGGAAAATTATAGTTTTCATTGATTTTAGATATCTTAATTGGCATTGTCCTAAGGATGATTTTATAGTTCCGATTACAGAACTGTTGATTGATGCAACAGCTGGATATGAAGCACTTTCCATTAGGGATAGATATTCTGGATATAATCAAATCCAAATGGCTCTAGAAGATTAAGAATCTACAGCCTTCAGAGCCCCTCAAGGTGTGTTTTTCTATCGGGTAATGCACTTTGGCCTAAAGAATACTGGCGCAACATATCAGTGTGCCATGCATTGTATCATCAAACCCTTTTTAGGGAAGTTTGTTGAATGCTATGTGGATTATTTTGTGGTCAAATCTAAGAAACATTCTAATCACTCGGCTGATTTGGAAGTCATATTCTGTAGGCTTCAATAGCATAATTTGAAGATGAACCCCTTAAAATGTGCTTTCGGGGTAACCTCAGTTAACATTCTCAGCTTTGTTGTATGCCACCGTGGTGTCAAAGTTGATCCTGATAAGACCAAGTCAATCCTTGGAATGTCACCTCCTCTAAATTTGAAAGAATTGATAGGGCAATAGGGACACATTTCCTATATTCGGCCTTTCGTCACCAATTTGTCAGGAAAAAGTCTACCCTTCACCAAACAGATGAAGAATGGAGTCACATTCCAGTGGACTGAAGAATGTCAAAGAAGCATTCAATATTCTCAAAATATACCTCTTGAGTCCACTAGTACTAATTCCACCTGTTGAAGTAAGACCACTAATCCTCTATGTGACAGCCTTAGAGCGATCATTGGGAGCCATTCTTGCTCATAAGAATGATGCTGGGAATGAAAACAGCCTCTACTACCTCATTTAGACTATGCTGGAAGCAGAAACCCGATATTAAAGTATTGAGAAGTGTTGCCTGGCATTAATCTTTGCATTTCAGAATTTGTTACATTACATGCAACATCACGAGGTCCAATTGGTATCTCGAAATAACTCGCTCAAATTCGTCCTTAGTCATCCAATGCTTACAGGACGTCTGGAAAGGTGAGTGGTTATTCTACAGCAGTTTGACATTCAATATGTGTCTCAAAAGGCAATAAAGGGCCAAGATATGGATGATTTCATTGCTGAAAACCATTTAGTAGAAGATACATCTTCAGATATTGAACTCCCTAATGAGGAAGTATTCTCTATTCATGATAGTTCTAAATTATGGGAAATGTATTTTGATGGTGCTTTCAGAAGTCCAATAGGGAAGAAAATAGAAGATCCTAGATTCAACAAAGTGGGTTATGAGTTGTTCTCATTTCCCCAAATAAGGTAGTGTTTCACTATTCCTTTTTACTATAGGAAGTGTGTACCAATAATGAAGCAGAATACCAAGATCTCATTACAGGCTTGGAATTGGAGCTTCATGCACAAGTGAATAACATAAAGGTGAAGGGTGATTCATTCCAGGTAATCAAACAACTCAATGGGGATTATGAAATCAGAAAAGGAGAATTGATCCCTTTGTATGATTATGTCAGAGAGTAAATGGCAGAATTTCCTACGGAACCGACATTTTCTTATGCCCCGCGATCACAAAATGCTCAAGCTGATGCATTGGAAAACATAGCCATAGCTCTAGCAGATCCAGATCGGGATGAGACAAGCATCTGCATTGCCCATCGTTGTACAATTTCAACTTATGTTCGAACCAGAACAGTGAAAATTAATGAAATGAGTACTATTCCTGAACCATATGGTCATACTACAGGATGGATGACACCTATCAGAGAAAAAATTCAAAATGGAACACATCCACCTGATAGAGATGAGAAAGAACAAATCCGGCAACATGTGGTCAATTTTACTCTTTATGATGACCCATATCACCTAGAGAAAATTCTCTAAAAGCATGGTTTTGATGGAGTTCTCTTCAGATGCATTGATGGTGAAGAGACAATGGCCTTCATGAAAGAAGTACATGCAGGAGTGTGTGGTGCCCACAAGTATAGACATATATTTTTTGATCAAATTCGAAGGCTTGGATACATTAGGACCTTAATGATACAAGATTGTGTTGATTTCACAAGAAATTTCATTCATGCCAGGTACATGCCAATTTCATTCATTAGCCCCAGAGTTGCTTCATACAGCTAAACACTCCAGGCCATTATCCACATGGGGAATGGATGTGGTGGTACCATTCCCTTCAGCTATAGCCAAGCGGTTGAATTATATTCTTACTGCTGCTGACTTCTATTTCCAAATGGGAAATGGAAATACCTCTCAAAGAAGATAGTTCTAAAATCATTGTTATATTCATCAAGTCTAACATCATTACCAGATTTGATGTCCCTCACAACATGTTGACGGACCCTGGCACCAACTATTGTTCATCCGAGGTGAAGAAATTGTATCAAGAATACAACATCAAATCCAATCATTCATCTCAGTATCATGCAGCGGCCAATGTTTAGATAGAGGCCTTCAACAGGGATCTGTCTAATATACTACAAAAGATGGTGGATAAAGCTAAGAATTCATGGCCTGACCAACTCTTTCATGCTTTATGGGCTTATCGGACCACCATTCGCACTGAAACGCAGCCAACTCCATATTCACTGATATATGGAACAGAAGTAGTTTTGCCCATTGAATTTCAATTACCTTCACTCAGAGTTGCCATTTGTGACTAATCATCTACAGACGAACAATCTCAAAAGCGATTGGATGAATTGGAATGATTAGATGAGAAATGATTATGCACCCTGCATCACTTGGAAATCTATCAGAATCGAATAGCAAGAGCTTTCAACAAAAAAGTTCATCTTCGTTCATTAATTCAAGGAGAATTGGTATTGGTTCTAAGAACTCCAATGATACTGGGAAAGAATCTTACCAAGCTTGAACCAAAATTGAAAGAACCTTATTCAATACATAAGGTCTACTCTAATGGAGCATATTTTTTAATCTCATTGGATGGATAACTCATCACGACTCCAACCAATGACAGATTTCTAATGAAATATTTTTTATAAACACTAAATACATCTATCATACAACATGATGTTAAACTGTGCTCGTCCAACATGACGTTAAACTGTGCGGTCCATGCATACGACCATAAACTATTCGGAATATCGTCCAACATGTCGTTAAACTGTATCGCCCCCTATCGTCCAACCTGATGTTAAACTGTGCTCATCCAACATGATGTTAAAATGTGCGGTCCATGAATATGACCTTAAACTACTCGCACTCTCCTCCTACATGATGTTAAACTGTATTTTCCCCTATCGTCCAACATGACGTTAAACTGTGCGGTCCATGCAGACAACCTTACACTATTCACACTATCGTCCAAGATGACGTTAAACTGTATGATCTTAACAACCAACATGATGTTAAACTGTATTGTTCTTATCGTCCGACATGCCGTTAAATTGTATCATCCTTTATCGTCCAATAGGATGTTAAAATGTATCATCTTTTATTATCCATCATGACGTTAAACTGTATCATTTCCCTTATCGTCCAACATGATTTTAAACTATATTTGTTCTTATCGTTCAACATGACGTTAAATTGTATCAGTTCCCTTATCGTCCAACACGACATTAAACTGTGAAAAAGTCCCTAATACATCCAACATGATGATAAACTGTGTCCTCTTTGTCCTCACTGCATGACATTAAACTGCATAGTCCCCCTTACGTCCAACATGAAGGTAAACCGTGTACCCTTAATCGTACTTGTTACATGACCGTAAACTGTACAGAAATTACTTATTGTTCAAACATGACAATAAACAGTATTTTGTCCCTACTACATGACCCTAAACAGTACAGCACCATTAGTCCTCACTGCAAGACTTTAAACTGCATTGTCCATTCATATGTCTTACACAACATTAAACTGTGCATCTTTAAGGTTGTTTCTACCTCTTGTTTCTCAAACCGATTATAACTCGCGTGAGCTTAGAGAAAACTTCAACCATAACACTCTCTATAGGCCTCTATCCATGACTAAGTCCCAACACCATTATTTTAGTTCATTGTTCTCAAAGAACAACTTGATCAATAATTCATTCCTTAATTGAACTACACAGACTTTGATCCTTTCCTTCTAGGATGGGTACGTAGGCTACCTCCTGAGGTTCAAGACAAATCAAGTATTTTCACATTGGTTCACTTCGCGGTCATAAAATGTTGACTTGTGAAACCACCACCATAACCAATATGGTCACATTGGTTCACCCTTTTCCATGCTATATGACGTTAAACTATACAACAATTTTTGTCACGTATGACAATAAACTACGACATTATTTGATACCCTCACCTGAGAGGGAATCATTATTTACATTGATTTCCAATCATTTAATATTCCAAATACTATGTACATACATGGTAATGCCCAAACCTTTTATATTGGGTCAAACCATCATTGCACTAAATTCCCCTTTCAACCTTCACATGTACATACTGAATCTTTACAGTGGGTATTTCTATAACTATGTGGGCTTGATTCCCATCCTTATGGGACACGTAGGAACATTCGAGGATACCTCGAATCTACCACCATGTATTTGGGTCTAACCCCAAATTCCATTTTAAGTCCCTTGGCTGAAAAGTCCCTGTGAAAACACAAACTGTGTATTCCTTATTATGGTCCAAGTTATACGACCATAAACTAAGATCTCCGACACTCTTTTCCCCCACGACGTTAAACTGTAGTTCAAGAAATACATATGGCTTGATTCCTATCCTTATGATATACATATTGATGTCCAACATTTCAATTTAGGACACAGCCACAACATGATTATGGTTAGCATTCGTCTATGTGTCTTCACATACATTGGACAATACGTATTTTATGTGTCATAACTCTAACCTTAAATATTTTCATATCATCATATCCCTTTTTCATGACTTCTGGTCAAAAAATGTTTGATACCAAAGAGTTCTTTTTCCTGACTATGCAGCATGTACCCTTCGGAGGCCTTTCATAAGTAGTCTACATAACAGATCTGTTAGCCAAAATATGCTATTATTTGACTATACAACCAATGACCTTAGGCTGCTCTGCATAATTCAACCCCCTAACGGGTTTGTTAAATTGTGGTAACTTCATTCATGGGGGAAAACATCTTTTTTACATATTAGTCTTAACAGCAATATGTACGGATCCATCATAAATAAACATCCTCAACATATTTCTCCCATATTCTCTTTTCATGATTTGAAAGTATTTATGTCTAATGTTTTCAATTTCCTTCCCTATGTTTTGTTTAGAACTTCATAGGAGTGACATTCATCCTGTTATTTGATATTTTTTTTGGAAAGATTGTCTTTATAATCAAGTACCTCTTTAAATACAGAAAACTCTATAATTTGGAAAATTTGAATCTCCATAAAAATTTACTGGCTTTTTAGCACTAGAAAAGTAAATTTCTTAGAGTTCTTTTGCCTGACTATGCAGCATGTTCCCTTAGGTGGCTTTTCATAAGTAGTCTACATAACGGACCTGTCAGCCAAAAGATATTATTATTTTACTATGCAACCAATGCCCTTATGTGGCACTGGATAATTCAACCCCCTAATTGATTTGTTAAATAATGGTAACTTCATTCATAGGAACTACTTCTTCCAAATACTTTTAGCCCATTTTTCAAATCATTCCTCAGATTTAACATTTATTAAGTAATAGTTCACATATTTCCCTTCATACATGAGTGTGGTAATATGTTTTCAGATAAATTGTCAATGAATTGAGTAAATTTTTATCCATCTTGTTAAATCTATTTTGACCATAAACATTAGCCTTTTTATGTCCAGTGTGCATGAAATTAAACTGCCCACAAAAGATTTCCTTCTTTTCCTCAGATTCACA
Organism: Viscum album; assembly: GCA_963277665.1. Lineage (NCBI taxonomy): Eukaryota > Viridiplantae > Streptophyta > Magnoliopsida > Santalales > Viscaceae > Viscum > Viscum album. The sequence goes on along the minus strand of OY728139.1, from coordinate 981,523,998 downwards.
TCCTAATTTCTTTCAGATGCAACTCTGATGGGGGACTTTTGTTGACACACCTTTTCATCACATTGTCTAAAGGAATAAAAAGGAAGTATAATTAACCAAAAGTGATTCAACCTTTGATGGAACATAAAAATTTGACAAAGGTATGAACATAGGTTCTCTTGCTCTTGTGTCGCGTAGCTTTCTTCACTATCGCGCAGTTATACCTACGCGCCACATTTGGCTGCGTAGGTGGCCTACGCGCCCTACTTGTTTTTCACCCAGGGTCTTCTATAACCTATAAATACCCCCTCTAGGCCCCCCATTTCGTGGACGAAAAATTTCAACAACCAGATTTGTGATCCCTACGCCTGAGTCTCTTCCGCAAGATTTCCAAACATTTCTAAGGTAATTTCTTACCTAGAACGGATGATCTAAAGAGGGGGAGTAAGGCCTAAGTGTTGAAAACCTTCAACACCTGTGATCCTAGGTGGCCATCCCATAAGGGAAATGGCTACACTTGTATTCCACCTTACTCCTTCATCATAACTTGCGCGCCGCCATTCTGGAAGCCCCTACGGATAAAATTAAGGGCTTGAGTCAAGGCTCAAGTATGTTTTTACCTATGGGTTGACTATCACGTAGGTATCCACGTGTCATGCAGGTACACATGCTTGACTAGAACCTACACACCCATGTATAACCTGCATGCCTACTCAAGACCTATGTGCTCCGTACTTTTATGGGTGCCTCTCCTACCTATTTCACCTCTTTCATGCCTTTCCACATACCTTCTTCAAAATTAATCCCTCATATCTCTCTTCAAAGACATTTTTGGCATGATTTCATGATCAGATTCCTTACTTGAAAGGAATTCCATGGAAACATCTCTCAAAACCTAGTGATTTACATACTTTTATGTCACTATGGTTAGATATTTAATTCATTTTCATCTTCATCCTTTATAGATGAAAGGATTCATAACTTGGGACTCCTTTTCAAGAGTAAGCCCCAGTCTTCAAAATTCACATGTCTGGGCATCCTCCTCAAGAGTAATCCCCAATAATAATTCCCTTAACCCAGGCTTCCTTTTCAAGAATAATCCTCAATACAATGAATTAACTTAATTTGGGCATCCTTCTTTGGAGTAATCCCCACTCATAATTTCCTTTAACTAGGCTTCCTTTTCTTGAATAATCCCCAAATCCCCAAACACTCATAATTTCCTTTAACAGGGGATTCCATTTCAGGAGTATGCCCAAGTCCAAATTCTCTTAATTTGGGAATCCTACTTAGGAGCAAGCCCCAGGTCCCATTAGCATGGGCCTCTTCCTTAAGATTAAGCCCTAGTTTTCAATTTCCCTTTAACCTGGGCCTCTTCTTTAAGAGTAAGCCCCAGTTTTTAAAAACTCTTTTAACCTGGGCTTCCTTCTCAGGAATAATCCTCAGTTATTATTTCTCTTTAACCAGTCTAAATTTCTTTTGATCTGGGCCTCCTTCTCAGGAATAAAACCCAATCATAAGTACCTTCTTAATTTGGGAATCTTCCTAAGGAATAATCCCTAATTTTGAGTATTCAAATCTCCATAAAGTACATATACATTTATGGACCTTGTTATGAAGTTTCTTTGCTAAAGTAAATCCCACTCTTATCTGGGTATTCACACATGCCTATGACCCACCTTATTTCTCATGATTTCATCCTTCATGGCACAATTGTCTGGTTTTTACCAATACCTCTTGTTTACCACACCGAGCATGACTCAGGTGAGCTTACAGTGTAAAAGTAACTATGACATCTTGTATTGGGCCATTAGTCCTGCCTAAATCTCATACTTCTTTTCTTGAACTACGTGGGTTCTGATTCATTCTCAAAACGGGGATACGTAGGTAGCCCATCTGCGGGTATGATCCCAACTATGAAATAATCCATGTCTTTCTGAATGACCATAAACTTCATGTGCCCCACTATGTGGTTTAAAAACCAGAATGGTCATCATAATGACCAAGTGAATTTTATCTGATGTATTAAAGGATTCCATTGACCAAGAATCACTATCAAATAAAGATGATTCTCTATCGATGATGAACCTCGAATACATATAAAATGATTGTCTATATTCCTACACATCAATCACTGACTGCAAGTTCTAAAGGAAAGCTCATTATTATACTTGGTAGTTTAATAAGGATTCACGAACATAACTTAAATCTACAAAGAGAGTCCCAGAGTAGACAATAATTCCCCTAAAAAGGTGTGATTAGTCTGACCTCCCATCCTCTCAACCAATGAAAATTCTTAAGACTTATTAGTTCACAACAAATGAGCACATACATTTGGAAAGTAGGTCCAAATGGATATGGAATCAATGGATGTTTACGGTTCTACAAACAAACCCGTTAGAAACCAATTGGAATGTTTGAATCTAAAATCAACGAGGTCATCCCCAATTCCCGAGGAAATAGGGAACTTCATCTCATCTCTAGAAAATAACTTGATCACGTTGTTAGATATCACAATCACAGATAATGATGAATTTAACTATCACCTATATTATTTCCCCTATCATGAAATGTTTGGATATATGACACATAAATGCTTCATATTCAAGTAATTAATTTAAAATATTGTTTATGAAGGTAAATGTATTTAAGACAGGATCAATGAACATGTGATACACATGTCAATTACTTTCCCTAATGAAAAATAAAAATGTAAACTGTTTCCTAATTAGAATTCATGAAATTTTTAAAACTAAATGAATTAGACTCCAGCTAATCAAGCACATGCCAAAAATAGGCCACATTTAGATCCACAAGATGTGACCGAAATTCCACATATAACTACAAATACAAAATATTCTCCCTCATAACTTTATAATAATTAATGTATTAAATTCCAATAAAAAAATACCAGGAGGATTATCCATCATGGATCTCTAAACTAGTAAAAAATATCAGAGACTCCATGCCCTTACAATGGGGAGGACAAAAACTGACAAATAGAATAAACAATTATTCTGATTAATCATACCCATTTACCTTTTTCAATTCCATCCATTTGGATGGTGAGTAAAATGAGTAAGAAGGGAATGATGATCTCAGATCCCCTAATAATGCTCATGGAAGTATCTAGGCAGATGAAATACATACACGATGCATAATTAGGATCTGATAATTTATCCAATAATATGTAATACATATATTGGAAACCAAGATAATGATAAATCCATGATTAAAAGGGTCAATATAATAATATACCCACCAATTTTTACCCTATTTCTATTTGGTTTGAGGATGTATTAATAGAAAACTATTAATCCAGTCATGTGATATTGGAAAATGTTTTCTAGTATAATTTTAAAATTGAAAAAATATACATCGATTTATAATGAAGTATTAAATTTAATCATTCATCATATTATTTCATAACCCTATCCTATGTTCCAGTGTGAGGGAAGTAACATATACCGTTAGCTCAAAAGTATAATATATTGAAACATATTTACATTATTTTGACACAATTCCATGTCTTAGATTTTCTATATTCATCTAATGATAAAGAGGAATTTCATGAATCTTTTCCATCACATAAGAGTTCAATTTGAAATTTGAAATTTCAAAAAGACATCACACCAAATTTTTGGTATATAGAATGTTTTGAAGTCATATCTATTATGATGCAGGATTAAGAGACTACAATAAAATTTTATATACAACCCTATAAGTGTGAGTAAAGCTAAATTTTTTAATATCAATTGATACTTGGAGGATAATGTTACACAAATTTACATTATTTATATTTTGAGTGTTCATTGTTTGAGATATAAGGAAGATGTATTGGATCCTTTTTGTATAGAAACAAATGACTATAACAAAAGTGATCAACGTCCCTCGTGGGAAGATCATTTTAAAAACTAATATTAAGATATTTTTTTCCAATTTTGAGTCTATGATCATTTATCATGAAACCAATTTCTTTAATTTTATAGGTAATCTATGGATTCACCTATTTGTGGTAGTACCCTCTTTGTACTACCAATGATTAAAATATTATATTGATTTCCAAATTGAATTACTTTATGATGATTGATCTCTATTAATTTGTTTTTCAAATATCAATAAATTGATGTTGGAAATTATAAAAGAGAAGGAAAATAACTACACCTATAAGAAATATTAATGTTTTTCCCCTAATGAGTTGTAAGACACACAATTTCGCTTGGAATAATGTGAATTAGAATTTTTTCTCCCAACCCATTATATTGACATGACAAAGCCAAATTTTAAAAAATATATGCTCCTACCGATTGACAAAAAAATCCCTAGATCACCAAATTCTATTATGATTAATAATCATATACATTTGTTCAACTATCCCTATCAATAAGAGAGATAATTCTTATGTAATCCATATACATTAATACTCTATTTTTGGGAATCTATTTGAATTATGGATTGAATCATACATAGTCAATAAAACTAAATAAATTTTATTATATTAGGTTATAACTTTGACATAAAATTTTAAGATTAGGGATTTTTATATCCATTTATAATTTATCCATTGAGACAACTTATTTTTTCTTTACATTTTATGAATATAGTCTTAACAATGATAATTATATACCTTTAATTCCCAAAAATATTATGATGTGGATCCATCCTATATTGTCGATATTGATGATAGATAAAAGCTCATAGATGCATTTCCAATCATTGATGAGGATGTCAACAGTACTATTGATGAAATAAAGAAAGTAAAAAGAGACATAGAAAATGATCCATGAAAAATTATAATCAGTGTAACCATGGCTCTCAATGGGAATGATAATTATTCTTCTTTTATTAAGAAACAACATGTTGTTTTTGTATAGAGTTATACATAAATTTTAGCTTTAGATCCTCAAGTAGTTTTTTATCACTTGGTTTTATTAAATAATCCCTGCATCTAAAAATAAGTAATGATGAGAATGCATCATATTATAGTGTAATGGATGAAATCAAATTGGATGATTTGTTTAAATATAATTTTATTTGAGAAGTAAAATACCCAAAATTGATGGATAATATTTTCCATATTAATAATAAGAATATATAAATTAGATTATGTATCATATTTATAGTTTTAGTTCATCATTATTCAAAATATGACTTCCCTATCCCAACAAAACAATTGTTAATTTGTAAAAAAATATAGTTTTTAATCCCTCTCATTCATGTATGTTTATTCCATCTATAAAAAATTTAAATAGTTCCCATAGATGAGGAATCCACTACCTTAAAGGAACATTAGGAAGTATAATTTTATAGTGTAATTCCATTTTTATTTTAGAACATTAAAATCACTTATCAAGGGGAGATACACCAGATCTTCAAAAAAATTCATTAAATATATTATTGACTGTCATATCAAGGGTCTATTTGTTAAGCCAATTTTTTTATCCTAGTAAAATAGTATATGGAAATAAAATAAATGAATGAATTGTATTCACAAAAAATAATTACAACTTTCAATCCACTCAAATTGTTAAAATATTATAAATTATATTTCTAATTGATCAATGTATATTAGAGTATAAAGTACTTAAGTAGTACAAGAACTAGTGAAAATAATAATATTAGAAGTCAGTTAATATTTAATAAAAACATTATTTTCAATAGAGAAAAAATGAAAAAGAAATATATAAATAATTCATGGAGTTCTGGACAAAAATTTGGAAACCCCTAAATGATATTATTACAAATCTACTTGAAATTCATATGAATCATTATCTTTTATCCATATTAGTAGAAGTATATAAAGACATAATCCTAGGAATCCCAATTCTACACCATGAACTTCCTCAACTATAAACCTATAGAGACCCTAGAATTTCATACATGGATATGACATCTTTTTTGATAATATTAATTGCACTACACAAACAAACACATGAGGACCATAATAGTTTTGTACCTTTGGAAACATGGAACATAATATTCTTAATTCAAGAATGATTTAAATTTATCACATAATTATATTCCTATTTAGTACTCCTACTTAAAACACTTATTCATATCCCGTGTAAGGCTAACATAAGAAAGGGTGATATTAGAATGTACAATTACTGTAATCAAGGGAGATACATAAGTATAACATGAGAATAAGGCTATGAGAACATGAGAATAACATTTTAAACCCATAACATACCAATAGAAGATCATAATATTGATTCATGGCATAATTTTGGCCATTAAAAAGACCTAAAACATATAGAAATCAAATAACTTGAGTTATAAGAGAATAAAATTATTATACAAAATATATTTTTTTGCATATAAATATGCATAAAAAGTCTTATGTGTTGGACACCTACCAATAAATTTATAAAATGTTAGGCTTGGGCTTACCTCCCTTGTACCGGCTTTGTGCTTGGGATAAGCTCCCATATAGCCACATTTTTTCTTGGGATAACCCACCGTGTAACCTATTCTATGTTTGGGATAACATCAAATGTACCCTATTGTTCTGGTATTTGGTTAACCAAACATTTAAACATTTATCTCATGTAGCATTAATCATTACCCAATGAATTATAGGGAGTATAGGTCCCACCTATCACATTATCTATACATTTATATGCCAAAAGACCATTTAACATTACTCATAACAAAAACTATGAAAATAAATGGGTTTCATAAAAAATTTCATAATTGAATACCCCAGGTAAAAGAAATTATATTCAAAATCATTTTATTATAGCATAACCCATGAAAAAAGAAATGTGTTCCGTAAGCATTTTTTCATGCTATATACTGTGGAAGAGAAATAGGTTTCATAGAAATAATTCCATCACAAAAATTTAGATAAAAAATAATAATGCTATTATTTGTTAATATAAATATTAAATCATAATGAACCTAAAATTATTTCATCATATATGGATGGTTATTTTAAAAGAAAATCCACTTAGAATGTGACCTGAAGAGAATAACATTTCTTTTAAAATGACTTCTTAGAAAATAAAACATTTTCAAAATCCTTTTCCTTTTGAATAATTTAATTAAAATGTAGAAATTTTCCTACAATTAATGAAAGTATTTTCTTTGAAAATAACATAAAATTTTTGTATGAAAATCCACAAATCAATGAGCGATCATGACATCATGAAGCACTATTCATTCCATGCATGTTAAAAATAAAGATTCTATTCACATTTTCTGTAAAGATAAAAGAGAATTATTTAGAAAATGACCTATATATTACTTTAAAACGATTTTGTTAAAAAGATAAAACATGGAAAAAAAATTATTTAATAAATAATTTGATTAATTTTAAGAAAATATGAATATTTTTAGAAAACATTGTTTTATTAGAAAAGTATGTTTTCGATCGAAGAGAGAATCAATTTTTTTTTCATAAAAACATTATTTTAAGATCTTGAGTACATAAAGAGTATAAAATGAAGATAAAACGTTAATTTTTATGATAAAACCTTATTATAATAAAATTAATGTGTTTAATGAGATATATATCATAATATTTCATCATTGTAATAATTATCCTTGATAATTTTAATAAACAACAAGATTGCTACTAAAAACTCTCAACACTTTGGTAACATTGAATTGTAGTCCCCATGAAGAAATAAAATTTAATGATACATGAAATATCATTAGAAGAAATAAATATATGATATGACATGTAAAATGTTCTGAATATACACTTTAAAAAAGAAGATAGGTGCACAATATGACATAAGTCTCAAAGAAGAAATATTGGGACAAAAGCCCCTTACCAAATTAGAAATCTTTTGAATTGAAATTCCGAATAAATAATAATATAAAATTAAACACTAAATACAAATAAAATAATGGGATTAATTATATAATATTTCAAATGGGTAGTATATAATCCACAAAAAAGAAACGAGTGGTGAATTTGTATATATCTCGTAGAAATAAAAGAGAGACTAGAAATCCCTTACATGAAGTCTTGAATTTCATAAGACATGTTAAAATCACATGTATAATAAATAAATGTTTATTATAAATATATTATATAGTAATTAATATATATATACATTATACCATATATAATTTAATTATGACATTTAATTACACATTTATTAACAATTATTTGTTAAAATCATGTTTTGCATAATAATCTATTTGTTTTTCATATAAGTTTTGATATGTTATTTTTGGTCATATTACATTTATCATGGTAAAATAATCTGAATAATAACAATAATGAAATGGTTTTAATATTTATACATCAATTATACTTTTTATAAAGATCATTAATGATTGTGTTGAGAAATGGAGCACGCCACAATCATGGAGACGACATGTCATATGTACGCATGAGCAACGTTTCCATTTTTCAATTATCATTATAGAAAGGAGGTAAGTAATATGTTCCCATTAAATAATGATAATAATATAATATTTTTTATTTAAATATACTTATACAAATCAAACACGTGGTTTGGTGTTGAGAAGAGAGAGTTGCATCACATCACGAAGGGGGTTGTCCACACATACACGCACAACATTATCAACTTTCTGTGATTGAAATGGTATGAAGGAAACTAAAATATAAATATTTCATTAATATCAAAATTATTTCATGTATATCAAAAATATTTATCCAAATTATCTTCTATTTAAATTGTGAGTGAAAACCAATCACATCGCTACACGAGGCGGTAGTCTTCCGTACACAGGAATGGTGATTTTATGATCCATTTGATGGAAGTGAAGATGGATATTAGTAATACAATTAACATTAAAACATATAAGTATTATAAATATACATATATTATTATATCATTATGTTTTAATAATAATTTATGTAGATTAAGGAAGAAATAAAATAAAAACAATCATTGAAGAATGATACATATTCTTCTGGTAACCTCCTTCGGAATAAAAACATCCATTATAGGTTGGACTTATGACCAAAATAAGGCTGCTATGATGATATGAGGGTAGTTTTTTAGTGATATTTTTCATTATTTTCCATCCTAATGGGTTTGAATGTGGATGTAATAGAGGAGAGGGAGTGACCTTTTATAAGTGAGGTGAGTGGCGCACTTGATATTTTTTGAAATTAAAATGGTGTACCCATGTTTTTATCATAACAGTTCACATAAATGAATAATTTTAATGTTATTTTTCATTTAATTTCCATTCTTTATTTTTTTGGGTGGTTCCTATATTTTTTTGGAGGAAATGGTGAGTTTTCATGACTTGGGCCAAATCTGGAGCTCATTTCCAGATTTAAAAACCAATTTTTTTTATAACGCTTTCATTTTTCAAACTTTTACACCCATTACACATCCCAATTGGAATACACTAGTATATTAAAACCCACTCCTCCATTTGTACCTCATAGGAATCCATAATCATGATGGATTTGGGTTTTTTATTAAAGTATTTTGCTGGCCCGAAACCCCATTTTTTTGGCTTTAATATGTTTTTTAATTACTTAAATAATAACTCAATTTTCAAGGGTTATTGGTGATTCCAACTCTATCCCGAGACCACTTACCCATGGTGCGTCCCCATCCTCTCCTCCCCCTCTTTGGAGCTCATATTCATTGAGAATTTGAGCTAAAATGCTATGGATTTTTCAAATGGCCCATATTTGAAGAGTTACATTGTTTATTTCATAACTGCTTCAATTTTTACTCTTTTTCCCACACTACCATTACTACATGACCTCCAATACCTAATTATAAACTCAATTGCATTTTTGGATATTTTGAAATTTAGATACTAGTGTATTTGAGACGATTAATTCAATATTTCTTCAAGTAAGTGTTTCTCTCTTCATTTCCTTCTTTCGCCTTAGAGTTTCCTCCCTATTTCATGAAGTTATAAAATGTACAAAAGTTGGGGTTAATATCTACGGTTTGATTTGGTATCTTTTTGTTTCAAATATTGGTGTTTTTTGTTAGATTTAACTCTCTCATGGTGCGACGGTGGTGCAGTTGAAGTTTCACACAACGAATTGGTGTGTTGACACAAAAGGTATGTGGTTCCATCTGTAAGCATCCAAAGATGAGTTAGATTTTCTTAATTAATATTTTTATCAGGCTCATATTACATTATGGTTTGTTCGGGAACAATTTTTTGTATTATTTATTAAGAGTATAGTTTCAATGTTTCATTTTTGTTTTGAAAATGTGAGTTTACCATGTCGATCTTTTGGTGTATCATTTGAGGTAATTTGATAACATTTTAATGTTGTTGTTAAATGATTATAGGGATTCCAACTCTATTTTTATTGATATTGGAGTGATTTTGGCCTTGAAAGAGGGTTTTGAAATGGGTTTTTTGTGCAAAAAATTGTTCTAACCCTTGGTATTGTTTTATGAAAATATTAAGTTATTTATTGAGTTAAAAAAAGTTGGAAAAGGATGTACATGTACTGTTTTGGTGAGTGTGTTCACTTAATATGGGGTTTTGAAAGGTAATGTGGTGATTGAAGATGAAAATTTCTTTTAGAATGTTTTATAAATTTCTGAAATGATTTATCAAATTGCAAGAAAGGTGTGAAACATGTTTGTTTTCTGTTTTGTGTGAGTATGATTTGATAAATGAATATTTTTTTTTGTGAAAGGAGTATTGTGTGACATGTGTATGGGCTATTTGGTGTGTATATGACATGGAACTTGCATTTCCATGTGGAAATTTTATTTCATGTCTTGTGTAACTTGTTTGAGAACAAGAGGGAAAACCTGAGTATCTTGGTGGGTGGACGTGTACTAGTATTCTAGTGGCCCCGTAGGGTTTGGTCCTAGTTTCATATTGAATGTTTGACGATGAATAAACAAACTAAACTTTGATGATGATGATGATGATGATTTTGGGGTACCACTAGGTTATGGGTATGATCCCTACAAGTGGCTCATGTGCACAATAACAAATATTTGTTTGGTTACCTTCTCTGAGAAAGGAGGTACCTCAGACTCATATCGAGCTAGTGCCTGGGGGTTATTTTCCCTTGTTTTTGTTAATTAGATAATTTATTCTTACCATCAGCATACTGTATGTGTGGATGGAAAATTCAGTATCCTAGGTATTCAATTTAAAGGTGTTGTTTCATTAACGTATCCCACATAGAAACTATTTTTATTTAATGTTTCATATAAATAAAATTCTTTATAGCATTTCAGGTTTATGAAAAAAATGCAATATTTTATTCTTTGAATGTTTATAACATGGAATATTTTAGTGGTGGAATCTTACTCGGATTTTTATCACACCATACTTACACCCTTGGGAGTATGTTGACTTGGTTATTTCTTTGTGTGTTTGTTTAATGATTTTAGTTCCAGTAGTTCATGTTTCTAGTGGTCCTTCTCGGTGTAGTGTCTTGTAGATGTATTGAGGGAGGTTCCCCCTTTCCATGAGGAGGTTCTTAGGCTATCCATTTTGGGTTTCTCAATTTGTTATTCTTTGATAATTGATTTAAATTATATAATTCAATTCTGATTTATTTTGTAAAATATGGTTTGTTTTGAAAAAATCTAGATTTGTTATATTGGATTTGTTTGTTATTTTATATTTATAAAATTGGGTATATCATTCCAAAATTCCATTTTTTGATTCCCATGCACTTGTTACAACATGTGGGGATTGGGAACACCCTTATGGCCTTGATATGGGATGGGACTTGTGCTAGTTTTGATGGCGACTAGATCTAGTTCATGATAATTTGTTTCCCAAAGGAGGTTATGTTCACTTGTGGGGTCATGTTATTTGGGGAAGAGTTGGGATTGTCTAGAGCTAGGATTGTCGGGACTTGACAATCCAATTATGGGTAGTGTGCATGACTGGCACACCTCATGATGGGATTCAAGTCGCTAGGGGAAGTCAGGATTTATCTAATTCCATTGATTTTCATGGTTTGATGATGATTAGTGGAAATAAAAATATAGTTTGTTAATGGTCTCAGTTAGCTCATAGGGCCTAACAAGCCAATTGTTGTTGGGGATATTTCCCTAGAACACACTTTGTGGCAGTGAAGTGATTTCCATATGGCGGCCCACCATATGTCCAAGTCCCCACCAAAACTAGTTTCCTCTCTCATTGTTTGGTGTCTCTTCATGTGGGAATATTAGAACTTTGTTTTAAGGGAAAAAACATTATTTTTTAGTAAATCGGAAGTGGAATGATTTCAAAAATGGTAGAACTGAATTTTCAGAATTGTTTTGAAATATATAATTGTGTGTTTACACCTATTTTGAATGTAACAAATTATGTTAATGTTGGTTTTGAAAAAGTGTTTCTAATAGAGTTTTCTAAACTATTGAAAGGTGTTTTAATGGGATGTAATGTTTTGGAGGTCAAGAGTTGAGTTTGGAAAGGGATTTTTTTTCGGTAACTTGAGATTTTTTGAAAATATATATGAAATTTTGGAATATTTTTTTGAAATGATAAGAGTTGAGTTCCCAATTTAATAGGAATTTAAGAAATGAAGTTTTTCATGAAATTCGAAGTGTTTTGAAATGGGTAGAAATGTTTTGGAATTAATGTACATCAATTGAAAGGGAGTATTTATAGAATTATTGTTGATCTTTTGAAAAGCTTTACAAATCATTGGAACCCTATTTTAAATAATAAGGGATGAGTTTTCAAATGAATAGTGGTTGATGAAAGAGTGTTTTTATAAAACCAAGAGAGTTTTGTAATGTGATGAGATGTTTTGAAATTAATATTTATGACCTTAAAGTGAGTTCTTATTTGAATTACTGGTCTTTTCATGGGAAAAATGTTGGTAAGATTTAAATTGGGATTTGGATTGCATGGTTATGGGCCTTGAGAAAAAAGTATGTATTAGTTGAAAATTTTTGTTTCGAAAAGTGGAAGGAATTTTCATTTTAACCATCATTATTTTTGTGAGAAACCATATATATTGGGTTATATGGGATGATGGATGGTTAATGGAATGAATAGATGAGTTCAGAGATAGATATGGGGTGGGTGCCCAGTGTGGCATGGAAACATGCATGTGTGAGTCCCATGGGTTAACATTGATTGATACGCTAATCATTGAACAATTTATTTTCGAAGGGATTAATTTAATGGATAACTTGATGTTCTGATAACTGGTTTGGGGTGGTGTTTCATATGTTTTTGTGGAAATTTTGTTATTATGAGATGTTTTGAGTCTAAGAACCCCTCTTTTTGGAACCATCCTCTGGGTTTCTGTTACATTGGTAAGTTGGGTTGAAGGGCTGGTTAGTGGTCTCTTTTGAGATAAGTTCAGTAAGCCTTTACAAAAATTTTTCTCATGTGTACAATACTGGTTTGTGGTGTGTTTTTACAAATGTAGTAGTTTGGTCATGTCCTTGGGTTCTCTTGTTGGAGATGTTACACCCCCATTAAGAGTTAATTCATGACTGAAGTGCATCCCAGATTGTTTCACCATTGGAAGATCCTCTAGATGATCAATATAAGGAATCTTTTTCTCGGGCATTGGAGATAGAGTCTACATCATTTCCTTTATTGTTTTTGCAGATCCTCTTGTAGTGGGAGAGTACTCATGGAAGTTTTAAAGATACCTTAGTTTCATATGTTACATGATTCATTAAAAGTAAATGTAGTTTGAGGTTGTTAGTGTGGATGGTTTCTAAGAGGGATAATGGTTCCTTCGTAGTCTCTTCAAAGAAACAAGGGGTGATGTGTTTGAATCTTCCACACACTTGTTTTAGTGAAATGTTAGGTTATGGTAAAGTGAGTTTAGAATGTGTTATGTGTTGGTGAACACATCTAGTATCAGGGTATAATTTTCATGGAATAGAAAGGAAATGTTCCATTTTGGGGATTACAATTCCTATCTATGAGGTCAAATATGCTTCAATCATTTGAGCTCAGACCATATGTCTTAGAGTGAATATGGCGCATAGTTTGGGGAAATACCAGGGTCCTTCAAACCCAAGTACAAAGTCCTTTTCTCAGTATGATTGATGGAAATAGTTTAAACATATGGTGTCATCATCTTGCTTATGTTTTCCTCGTTCAGTGGAATGAGATGGGAAGACCTTCTATCCATGTTATCACACAATGTCATTATTCCCCCCCTCGTTTTCCATTGAGTTTTTGGGGAAAATATTAGAATTTGTTTAAATAGTTTGAGCGAATGGTCTGTGCATGATTAGTAGTAATCATTAGATAGAAAACCATTTAGATAGAAGTATACACGTGGTTAGTTCATGGTTTCCCAAACCATGCGGACTAATAGTGCGACCATCCCAACTCTTTAAATTTTAAGGTGTTTTTGTTTCGGGATGTGTTTGTTGGTTAGGATGGTCAGTTCTTATGGTGTTGATACCCACTATGAGTCTCAAGTAAGTTATTTTCGAAAAGTATAATGGAATTATCCCCTGTGTATCAGGGATTCCATTCGGTCCTCCCCCTGTTATTTTCGTGAGTCAGTCTTGGGAAAAATTGAGTTTCCCCTTATAGTTGGGAGTCTGTTTGTGTCTCTCTGTATCAGTAACATGGTTTTGTCCCTATTGTTGGTATGAAAATAGGTAGTCTCATTGGATGTTATTTATTTGAAAACTTATTCCTTGAGTAAATTATGGGATTGGAGTGCGCCCAAGAGTTTTGATGAAGTAAGACTATAGTGACCTCATTCATTTGCATTGTTCGTTCGATGTAAGTTGTGGGATTCTTTTTTATATTGTGTTTGAGTTGTTTTGTTTTGGTATTTAGATTGAATAATCTTGATCATTTTAGGAAATGGTTTATGTTTTAGGTATGGATAGTATTACATCCTTGATTGATCGATTGGATGTGTTTTTGACATTTTGGGGGTTGGCGAAACATGGCAAAGTAGTCCATTTCGGCTTTTCTGTTGGGTTTGGTTTTTTTGCTTTGGGCATTAATGTAGCTTTTGAGGTCATAGATTTTTATGATGGGGATAATTGTAACATCCATGACATATTTTAGTGGTATTTTTTATTTAACTTCCATTAATTTTTTGATGAGGGGGTTTCATATTTATTTTTGGTGGAAAGGGTGAGTTTTCATGATTTGGGCCAAACTATGAGCTCATTTCCAGATTTAAAAACCATTTTTTATTCTTTTATAACTATTACATTTTTTAAAACATTACAACTAGTATAATTCTTAATTGGTATCCCTTATTATTTTAAAACCACCATATCCATTTGGACCTCATAAGAATCCATAATCATGATGAATTTGTGTTTTTTATTAAGGAATTAGGCCGATTCGAATGAACATTTACTCTTTTAATGTTTTATTTATTTCTTTAATATATCATTCAATTTTTATGTTTTCTCACTGATTATAACTCTCACCTAATCTAACTTACCCTAGGTTCCCCCCATGCAATCCTCCACCTCTTGGAAGCTCATATGCATCACAAATTTGAGAGATACATCTTTGAATTTCTCAGATGGCCCCGATTTGAGGAGGTAAAATGTTTCTTTCATAACTCCTTAAATATTTAATCTTTCTCACCGATTCTAGTTCTACATGACCTCCTATGAATTATTCGATCCTCACATAAATTTTGGGATATCTGTAAATTCATCAACTACTGTATCCGGGACATTATATTCAATATTTCTTCAATTACGTGTTTTTATTTTCATTCCATTACTTCTCATTAGGGTATCCTCCTTTAATGATTATATTAATTTTCCAGATGTTAGGTTTTGATCCTAGGGTTTGATTTGGTGTTATTTGTCATATCTTGGGGTTTTAAGATGGATTTCACTCCCTTGTGGTGTGGCGATGGTGCGGTAGAAGTTTCGCACAACGAATTGGTATTTTGATGCAAAAGGTATGTGGTTCCATGTGTAATCATACTAAGATGAGTTATATTTTATTCATTAATATTTTTATCAATATCCTCTTACATAATGATTAGTGTGGGAACCATTTTTTGTATTACTGCTTAAGCCTTTTGTTTCAAAGTTCCATATTTGTCTGAAAATATGTGTTTTCCATGTGTATCTTTTGTTGTATCATTTGATGTAATTTTATAACATTTGAATGTGGTTTAATAAATGTTTCTAGGGATTTAAAATCTATTTTTAATTGGTATTAGGCTTATTTTGGCCTTGAAAGATGGTTTTTGAAATGGGTTTTTTTTGTGAAAAACATGGTTATACCCCTTGGATTGTTTTATGAAAATTATATGCGATTTATTAAGTTAAACAAAGTTGAAAAGGATGTACATGTACAATTTTGGTGAGTGTGTTCACTTAATATGGTTTTTTGAAAGGGAATGTGGCAATTTAAGATTTCAAACTATTATAAAATGTTTTATAAATTTCTGAAATGATTTATGAAATTGCAAGAAAGACCCAAAACACGTTTGTGGGCAGTTTTGTGCGAGTATGTTGTGAAAAATGATTTTTTTTGTGAATGGAGTATTATGTGACATGTGTGTGGTCTAAGTGGTGTGTTTGGGATGTGGAACTGGTATTTTCATGTAAAAAGTTTATTTCATGACTTCTGGAACTTGTCTGAGCACAAGAGGGAAAACCCATGTATCCAGGTGGGTGGATGTGTACTATTATGCTACTGATCACGTGGGGATTGGCCCCAGTTTCATGTAGCAAGTTTGACTATGGAAAGACTATATTAACAATGATGATGATGATGATATTGGGGGACCACTAGGAAATTGGTATGATACCTACCAGTGGATCGTGTGGAGAAGAACATATTTTTGTATGGTTACATTCACTAAGATATGAGGTACTTTGGACCCACTGTGAGCTAGTTACAAGAGGATAATTACCTTTGGTTGTGCTAATTAAATACATTATGTGTACCGTTGACATACAATATGTTTTCATGTAAAATTCAGTCTCTTTGTAAATCTATTTTAAAGTGTTGAATCTTTAAATTAGTCCACTTGAAAGCTGTTTTCATTTAAAGTTCCATCTCTTTAAAATTCATATTCGCATTTCATGTTTAGGAATACATAAAAGATTTTCATCATTGAATGAGTATAAAATGGAATATTTTAGTGGTGGAATCTTATTGGGATTTTTATCATACCCTACTTACTCCCTTAGGTGTAAATAGACATGGTTATTTTGTCGCAGGAATGGGTAATTGTTTTAGTGCTAGTGGTTCGGGTTTCAAGTGGTCCATCATGGAATAGTGTCATGGAGATGGTTTGAGGGTAGTTCCCCCTTTCGATGAAGTGGTTTTTGGGCTGTCCATTATGGGTTTCGTCATTTGTTATAGCCTTTGATAATTTCATTAAATTATGTGTATAATTCTGATTTTTTTTGTAAAAGATGGTTTATTAAAGAAAAATCATGAATTATTACATTGAATTTTTTTGTTGTTTTTTGTTTATAAAATCTGGTAAATCATTCCAAAATTTCATTTTATGATACCTAGGAAATTATTCCAGGCTGTGGTGATTAGGAACACCCTTTTCACCTTTCTAGGGGCTAGGTCGGGTGCCAGTTTTGATGGCAACTAGATCTGGTTCGTGACATACCACAATGCTAAAAATGGATTATTATTGATAATTAGAAATTATATGTTTTAAATATCTATATAACACAGTTTATAGAACTATTTTTAGATTTTTTTACCCATATATTCTTAGTATAACCCATGATAAACCCATTTTACGTTAACAATGATAATTATTTTTTACTATTTTCAGTATTAATTTTAGAAAAAATTATGTTTAACTTATTATATAATATAAATTATGATTATTAAAAATATTGAATATTTTTTTGAATTAAATTCACATAATTATTAATATTTTATTTAAAATTAATCCCTTAAACATGACGGGAAAGTGTGATTTTAATGAGAAAATATTCAAAAGTTTGTAATGTTTTTATATCCAAATTCAAAATTAAATTGATTGAAACAACATAAATTTGAATAATAAATATATAAATGTACTATTTTTACTTTTTAACCACTTTAAAATATAATTTTACATTTATAAATAATGTAAACAAAAAGAATGTTTTTAATTAAAATTATGTATTTTTCACTATTAATCAAAAAATTATTATTTTTAGAAAATTACCAAAAAACAAGACTAATGTAATTTTGATATTATAAATTAAAAATTTAATTTAATTTCTTCAATTTTTTTTCTAAAAGTGTAAAATATTTTTTAAAAAATAATTCTGAAAAAAGGAAACAAAAATGATTTTTAGGAAAATACAATTTTAAGAGTAAAACTAGATTTATTTTTATATCTTATCTCAAAAAAATATAATATAAATATTATTCTTATGATTGAATATATAATATATATATATATATTTGATTAAAATTATTCAGTAAAAGTGTTTTGTTTAATTTATTGAGGTGTAAAGTGTTTTTTTCCAAAAACATATTTTTATAGAAAATTATTTCCTTTATTTTAAAATAGTTTTTATTTTAATTCATAATTAATTCTTCACCAAATAATTCATTATATTTACATGTTTTATCCATATATTATTATAATTTCATTAATCCGGATCATACCCACCATTCCAATGGCTAGTTGATAACCATTCTATTAAATAATAATATTTTAATGATATGTCACATTTTATTTAAACTCTACATTGTGTGTAATGAAAGCTAAAATTAGTGTTTTATATAAAAAAATATCAAAAAGATTAAATTTATTTGAAAAATATATTTCATAGAATCTGAGTGTGTTACATTCTATCCCCATAAAAAAAATTCACACTTGAAATATATCACATTATTATCAACTACTGATACGATTTCTACCACAATACTTCCTTAAGTGTAAAATTCTGACATTTTCTGGACATGTATCAGGCACTTGTGTAGGTACTATTTTTCTCTGTGTTGAGAAATTTTCATTTTTTTCCCTTGGGGTGTGTTTCAGTGAAAATATTTTAATAATGGAAGAAATACGGTATTTCACGATTGGTGCACAATTTTCCCTAATCAAACCCTCTATCCTAGAAAACCATATAGGGTTAGATATAGAATGTTATCTTGGCTTGCACAATGTTTTTCAAAATGTATTTCATAAATGGAGAAACATTGAATCCCCCTACAAGAAGTGAGTGGTTAATAGAAACCATATACCCCAAGCAGGAAACCATCAGTACATGATTTCAATCCCCTTAAAATTAGTTTTACAATTTCCCGAGACCACATTTTAAAACAAATTCAGCCCAACTCAAGACTGAAGAAATTTTCATGATTTTTAATCCTCATGAATAGATTCCAATACTTTTCTACCTTGGTTAATAGCGAATCGAAGGATGCATTGAAGATATACACCCCTCCCAATAAGGGTATCTTATCCTATATAGTTTCCTTTCTTCTGACATTCTTCTCCCATCCTTTGTAGGGTTGTTATTATTTATTTTTTTATATTTAGATCTATGAATTTTGGATCTATATCTAGAATTGAGGGATCATGTTTTTTCGATCTTGATTTATGGTTTAAGATCTATATTTCATTATACATTGTTTGTTCATTAAAATTATGGATTTCAATTTAAAAACACTCATCAACGAATTGAGGTACGTCATATATTGTTGAAATCTCAATTACTTGAATTAAATTACATGTATGTAATTATATAACAACTAATGTATGATTAGAAACTGAAATTCTTTATTGAATTAATTAGTTTGGTGAAGTAATTAATATAGGGACTTAGGAAATTATGGATATTGACTTGATTTAATTGGACAATTTATTATTCAATTAATTATGATATATTTAAGATGTTCTTTTGAGATAGTTATTTACTGAATTAATTATGAGATACTTAGATACTTTTTTTGATATCGTTAATTGTTGAATTAATTATGATATTTGGAGATTGTTGATTTGAGATAGTTAATCGTTGAATTAATTATGATATATTAAGATTGTTTATTTGGGATTTTTTTGAATTATTGTTGAGATATTTTGAATAGGAATTGAGGTTTAGAGAAAATTAATTGTTGAGTTTATTATCAGGACATTAGATTTTGAATTTAATAAATTATGGTTGAATTAATTTGGGAATATTGAGTTAATTTTTATTGATCAGTAAATTAGTGAATTAATTAATGGAATTGAAGTGCATAATTAGTTGGGGAATAAATAAAGTGGATGTATTTGATAAAATAATTGTTTAATTAGTAATGAGATTAAAATGATTAATTAATTAATATGTTAATTAAGGGAATAGATATGATTAACTAATTTTTGAACTAATTAATTGAATAATATTGAATTGATGAATGGAAAAAATGAAATTCATCTGAGAATTGAGGAAATGAATGGTAAAAATGGAATTCATGTGTGAATTGGGGAAATGAATTATCACAATGGCATTCATGTGTGAATTGGGACAATGGATGGTAAAAATGGAATTCATGTGTGAATTGAGACATTGAATGTAAATAATGGCATTCATGTGGTAATTATGACAGTGAATGGTGGCAATGTAATTCATGTGTGAATTGAGACAATGAATGGTAACAATGTAATACACATGTTAAATGAGATGAATAATGGTAATAATGGAATTTTGATATATGACATGGTTCATGCGTCCTTAGGAACCTAGGTGTTTTGTGGATAAATAAAGAATAATTGATAATGAGATAACTATTTACTTTTGAATTGTATTTATTTACTTATTGAACTCCATACAATATTATTGAATGGATATTGTTTTTAGAAATCATTTGTGGTGGTCTACTAATTTGTAATCGCATCCTACTCGAGCTACCAGATCGGTACACAAATAGATTTTAGGGATGCAGGACAGGATTAGGGAAAAGGCCATGTGTTGGATTGTTGAGTTCGGATAGAGCATGGATAAGGGAACTAGAAGTGGATCAAGTCCTTCCTAGGTTTTTTTAGGGTATTTACTTTTTGAGTTTCATTATTCCACTTTGTGAATACTTTAGCATGGAATATCTATAGTTTAGTTTTAATAGTGTATTTCCAGTTTTAGTCATCTTGTGATACTGGATTATTTAGGTTATGTTATATCATTATTTGGATATTGTTTATTTATTTCGTATGGTTTATTACTATGAAAACAAGGTTATAGTCCCCCCATGACTGATATTATACACTCACTTCTAGTCAAAAGCCAATGGTGTACAGGGAGGTGAGCTTGTGTTCATATGACTGACTGGCTCGGGGCACTTGTGTGTGGAACCCAGGCCAGGTTGTTACGAAGTGCTATCAGAGGAGATTCATTTTTTTTATTTTCTCTTACTATTTAGGAGAGGTATAATCGTTACTAGAAAGAGTTAGGCCTTGGTTATGATATCATTCATGGGTGTATCTTACCCATGTATAAGGGAGAACCCAAGTACCTTGGGTGGGATGATTGTTAATGATATTTTCTATTAAACTTGAATATTATTTCATCATGGGTGACACACTTATTATGTGGTGTGATTTATGTTTTAGAGACCGGATTAGATTTCAGTACTAGAAAACTTTTCTATACCCATGGTTTGGAACCATTTTTATAGCCCATAATACAATGGGAATATGCTATGCCCATGGTTCAATGAACCGTGGGAGCTTAATCCCTTGATATATACCCTCGATTTGAAAAATCTATTTCCATGAGGATGAATCATGATAATGGATGAGTCCAGCATGTCAATAACATTATACTCGTAGTTCTAAAACTATGGCTTTAGAATTTAAAAAAAAACCTACTTCTAAATTTGATCCCTCGACCGCCTCTATAGAATCCATGAACCTAACCACTACACCATATAAGATATCGATATAAATATATATATATATTTATATATATTATTTTAAACCATAGATATATGTTAATATATGTGGCAATAGGTATTCCCATGGTAATTATTTCACATGATTACATAAGAAAACATATATCCATGGTTTACAATAAATGTGGCTACATGGATGACATATACCCATGGTTCTTGGAGAACTATGGGTATATAATTTTAACCAAATCCTATAACCATGGGTTTCTGAAAAACCGTGGGTGTATGTCCTAAACCAAACCCTATACCCATGGTTTTTACATAACTATAGATATATGGGTGACCTGTACCCATGGTTTTTGAAAAAAAAGTCTATGGTTATATATCAAAAACAAAATCCTATACCCACGAATTTTTTCCAAAACCTTGGTTATAGGTCAGAAGCAAACCCTATACCCATGTTTTTTTCCGACACCATCGGTATAACATTATTTTTTATTTTGTTTGACTTGTGGCTTTCTATGGCACAAGAGTTTATTTTTAATGCATCATTATAGGAACTTAGTATTATTTTTATGAAACGCATCCGTTATATGTGCACGGGAAAATGGTTTATAGGTATGTTGTTGAACATGAAATGTTTTTCCATGCTAGTGAAATTGAACAAAAAATTTTGCATAATTAAAGGTAGTGATAACACCTATGTTTTAACCATGTGTTGGGGTTTGGTGGATTGAATTGTTGTTGAATATTGAGTCTCCCATAAATTTGATAATGTTGTGAATGTTTCCTAAGGTGAGTTTTTGGAATTGTAGAGATATGCCTTCATGATAATGCATGTTCATAGGAAGACATGAAGACATGGATGGTGATAATCTTTTAGTAGTGGAACCTGAGGAATCAATAGTGTGTGTGAGGAAGCCCGTTAGAAGTCCAGAGTGAACTTTTCATGCTTCATGAAATTTATTGGTAGATACCCATATTGGGTTTTTAGGAGTATTATTAAATTGAAATGAGAGTTCTAATTGTATAACCCTTTGAATTTTATTGGAGAGGGTTTCCCTCATGAAGATGAGTTTTGGATTGAATCCATAAATACACTAATTGAACATTAAGAGAATACTGTTGAGAGGAGGTTCAAGTTGGCTACTTATATTCAATAAGGATTGGTGAAGTGCTGGTGTGACATTCAAGATCAAACTAGAAAATCTAATGATATGTTATAATAATAATTCTTGCAGAACATCAATCTTGTGGCACTAAGGTTGGAGAGATATTCTAAGGTCATGAGGTTGACTTAGGGGAGTATTCCCTTGATGAACTTTGCTGGTGGATTTAAATATTTGTGGCACTTTTATACCATGTTGGCAGAGGATGAGACAACTAAGATGAGATTATTCCAGGATGAAATTAAATTTGAGATTAAGTGCCAAGTTAACTATTCTCAATTAATGTTGTTTTTTGAGGTAGTGGATCAGGATATCATAGATGAGGAGAAACCAAAAAAAGGATTCCAGTGTAGGGAAACTAGTTTCTACTAAATGATCAAGAGTCACCTCTTTTGAAATTAGGAACTATCACAATGAGGTTGTTAGGCATGGGGTTAAAATGATGAGTGGTTAGAGGGAAGGGTCAGTCACATAATAACTTACCCATTTTTTATTCTACTAGTGTGCTAGGTAGTGACACTATCATAGAAACAATCCCTGACCACAAATAGAGTGACAATCATACAGAATGGATTGGATATATACAAAAGATTTTTATGAACATGAAATATACAGGTTGTGATGGAGGATCTAAAAAGAACCATAGTGTGAGAAGTAGATCTTATGAAAATTATTATTATGAATGTGGGATTTATACAATATACGATGGTAGAAGAAGTAGTTGTGGTTCTTCTAAGACAAAGCACACATATTAGACGAGTGGTGTAGCACGAGGGATTCATACTGCATCTTAGGGAATAGGGGTATTACTATTTCAAGTGGTGCATCATACACTTGTAGATAGTGAGGTTGGGCCATTGATGACGACAATCACTATTCTTGTAAATTCAATGCTAGTTAGTGCCTTATTTGATACTAGTATTTATCATTCCATTATTCCATTAAAATATGTTAATGGATTGAGCCATGAATTGGAGTTCATGAGTGGGTTGTTAATGATAGATACATCATTGGGAGTAAAATCTAGAGACATCAGTTTATTTAAGTGTTATTCTATTGATGTTGGGGACTATCAATTTTTGGTGGATATTTACATCCTAGACATGTCAACATTTATTTTATTATGGTTATGGAATAGTTGGTAGAATACCTAGAAAACATAGATTTTTTCCTCATGATACTTACTTTTATATCTCGTAATGGAGAAATCTATATTCACTATGGAGAGTGGGAGATCTAAGTAGGACAAGGAAGGCCAATTACATAGCAACTAAGAGAGATCACGACCTAGATTACTAGTCTATTAATGGATAACTGTGGAGTGAAGCATGGTGTCTTTCCACACATAGTTGATATGTTTTTGTATGTGTTTCTTAAATACATATTAGAGATTCTTCCTGAGATATATATGGAATTTACTATTGATCTCATGTTGGGGTTGATCCAGTTTTTATTCATCCATATAGAATGGCACCAATAGATCATCAGGATCTCAAGACACAACTGGAAGAGTTGGAGGACAAAAGATTTATACTTCTAAGTATGTCTCCATGGGTTTATACAGTGTTGTTTTCAAATAATGATGATGGGATATTATGCTTTAGTGTAAATTAATAGAAGTTGAACTGAAAGAAAGCGAAGAACTAATATCGAATTTCAGGTATCGACAACCTATTTGTCCATTTGATAAGGGTCTTATTTTGTCAAAGATCTATTTGAGGTTAGGAAATCATCAATTGAGAGTTAAATTTTTTTATTTTTATGATTAGATGGATATTATTAGAGGTTCATTTAGGACTTTTCCCATTTAGATGATTCTCTTTCGAGATTGACTAAGATGGGTGTAAATTTGGAATGGTTAGAAGCATGCAATATTGGCTTCTAGGATTTGAAGAAGTAGTTTAAATCAACCCAATATTGAGGCTACCTAACCCATGTTAGGAGTATAAGTTGTTTTATTATTCTTATAGGATTAAAATTGGAGCAGTAGTGATGGAGTGGGATATGTTTTTGGTATATGGGTCATGGAAATTGAGGCCTCCGGAACAGAACTCCACACACATGACTGTGAGTTGGCTACGCTGGTATATTCTTTGATGTGTTGGATGAATTATATATTGGGTGAGAAGATTACTATATATATAGTTAAAAAGAGTTTAAAATATATATTTTCACAACAATATTTTAATCTCCAGTAGTAGATTTTGTTTGAGTATATATATATATATTAATCTGATTTTGAGCTGGTATATATCCTCAAAAAGGGGAACATTGAAGCTATGAATTTGAGAAGAAAAACTGAGACATAGGTGGTTTATGAGTCTAATGATGAGTGGAAAATGATGAATTTCCTAGATGATATGAATATAGTTATTTTGGAGAGTCAGGATCATATGAATATTATATCAGTTTCAGTAGAGTCCACACTTTTGATCTAGATTAGAGAAATGCATTATGAGGATCCAAAGTTCTTAACATTGAGGTAAATCCATTAAGGTGGGTAGCACCATCCAATTGGATCAAATATGTGGATGATATCATCTATTTATGGAGTATAGTTTTTGTGCCTACAAGTATATGGGTGGAGTTGATGTATGTGTTTCATGTGTAGAAGTGGGTGGTACACCCAGGTGTGAAATAATTTCTTGTGACCTAGGATGATAGTTTTGGAGGTCAGGAATGAAAAGGGAGGTATTCGGGTTCATGACATGATGCTACAACTATCACTAGGTGAAGTTTTAACTTCAAAGACATCTAGGTTTAAAAATATCATTTCCTATTCTAAAATAAAATTAATATGATATAAACATTGTCTTTATGGTGAGTCTCTTAAGGACAACTTTTATGAATGATTCTATTTGGGTGAATGTTGACCATTTTACAAAGTTAACAAATTTCTTTCTCATATGGTCGATATTTTTAGTAGACCAGTTGAGAGAATCGTATTTTCAGGGAATGTTACATCTTCAAAGGTTGTCATTAACTATTGTTTTGGACCATGATTCAATTTTTTAACTTCATGTTTATGGCATGGATTATTTAAGGAACTTGATAGATAGGTTTTTTGGAGTATGAATTTCCACGCACAGAAAGATGGGCAGTAATGTCCTACTATATAAGTTCATGGGGATATGATGTGAGTGTGTATTCTTGAATTTGGTGGGTCTTGGGAGAAGCCCTTGGATTTGGTGGAGTTCTTCTATAACAACAGTTTCAGGAAACGTTACATAAGGAACTATACATGACTCTTTTTGGAAATCCATGTAGATAACCTCTATGATGGATGGAGGTAGGTGAGTCAGAGTTGTTTATACCCAATACAATATAGGAGACATAATAGTAGGTTCATCTGATTTGAAATCATAAGCCTATGGATTTGAGTAGATACAATTCATCTGTAAATAGACATTGAGGACCCCTAGAGTTTATAGAGGGTGATCGTGTATTCATTTGGGTGTCTCCTAGGTTGGGTCACCAAAGGATATAGGGACAAGGATAGTTTGTGCCCATGTTCATTGGACCATTTGAGGTTGTGATGATAATAGAGCCGGTGGTGTACCAATTGGCTCTTCCACAAAGAAATAGTTCTATTCGTGATGTTTTCAATGTGTCACAACTAAGAAAATATCACTCCAAACCTTATACTTTTGTTAATGTAAATGATGTTTATCTGAGATAAATGCTTCATTTGAGGAGAATATGATATGTGTGTTGGATCATAGTGAGAAAGTGATGTAAGGAAATATTTTGCTGATAGTTCATGTATTGTGGTATCATGTTCATGTTCAAGTGAAGTCATAGGAGAGGGAGGAAGACATGAGGTCTCAGTGGTCCAATATTTTTTATTGGAAATCTTAGAGATTATTGGGAAAGTATAGCCCGAGGATGAGATGTTATAAGGTGGGATGATTATAAAACCCATGGATTTTTTGGATATTTAACATGCTTGTTTTTATGTACTATTTTTCCTTATGTTGAGAAATTTTCATTGGGTTTTACCATAGGATGTGTTGGGTAAAAATTTGAGAATAATGGAAGAAATAGGATAGTAAATTGTTGGTGTATGATATTCCCTAACCATTCACCCTAGCCCAGCAAATCGTGAAACTGTAAACAAAGAGAGTTTTCATGGATGTCATATATGGTTTGTCAAATTGTGATCCCTAAATGGAGAAACTATGCAACCCACCTAGAAGAGGCACACAGATAAGGTTCACAATTAAGGGAAACCATCCACCCTGATCATCAAACCATTCAAATAATATTTTATTTCCATAAAAATTAGTTTTTTAATTTTTTTGATCCCCCATTTTAAACACCATTCTTCCCAAACTCGACCCTAATTTATTTTTTTTTTGATTTTGGTGATTCTTGGATATTTTCCATGAATTAAAAAAAATTATTGGGGAATCAAGGGGATGATTTATGATCTTCACCCCTACCAGTAAGAGGATCTTATCCCATGTTGTATTTTTTCCTTTTGTTCTTCTGCAATTTTTCGAAAGGTTGTTATTTTTTATTTTGTTAGATATAGATCTAAAATTGTGGATCTACAAGTAGAATCTTGGTATATTTATTTTTTTATCATGATATAGCGTTTATGATTCATATCTCATTCTACAACTTTATTCCATTAAAATTGGGATTCCCATATAGTGACCACTCATTAATTAATTGAGGTAAGTGGTTTATAATTCAAATCACAATGTATTGAATTAATTTACATGTATTTAATTGCATAAATTCAATTGGATGATTTGAAATTGTGATTCAGGACTGAATTAATTAATTTGGTGAATTAATTAATTAAGGTAATTTAGAAATTAGTGATATTGAATTAATTTAATGGGATAATTAATTGTTGAATTAATTGTCAGATATTTAGGTTGTTGATTATAGATAGTTACTTTTTGAAATAATTGTGTGATATTGACATTATTTATTTGATATACTAAATTATTGAATTAATTATGTGACATTGAGATTTTTTTATCTGAGATAGTTAATTATTGAATTTATTATGATATATTTTGATTGTTGATTTGAGTTATGTAATTGTTTAATTAATTGTTCAGATAATGGGAATAGGAATTAGGATTTAGGGAAAATTAATTGTTGATTTAATTATCTGAATATTGAATCATGAATTGAATAATTAATTATTGAATTAATAATTGGATATTGAGATTATGGTTATTGATTAATTAATTAGTGAATAAATTAATGGGGTTGATCTGCTTATTTTATTGGGGAATTAATTGTGGGGAATTATGTGTTGAAATAATCAATAATTAGTAATGAGATTGAGTTGATTACTTAATTTTCTAGTTAATGAGTTGAATATATATGATAAATTAATTTTTGAATAAATTAATTAAATGATATTGAAATGATGAATGGCAATATTGGAATTAATATAGGAAGTAAGGAAGTGAATGTTATCAATGAAATTCATGTGTGAATTATGGAAATGAATGGTAAAAATGTAATTCATGTGTGAATTAGGACGATAAATAGTTAAAATTGAATTCATGTGTGATTTAAGAAAATGAATGGTAACAATTTCTTTAATGTGTTTATTGAAACAATGAATGGTAACAATGAAATTCATGTGTCAATTGAGACAATGAATTGTAACTAGGGAAATTATTTGTAAATGAGTTGAATAATGGTAAAAATGGAATTATGATATATGATATGGTTTGGGTTTCATTGGGAACATTGGTGTTACGTGGATAAATAAGGAATAATTGAAAATGTGAAAACTATTTACATATTCATTGTATTTATTTATTTATTAGAATGCATACACTTTTATTTACCGAATATCTTTTTTGGAAACTTTTTATGGTGGCCTACTGAGTTGTACTCACACTATACTCAGGCTTCCTAATCAATACCTAAAAATATTTCACAGTTATAGGATAAGATAAGGGAAAATGCTTTATGTTAGATGGATGAGTTGGGATGAATCTTGGATAAGGGACCTAAACATGGTTGAAGACCTACTTGGTGGTTGTTAGTGTCTTTACATTTTATTTGAATTATGAAACATGTAACATATGTTGTCATGAAATATATAATATTTTGGTTTGATACTGTATATCATTTTTTGGTTATCATGTGATACTATATTATTCAGGTAATGTTATATCATTCTTTGGTTCTTGATTATATTGAATCAAAGATTATCATCACAAAATTTATGTCATCTTTGTGATGTCCTTACATACTTCTGAATGGATCTAATATTCTTTATCATATCAGAAGATTTAATAGGTCCCAATATAATTATTTCCACAACTTCAATGTAGTAAATTTTATTTTGTAACTTCATTCCATAAAGGGCTTCATAGGGATCCATCTAAATGATTTATTGAGAAATATTTTTTTAATAAAACTCAACATGAATAAGTTGTTAATCCCAACCTTTTTTGATATATATGAAACACGATATTATCATATCCTGTATGGGTTGAACTATTCTATCATACTAACCATCTATCTGTGGATGATAAGTAGTATTGAAACTGAATTCTTTATGAAGAGGTATTTTAAGAATTCAATAGAAAATTGAGGTAAACCTTGGATCCCAATTATGTACAATTGAATATAGTACTCCATGTAACCTTATCACTTATTAAATGTATATTATAGAAATCTAATGAAGATAGAAATCTTATATGATAGTGAGGAAGTGTGTTGTCTTTGTATGCCAATCAACTACAACCCATAATTACGTCAACATCAGTGATAATATAAAACTGCAAGGTTACTATTACATTTAATCATATCTCCAAAATGTGTAAAAGAATTCCTTCATGAATAACATTATCACCAAAACAGATAAGAAATAAAAGGGTTGTTTTTTAATAAATGTCTCATAATATATCATCAACCTTGGTAATTTATCATAATGTAAAATATAAAAGGGGTGTCAATGGAAATGAAGTTATGATCGACCTTAAACTCATAAACACACAAAGGTATACATAATTTTTATGTTAATCTTACATGGAGGCATATATGCTTCCAAAAGATAGTTCACCATTTATTCCTTAAATAGCATCTTATATTATATAAAAAAATTTACATTGGAATGTTGGGTTCAACTTTGTACTGATAAAATATGATATGTAACTTCATTATTACCCAATATATATTGAAGGAGATAATAAATTATAAAAATCCCATGAAATTTCCCTAAAGGATGAACAATACAATTTTTTGGGGATTATTCATACAAAATCAAACATGAAATTCCTAAATAGAGTGTGGAGGAAAAGTGTGATCTCATTATCATGATGCAATTAAACCATCATGATTTTCTTAGTCATTAATTTATCCTTTGTCTTTAGTAGTTGTTGTGTATTATCATCCTCATTATCCCATGGATAGGGGAATTGAATTGAATAATTCCCATACACCATACATTTGAAACATTGGAGTGTGGGTGGTATATTTTAGGAATGTTTCTCTCTATTTTCATCATTGTCAAACTTCATCCCATCACATTAAAACATTATTGACTGATGGAATTACCCTATAAACATAACACATTTACTATTTCCCTTAAAATAATTTTCCCCATGTTTCTTACTACATACTGAGAATAAAGGAAAGATCATATTCTTCTACTCATGGATTTTAGATTTTCATTTGTTTTTCATTTTCTTCTTTTTATCAAAACAATTAGATTTATATATAACCCTAACCTCCATTTCTATCATGATAACATGTAAAAAATCTTTTCATTGCTACTAATGTATTTTATGGTTAATTTCATTCATAAACATGGTTTAAAGCCACTAAAGAGTTGATCAACCTTACTTTTTGAATGGATAATAATACCAGAAACATACCTAGAAATTATAATAAAATTTTCCTCATAGGCACCAATGGATTCATCATATTTGTTTTTATCAAGGAACTCCTTCTATATCATTGTATGAAGAATATGAGGAAAGTAATTTTTGAAAAATATGTTATTATACTCATCCCAACACATGGAGTCAATTTCATATTGATCCTTTGCATTATTTAAAAGTATACATAATTCATCTACTTGAACATAAAAAATGGAAGATAACAAAATGATTATATCATGATTCGAACACAGAACGTCGAAAAATATCTTTTTATAACTGTTGATCTATTTCTCAGAAATTAGTGGATTTGAAGAACCACCAATAGAAGGTTGATGATATATCATGAAGGACTCCACATAATATTTTTCCCTCCTTTTCTCAATTGGAAGTTCAACATGACACATATCTTGATAAATTTGTATGATTTTTGCAACATGATTTATCATTCCATCTCCCATATCATTTGGTTTCCCAAGAGGAAAATCATTTCATTATCCATTAAATTAAGCATTATCATGATCTCTTTGGGTTCCATCCATCTTATAAAACCAAAATCATAGTGTGAGCAACACTAATCATAGCGAGGAACTACATAATAATGAAAAATCACTTATAGTGTGTCTAAATCAGGACACTATATTTTTAGTCTAGCAAATCATAGGTTTATCATTTTTCATTTATAGTAATCATTTATTTAAATCCTTCATAATGGGTTGTAAAGAGTTTTTTATTATCCAATGAAAATACATCAGATGATTAAAACTAGGTGCATATCAAGGATTTTTGTCATGTAATTGGTGATGGTGATGTCTATATGTATGCTCCATTTCAGATATATTACCCTTAGGAACTTCAATTATAGATCCACATCCACTTGTAGTATCTTTAAAATGATGAAATTTATTGGAAACCACATTCTTTAAGCATTACAATAATTACAATATATTTTCCAACAATTTGGATCATCCATAGAATTAACCATAGATACATCCCTAGACATATCCTTAGAAATATCCTTAGGATTCTAACTCATGTTTTCTCATCCGAGATACCAAAGGATGATGAATCCTTTCCTCTGATACTAGCTATAGTGAAATGGGATTTTTAAACAAGGATATTACATATTTTAATATGAATATTCATTATGTTTAAAAAACACAAGCCTATTCACCATAATGGTTTAGTGCCTTTGAAAAATTGGAAAACAATATTCATAATTCATGATTGATCATCAATGTCTCTGATAATGATCTTACCCTTTAGTAATCCTACTTATGAATATTCTTCAAAACATGGAGAATATAAACATAAAAAATGGTTATCTTAAAGGATCAATAAGGGTATACGTGGTTTATATATAAGAATATCAGGAATATAAGGGTATGATAACATGAAAATAACATTTTAAAACCTTTCCTTGCAAATGAAATATCATAAATGTGATTCATGAAATAAATGATATCAATTCATAAGACATAAATCATAAGGGAATCACATAACATGATCCATGAGATAATAACATTTTAATAGGACATAGATTTCTAGCATATACATAATCATATAAAATATTTCAATAAGAAAATTGACGAAGACATTCATAACACATTTTGATTGGGCTAACCACCCTTTCGCCTGATAAGGTCTTGAGATAATTTCTTATGTGGACCTCTCTTGGTCTTAGGATAACCTATCATGATCCCTATTTTTGGATTAGGATAACCTCCACTGTATCATTTTATATAGGGCATGGGATAATATCCCATTTACCATTTGAGATCATGTAATATTAACCATCACCCAATACATTGGAGGGAGATATAGATCCCACATTTCATATAATCCATACATTTATGTGCCACAAGATCATATAACATTCATCATATTGGGGCCCATGAAAATAAATGGGTTTCATAAAAATTACATCACAGAATAACCCATGGATAAGAAATGGATTTCCTAATCATTTTATCATTCCATCATAAAATGACCCATTGAAAATGAAATGGGATTCATATGCATTTTGTCATGGTATAACTCATGGAAAAGGAATGGGTTTCATAAACTTATTTTCATCACAGAACATTCAATGAAAGAATAATAATGGTTTCATTAGTTCATATACCCAATAAATCATAAGTACCCTAAATGAATGTCATTTTAGAAGGATATTTACATTGAAATAAAAATCACCTGGAATGTTTCTTGAGGAGAATAACCTTTCTTTGAAAATAAATTTTAAAAAATAAAAACAATTTAAAATACATTTCATTTTGAAATCACATAATTAAAATATAATTTTATTTCAAATATTAATGAAAACATTTTATTAGAAAATAAATCTGAAAACTAGAAATGGAATCCAAAAATTATTAAGTGACCTTGATAGTGGGAAATTCTATTCATGATGAGTATGTTAAAAGAAAATAATCAATCCACGTTTTCAATAAATGAAAAAGAGTATTGTTTAGAAAATGACATAAAGATTACTTTACAAAAATTAAAAAATTTAAATCATGTGTAAAAATATATTAAATAAATAATTTTAATAATTTAAAAAAAAATTAATTTTTTTATAATAAATGGTTTTGGAAGAAAAACGAGTTTTCAACCAAAGAGAAAAATAATGATGATTTTAATTAAAATCATTATTTTAATATAAAAAATTTTCTATCATGTATAACTATATGATAATAAAATTCATGAGTTTCTTGAGACTTATAAAATAATTTTTGATCATTGTTAGCATAATTATAAACAATCCCAATAAACGAGAGATTGTAACATAAATATCTAAACACATTGGTAGATTTTAATTATGATTCCCCTGAATGAATAAATTTAAATTAAATTTGAAATATCATGATAATAAATAAATTCATGATATTACATGTCAATGTGGCTGTATATACACATCAAAAAACAATATAGGATATAACATGACATAAGTCTCAAAAAAGGAAAACATAGAAAAACCCCTTACTGATTTAGTAATCATTGGAATTATAATAAATTATAAATAATAAATAATAACATAAAATGAAACATTCCGTATCATTTAAATGAGTGGAATTATTATATAACATTTCAAAGTTATAGTATATACTACACAAAATAAACAAGTGGTGATTTTGCATATGTCTCTTAGAAATAATAGAGAGACTAGAAATCCCTTTCCTTAAGTATCGTATTAGTTAATACACATTAAATACACCTGTATAATAAATATATATTCATTATAAATATATTAAATAACCTTAATTATATATATCATACAATTTTTGATTTAATTATGACCTTTTATTACCCATTTATTAATAGTTTCTTGTAAAAATCATGTTCTACATAATAACCGCTTTATTATTCATATATGTTTTGAATTTTTATTCTTCAATCTATTAAATTGATCATGTTTACAACATATATATATAAATTATTATAATGAAATAATAATCATATTTATACATCAATTATAGTTTTAAGACTAATCATTAATTTTTTTTTTGAGAAATGAAGTATGTCATGATAATATAGATGGTAGATCGTATGTATGCACGAGTAAAACTTCCATTTTTCAAGGATCATCATAGAAAAGAGGTAATTATTATTTTATATTTACATAATAATTATAATATCACAATTTTTTTTATCATACTTTTACATATTTTCTGTGTTGTGTGGTGATGAAAAGAGAAAGTCACATTGCTTCGTGAATGAGGTAGTCCACATGCATAGGAACAACGCTATCATCATTCAGTGAGTGAAAAGGTAAGAAATAAAATGATATATTATCGTTTAGTAAAGAAAAATATTTCATTAATATAATATTTATTTCATTTATATCAATTATATTTAGACTTATTATCTTCCTTGTAAATTGCTAATGAAAAACGAATCACATTGCTTCGCAAGACGGTAGTCCACCATACAAATGAAAGCTAATTTCGTAACCCATATGATAGAAGTTGAGATTTTTGTAAGCAATGAACATTAAATAAAAACATTAAAATATATTTTATATACTTATTATGATACAAAATAATTTTTTAATAATAATTTAATGAGGTGAATGAGGAAATAAAATGAAAATGCTAATTGAAGAAAATTACCACTTTTTCGGGAATCCTAATATGGTTTACAAAACATTCCTTCATAAGATGAATTTATGAAAAAGAATAAGGCTCATAAGATTATATTAGGGATGTATTGAAGTGATTTTTTATGTCGTTTCCAAACTAGATTGGTTTTACAGTGTGATAAAGATAGGATAGTGGTGACCTTTTATAAGTGAGGTGAGTGACACATAAGTAATTTTTTAAAACAATATGTGAACACACATTACACTCATTAAAAAAGATAAAAAGTGGAAATATATTGACATAGAAATTGTTGGGTCGAATTATTTCTGTAAAATATTTTTTCTTAATGTTTTAGGAAATTATAACACTTATCATTTTAGTTTAACCCCCATTAAACCCATTTTTAGCTTAAATGCTTTAATTATTATTTTTTACTCTTTTCATTCTTAATATTGGTAAAACATTATGTAGGAATTATTAGATAATATAAATTATTATTATTCCAAATATTTAATCCATTTTACCAAATTCAGCTAATATAATTGAAAAAGGGTTATTTAAAATTAATCATGCCGGTGCAACGAGAAAATGGGGTTTCAAAGAGAAAAGAATTTAATGTTTGCAAAGTTATTATAACCAATTTCAGTACGAAATTGATTCCAATGAAATAAATTGGACTATTATATATATAATTGATCTAATTTTACTTTTAAACCAATATAAAATTTAATTTAACTATATAAATAATTTAAACAATAATTTGGTTTTCAATTAAAATTCCATATTTTTCACTATTCATTGACAAAATAAACATTTCATAAAATTATGAAAAATTTACGCTAATATAATTCTGATATGATTATTTAAAAATTTATGTATATTTTTTCAAAACTTTTTTCTAATATTTTCAAAAAATATTTTTAAAACAGGTGCAAAAAAAAGATGACAAAACCGCTTTTAGAAAAATACATTTTCATTAGTATAAAAATGGATTTATTCATATATATTATGTAAATAAATAATATGAATTCCAACCCATTAATTAAATATATAATAAATAAATTTCATAAAAAAATCATTCACCAAAGGTGGTTTATTTAATTTAGTAATGAAAAACATGTTTGTTTTTATAAAAATTGTTTTTTTATGAAAACTATTTTCTTTATTTTAAATTAATTTTTAATTTAATTTTTTATTAATTGATCATTAAAGAATTAATTCTACATAGATGTTTAAAACATATATTTTCATAATTTACATTATCCTATTAATACATACCATTCCAACAACTAGTTGATTACTATCATATTATATAATTATATTTTAAAAAGAATTAACATTTCATTTAAACTCAGTGTTTCAAGTAAAAATAGTGAAACACTGTGTTTTGGGTAATAAAAAATATCAAAAATATTAAATTTATTTGAAAATAATATTTCCCAAATTCTCAATGGTTTTCAAAACCTATTAAAATTTACCAAATTTTAAACTCAAAACATCGTTGACTAAAAAATCATCAATAATAATAAGGAACTCTGGAATTGATTACAACTTTGATCTAATGATCAATGAAAAGTCCACCCTAGAAATTTTTCAATCATGAGGGTTTATAAAATTTAAATTCTAGAATCAGAATATTCTTAATTAATAAAGGATCATAATATATAGATTCATAACCATGTAATATATTCAATATCAAAGGATAAGTAAATGAAAAATTAAAATAAGGAATTTCTATGATATTTAAAATAAAACCTCACATGATGATAAATCTTATGCAAAAATCATTAAAATATAAATTAATAATTATATATTCTAGAAACATTTGGATAATAAAAAATTAAAGAATACTATAACAAATTATGTGTATTTAAACTCCCTTACATTCCTCGAATCCCTCAATCCAATTTTATCTTCCATTAAAATTGACTCCAATGGTAGAATTATATGATCTTCGACATTGGTTCTAACTAAATCGGGTGAAACCCTCTATATTTTAATGAATATAGATTCATTTTCTATCATAAGATGATTTCACTATCAAAACAATTTAATTTTCAATAGTTTTAGATCTACACAACATGATAACATTCAAGAACATATGAACAAATTATATTTATCAATATTTAAAACAAAAAATATTAATCATACAAAATAAAAACACATTCAATAATATCACTAATAATTAATTTAAAAAATTAATGCAATAAGAGTTAAATAGGTGGGAGCCAATATTTTAAAAAAAAATTATAAGAATACAGACATTGACCCTTTAATAAACTCTTTTTAAAATATCACAAATCTTTTAATTTGACGATAAGTTTGCATATAAATTTTAGAATTGAACTTCTTGTAAATTTAGATGAATAACATCACACATTTTATCAAATATAAATTCTATTCTACTCATTGTTTCCAATTTTTATCCATTTAAAATATCAATCATTATACACATTACTAAAAAAAATTAATATTTTTAAAACACTCCACAATTTTGATTTTTTAATAAATAGGATTAAAAGGTGATCTTTGACCCAAAAATGAAAACGTATAGAATAATTTTATGATCTAAATGATTTATTTTTAAATATTTTATTTTAAAAAATTTAAGATGAATATATTGAAATGAAATTTTTTAGTAATAATGGGGATTGTTTTGGTTTTGTGGTCTATCATAAAGTCATTGAAGTCCAGCTGGAAAAATCCAAAGTGATACTTGAAATCTCCCCAAATGTTTTAAGTATTAAGATAGATCTAAGGATAACTCAATACATAATGTGTTTCATTACAAAACTTGTATTAAAATGTATACCATTTACAAAAATTTTAAAAAAAGTGTAATTTACTAATGGGATGGTGACTGCAAAGTGAATTTGATAGCCTTAAAAAGTACACATCACATCCTATCACCTAAATGGATATTTTATAAAGAATTTCACAATTTATTTATGTATCCACTTTATTATAGTCTCTTGAAACTCTTGGTGACTAGAAAAATGATGTGAAAAATGAAAAAAACATCATTACCTCAATTATACATGTTATAGACTGGAAGCTAATATACTACTGATGAGAATAATTTATTTGATTCAATATTTGTTGTGTTAAATCTATATCAATATCTACCGCATAATGTGGTTAACTTGGTCACTCACAATTTTCCTTTTAATTACATCCTTATTCATCCCATATTGGCTAAAAAATCAATGTGGGTTGTTATTATTAAAATGTTAAATATTCATTTCATTACCTAATATGAATCCAATGGACATACATTGGCTGATTTTAGTGTAGCACATCCCTCAGTAGAGAAATCAAACACACACACAGATATATAGATATATACATAACTCCTCAATAATGAGTTATTATTTATTAATAATGCATCATGTGTAATGAATAATTACTTTAATAGTGCTCTTCTATGTCTAATTTTAAATAGTTTAGATGACTGATAACTTAACAAAGTCAGTTTTGTGGTTTATTTTATCTCCACAAAAGGTTTTTTTCTATATCATTTTCTTCATCTAGAAGGGTGAATTAATGCTAATGAATAAAAAAACCCACATAATATGCCTTGAAATAACATTGAAAATTCTAGATGTTAAATTTAATATCAAAGGTGACCCATAATTAGTAATTAAATAGTTTAATAAGAAGTACACTATCAACAAATAAGAACTGATTCTTTTCTGATCACATGAAAAAAATAAATGGATCAATTTCTCCTAAAAACAATGGTATTTCAAATTCTATGACTAAAAAGACTCAAATGATCATATTGTAAAATATATAATTGACCCTCACCAATACTAAGTAAGATGAACTGATCATTCAAATCACACATTAGATAGTGTTTATTCCTATTATTAATAAATATATGGAATAAATAGATAGAATTGATATATCCTTGAATAGGATGAATCCCCATCTCCACAAGTGGATCAACTAACTAACTAGATGTATTTCATGATCGATTATTTTCAAAATATAATATTGACTTGAAGTGATCTATGTAAGAAAAAATTCACTAACATGTATAACATTTTGTCCTCAATGATTGCCCAAAGTACTAAAAGATCCTTTATAATTGATTATTTTATGGTACCCTTCTCAGATACATTAGATGAGAAGATATCGTCACTGTTATATAATAATTTAATGCGATAACACGTATCGTGGATAAAATAGGAACCATAATATCTCATTAAATTC
The DNA here is from genome assembly GCA_963277665.1 of Viscum album. Taxonomy (NCBI): domain Eukaryota; kingdom Viridiplantae; phylum Streptophyta; class Magnoliopsida; order Santalales; family Viscaceae; genus Viscum; species Viscum album. Next base: position 981,484,989 of record OY728139.1, on the reverse strand, counting down.
GGAGAATTAAGTAATATTTTCCATTTATGATGCGTGATTTTTGGGAATTAAAAAAAAGTATCATTCTTTCATAGTTCATGGTTACATTATTTATCAACACCAAGGACATTACATTCTACGAAATACCACTATCCATTTTTTTATGGGGATAAATGTCATGGGTCCTTACCCTTTAGTTCCTATTAGGTAGTTAAAATTCATCATCATTAACAATGACTTCTTTTCCCAATAGGTTGAAGTTATAACCATGAAAAATATTGTAATGAAGTCCATGATTAATTCTATAATGTCTAAAAACATCATAAATTTTGGGATTCCTCACACTATTCCCAGTGATAGCTATAAAAAGTTCTCAACATCAGATCTTAAGAAGTTATATTAAAAGTACCATATCCAGTCAAATAATTAATTTAACCATCATGTAACTATAAATTGATAAATAGATGTATTCAAAAAGTCTTCATGTAATATCCTATTGAAAATGTTGAAAAATGTTATTTCTTCATAGACTAAAAAGCTACTCCATATTTATGGTCTCACCGCACTACCATACATAATCCTACAAAAGAACCCTCATATTCAATAGTGTATTGAACCAAGTATTATTTTTTATTTTTGGTTAGTTTATTTCACTTAAAATTGATATTTGTTAACAATTGACTAAATATGAATTGTATCAAATTCAATTGAATATGTTATAAAGGCTATATATGAAAAGGTTTTGAGAATTATACAACATTAAGGTTCATCAAAATATTGTAACATGAGTATTCAATAATAGAAGTTTTCTACTCTTTTAAGGAAATTGGTGTCAAAATTAATAGTATTGAAAACACTATGGGATAAACCTAATTTTTTTAACCCCAATGGGAAGGACATTATGTCATACATAAAGTCTATTCTAATTGATATTTCTCTCTAATAACGTAGGATGAAGAGTACATCATACATCCTAGTAACAAAATATTTCTCAAGAAATAATTTTCATAAATATTTAATGTCATATTAATAGTTCATTATTACACAACCCTAAACTACATGACATAAGGTCTTTAAAAAATATCCTTAAACTGAATGGTACCAAGTAATTACCACATTTACATAAATTTTATGGTGTATGATACATCATGTATGACCTTAAATTTTGCAGAGTAGCCCATATCCTGTGAACATAAATTTTTTAGATCATTCCATTCTATATGACCTTAACTTTAATAACTTACCTTGCAAGATTCTGAACCACATCTAAACCACACAACTTGGGATATTTTTTTCGCTATGATAATATTCACCATCTCTAACATAATGGTTTATCAATATTTTGATTAAACTAACATTTCATTGAATTACTCATGGATAGATTCATGTTTTCATAGGTTATATAAAAATAGTCAATTTTTTATTCAAATACTAGCCACAAATTCTTTCTCCATTCAATTCTCAATTCATCTTTGCGGTTCAATATAGAGTAATTTAGGTTGGTTTTTTCCCTGTATCGTTTCACCATGATACCCTCTACTTCCCACATTGATATCTTCATTTTTTATAAATTCATTCTAGGTTTCTAATATCAGATTGACTATTTTAGTACAAAATTTTTCTTTATTCTCAATATCACATGATACATTGTAAAGTATGTATCTTATATCCTATTTCTAAAAATAAAATTCCATTTTCATACAATTTACCATTCAATTCACCCATGTGTATGAGTCAAGATGTTATCTTTTGATTCCTAACACACTAACACTTCACATCACATTAATTCAACTCTGTCTATTTTTAGTAGTTTTCTATTAATTCACAATTGTTCTATGTTACTTAATTTTACTCAAAACATAACTTTTTCAAAATTATATGTGTATTTATTCTATTAACATAGGATAAATATTGATACAATAATATGCTAATCATTATCTAGTAATGATCTCTCATTCACATCCAACCCCTTCTCAATGTTCATGCACACTCTCTTTGATTTTCCTTGATTTGGAATTTTTTGACTATCTTTGACATATTTATGCCCATATATTATACATTATATATTGAATTTTGGAATTAACTAAAATCATTCATAGATGTTGCTTGTAATTGAATTTGATCTAAAAAGTCCCTCTTAAGAATAGTTATGACACTTGATCCATATATCTGACCTACCTATAACCATCTGTGTGCTTATATTTGAATCAATCAAAAGATTTTATAATCGCATATTCCATTGAAACTATTACAATGGATATTAGTATTCGTATATTATCAACAATCATCCTCAATATATGTATTTAAGGGTATAGTAATTATCTCATCATTTGAGAATGGCCAATATATTTCCTAACCTATAAGTTATCATTTAAACATACCGAATTTGAATATCTCAAGTTACGATTTATAGTATATGATATTATTTTGTTAATAGAATAAAAAATGTTTTTATATTATTTATTTTTATTTTGTTTTCACTTTGTATCCTACTCCAAAATGGATTCTTCTTACACCAATGTATTTTATCCATTCACATAAAGTTAATTATGACCATTTCATGAATATAAAAAAAATACACCACATTTCAGTTCAATCTCTAACACATTAAATGAAGAGTCATATTCTAGTCAATGTTGTGTGATCTTAAAATTTAGAAACTCAATATGGGTTGAGAAGCATGATCCTAAAATTCTTGAATGTTTTCCCCCTTAAACATAGGATTGTGTTTCCCTTTAGGTTGAACTAGGGACCGTACTTTAGGTCAATGTTATATGAGCATAAATTTTAGATAATTTTGGTCACCTACATATAAACATAAAATTCAGATACCCAATATAAACGACATAGTATTACTATAAACTAAAAGCATGTTACCCCCTTCAAGATTACCTATTATATTTTTGGGTTCTCTAATTTATGTCGATTCATTTCCATCCTTTAATTGGGAAAAGAACCTTCTCTTTGGTTTAATCTCTATGACCATAAACCATAAGCCACCCTATAGTAAAATCTATAAAACCATAAATTTTCGACATATGATATTGGTACAACTTGTAATACCTTAAATTTTAATTGAAAGGATACAAAGTCATTTGGATTTGAAAACCTGAAAATAGAGATCTGTGAAAAGGTTAAATCTTTTCTCATTAAGCCATTCCCTTCAACGAATTAGAAAAACATTACTTTAAAACTAAACATGTAATATTTATGGTACCAATATCTATCCCCATAATAAATTCAATTAATTATATTTAATTATATAGATATATGGAAAAAATTTATTTCAGAATAAAGTTTTTTACTATGAATTGTTCACCCTTTTTATTATGTCACATATTCTTGCACTAGTGTTAGATTTTGAATTCATGTTTGGTTAGTCACGTTTATACTAGGTTGGAAACCCAATTACATTTTTAGCATCTTAACCATAAACTAGGATCCATATTTTGGTAAACAAATATATAAACTTAAATATCATCCATAATTGGTGAAATATATAAGAACTTAAAGTTAATCCACCTTTAGTCAAATCAATATGATCTTAAAACTTTATCCACCTTTTATCAAAGCTATATGACCTTAAACTTCAGTCACATTTGGTTAATGTTGTATAACCTTAAAATTTATAAAATAATTTTTTTTCTATCTCATAATACCATAAACATTTAAATAATAAGACATAATGAGTTTAGAATACTACGAATGGGTTCCTAAGTATGATTCAGGACCTGGCGTAATAATCCCAATTAGTTCATGGATTTAGAAAAAATTAGCGAATAAAATAAAAATCATTGAACGTATAGTTTCCATCTCTTGGCCTAAGAAAAATTGAATACATTTTATCTATATCTATTTATTTATGAAATAATTAGGGTCCATACCTATTCATCACATACATTGGTTATTACAATTTATATGAGAATGATAACTATTTAGTTTATATTTATTTTAGTAATTATTGGACATCATTCCACTTACATAAAAATAGCACATGATTTCAGTTATCTTGAGTCTTGTATTTTTACATTCAAAAGGAACAAATTTGGATTATAATGATAAAATATGTGGTATATATACATCCTACCTATACCCATCCAAGAGAACATATCTAGGAGAAAATGAAGTCACTTTAATTATTTATCTAGCTTTTTAGCCTCATAAAATGATCATGAATCCTACTCTATATGCACATCCCACTTATACTCACATGAGAGAAGATTTTGTGGATGATAATTAATCGATAAAATTACATCATTATTGACTTGAGAGTTCTAAATAAAAAATTAGTAAATTCAACATCATTTATTGATCAAGTGGGATAATTTATCTCAATATTATTCTTTTATAAACTTTTTTAAATCAATATAGTATATTTTATATTTGGAGTAATATAATTTTTGGGTTACCTAGTTGAGACTAAGTGGCTGATGTACTATCATAGCTATAATATCATGATGCATAATAATAAAAATATATGAGAGTTATTTCCTTGAAACATCATTGCATTAATCATTTATAAAGGAATTAATATCTTAAATTTATATACTTTATTTAATAATTACAAAATGAGATACATAAAATATATATTTTCATGAAACAACAACAATGTATGTTCAACTTATGCATGGATTTGATCAAATGAATGTTTTGTGTTCTAAATAACTTGTTATTGTCCTATCAACATTGTAGTTTCAGATTTTTTTATTAGGACATAGTTTCTATAAATTTTCAAGGAATACTGCTATAATTTTTGGGTTCTCAATATGTCTATAGTGTACCATAAATTATTTTTTAACTTTGGAAAAATCCTATATTATATGACTCATGGGAGACATCCCTCTATCATCATTGTTATAACGTTCAATCAACATTACCACATCACAAGAGCCATATAAAAGCGCTATGTCTGTATAAATCATCAATCAATCCTCAAATTCTATTATAGTAGGCTATTATGATTACATATCTACCCATTATTATTTAGTTATCATATCCTTCACACTATTATGGATCACATTTTAATAAAAACCTGCATATCCCAAGGTGGTGAATAAATGATGATGATGGGGTTACAACCCAACCTCAGAATAAATATTCTTATTAAAGAGACACTTTTATTGAGAAAGTGTGAAACCAAACAATAAAACACATCCATTAGAAATTATACCACATAACAAAATTATTAATCACCAGCTTAAACCCATTAGACATGACTTCCATGAACAATTTCCAGGAAGGATTTGTCACCTCTTTGTCAAGGTCATCTCTGATACTGTCTTTGATTTGAGAAGCTAGCTTAAGCCATGCTCACAAGAAATATTCTTCAACAATATTCTTGTTATTGAAACCTCTGACTAGGATTAGGTGGTGATTTCTGATCCACTCAATTTTCTTTTTATTCATGTGAACATGAATCAATCATGCTTGCATCCTTTCTGAAACCATAGCAGAAGTGCGTTTGGATACCACATTCTCTACCATCTCTTCCTCAAATTGTAACAGTAGATCCCATGTATCTTCCCTGATCAACACTTCTCGTTCTGGCTCCCAAGAAACCCCCTCGATCCCACCATAGTATTTGAGACCAGTTCCCTCTCACGCACCTCTATTTCCTCTGCACCAACCATATCGATTCCTTCCCTACAACGTGGACCAGGTGTAACCTCTGGTGTCACCTCCTCTACTTGCAGGCGCATCTCCTCCTTTTGATCTTCTTAATTTGAGGGTTCAGTCTCTTGATTTTGGGATTCTGAGACCACGGATTTCTATCCTTCCTCTCCCTCCACTAGATGAATCTCGTGATCCTTGCGAATACCACCATTTTTTTCCAATTGTGTCTCCATTGGTTTTGGAAGGTAGGATTAGTCTTTGCGCCCCTTCAGAATCATCTTCCCGGAAACAATGCAGCACCCTAGGTCCCTGTTCTCTTTGTACCCTTGGTTCCTACATTGGATGTGGAGGTTTTTTCCAACTCCTCCCAAGAAATTATCATGAAAAGCCTACTAATCAACTTCAAACGTCGACTTGGATTAACCCTTTTAATTTTCTTCAAACTCTCCCTCATTGCTAAAGCATCCAAATCGGTTGGTGGGGTCAATGCATGACAGGGCGCCCCTTAATTTTGTGTCCTACATGGAGTCTTGTGTCCTGTGTATCCCATGTGAAGACTGCTCCCGCTCATGGCTTGACTTCGATTAACTCTAACCTATAGCCACCCTTCAATAGTTTATGAAACTTTCAGTGTGCACCGCCATAACATACGTGTATGGAGCCACCACCCCATGGGATGGACTAGAAGCACCAGAAACTGCAACATACTCCCCCAGAGTCTAAGTTGGTGATTCGAGGGTGTCTAAAATTGCTTCTTATAATCCACTGGCCTAGGATCCCCCCTACCGTAATGCTGTTAATGATTCTGTATGGATCATTCCAAAGCCTTTTGAAAACATCCACTACACACTGCCCTAGAGAGGCCATAGCATGATTATGCATACTAGCTCCACCCAACCACTGGGTTCCCTATATCTCAACATTTTCATTGACCGAAACTAGAAGACCCTACACATGTCTCAACATCTAGGCAACCGGCCACACATTACACCTCCAGAATGACTCCATGTTCCCTCTCCCTTCACCTACAGATCACCAGATTATGTCCCAACTACTTGCATGAAGAATAGTAGTCACACTAGGATTAAAAGATAACAGATAACTTGATTCAGAATTCTTCTCCCAGAAAAATCCAAAAAGAGTCAATAGGTGCTTTCGAGGGATCCATTTCGATTTAGTCACAATAAAAAAATATTAAAATTAATGAAAAATTCAATAGATACTCATAATCTCTCATAAAGAATATTCTCCTCTACCATTTAGTCACATTTTTTGGTTCATTTAAGTCATATTATCTATATTTCCTTCTTTCAAGATCCTCTAAGACCACCCTTGGTGAGTTTGGAGAGGTCATTTTAAATTTAGGATCCCAAGTAGTATGTAAATATACTTGCATAGGTATAAAATTCAAGACCACTTGATCATGAATATGCCTACTGATATTTTCTATATATAATCTTAGATAATTTTAGAAATAAAACATTCATTGTTTTTGATTTTTGATAACTAATAGACTTTTGTACTCATGAATAATATTTTAGCCATCTCTTACATCTCAATACACTTTATAGAATTTGTTATAGGATTCTAATCATGGTTTGAGATCATAAACTTATTACTATTTGAATATGATGCACCCAGATGAAATCTAGCTTGTCTAATGGATACATCAAATGAATAAATGGATAATATTTCTTCCATTTCCATTAGGGACCAGCCTATTCCTTGGATACATATTCATTAATTATTGGATCCACATCCTTAACCATGAGGGGATCAACCTAAGGAATCAAATCATCTATGGAATTAGTGTGGGTCTCTTCCCAAGCCCCCATAATGTTCTCTTCATTGATTAAGACCTCCATCTTAATACCAAATATAGTTATTGAAGATGGATCTGATACTTTATCATGTTTAGTAGATTTTAAGAGAACCATATCTAGTGGTAGAGTCTAAAAACACAAATCATAGAGTATTTTTGGGTGATTTTGAATGAAATATAGGGGTTATTATTAAAGGCCCACATTTTCACTTTTATGAATGTGCATATACAATTTTATAACTTTCACTCAATGTATGAATTTTCCTATTGGGGTTTCTATATTTTTATTAGAGTCATCATGGACTATGACTCTATAATTAACTAATTGATCTAGTATATACACCTCTAGCTATTCCATGCACTCTAGTAACAAATTTTCTTCCACTAATGGGCCTCGAACTCTACCACTCTCCCAACCAGGTTGATTGATACTCTATACTAAAAAGATATTATTATTGATGTTCCTATAGACTATATTATTTAAAAAAATTGGTGAATTTAATATATATTATCTATATTTACAAATAATCAATACATGAGCACTTTTTAAGGTATTTCCATTCATCTTTTGGGACAAAGTACTCATCCCATTCCTCTTTAGATACCAAATTGGTAACTACTACATCATCACTGAAATCCATTATTTTTTGTACATGATTTGTGAGTAGATATATATTTTTATCTATATTTAGTGAAATCTCTATCCTTCAATTTTTGATGAAAACTTCAGTTGAGTTATTTTCAAGGATTATATTTCCTTCCACTTTTAGAGTTTCATGTTTTATGAAATATATTATATCCTAAAGGGAGGTCCATATGTTCCTGAGGCTATACAAAAACATCTAATTATCATAAATGTTTTGATACATATTGTATGATGATTTTGGTGGAAAATATTAGTATTATTACTCAATATTAAAAATTAGAGACAAGCTTTGTTTTCCTTAAACACTTTCCCAAATTATTTCTTTTATTTAGGACAAAACTTTTCTACTTTCAACTATATCACCTTGTCTTAAGATCAGTCATAGATATATCATCAATATCGATCTATGATGAGGGCTATGTATACCAAATGATATAATAGTTTGACACCTCAGTTGTAGTGATTTCCATTTTTTAATTTGGGAATCCTACCGCCCCTTTTATACAATTGAAGAACCATTAAACCAAGCCACATTTTCCTTCATAAATAATAGGATACTATGAAATCCAAGATTCAATATATTTAGTCTATAGACTAATTTCAATATCTACAGATGATAGAATAATGTTTTATTGAGAGTATTCTCTCATCATCACCGAAAATAGCTACCCAAATTACCTCATGTGTTTCTGCACACCCATATTTACATATGGTTTTAGGGTCTCACATTGTAGGAACCAAAATTGTAGAGAAAACAAGTTTGAAACATAGAATTTTCAGATGATGTCATATTAAGTCCTTTATTCCAAAACATAATCTCACTACACCACTTTATATGATCTATATTTATATTCACCTTATCTATTTTCTATAATGGTCCCACTATGGACTTTACCATATGATATGAATTTAAATTTGTAAGATATTTTAAAATCCTAGATAAACAATATGTAATCTAATTAGAGTGTTCAAATTACTATGTCATAATGAATATATGAGTTAAATTATATCCAAAGAATCTCAAGTCGGTCGTAGAACTCATATGTCTTTAAATGAGTGGAATTACACCCCTAAACACCATAAATGACCCAAATATATGAAAAATGATTTTTATTGATATAAATGTAGTATATAATTGTATATTTTGGTTAACATTGGTATTGGTAAACAGATTGATATCTATTTCATCATCCATGTTTCCATTACAGAAGTCACATGTCACACTAGTGAATGAATTAGGAAACTTGTAAACACTCAGTCTGATGATGATAAAACTGACACAGTTTGCATGAGGGCCCACATTAAGGACGAAATACTTGCCCCATTTTTTTAAATTTTCCTTGTTCTAAATAATGCCAAAAAGTACATATGCCCAGTCCAATTTATCATTTGATATCCCGTGGGATGTTGATTGTTTTTACCCTTTAAATACTCCCTAATGAATATCCTCATCAAATTCTCAAGTATGGGGATCCTTTCTGGAATGGTTTGATCATCCCTAAATTGTACAGTCTTCAATAGTGGTGTTCACTTGATGCCCCCAAAAATACCCTTTTGTGGGAGGGACTCACCATGCATACCACTAAAAAATAGATGCATTGTGATTTTATATACAACTCCTAAAATTTAACCAAATTACATGTGTAGTAAATGAAATGTTTTTGTATAGTGGATCCAATTACATAAGTGTTTTGGGATGAAATCTGTATCATTTTATAGATATGTTAGAGATATCTAGATAGATTTATAAATTCTTACTACTCTAAGCTAATTTTGAAATTTGGTATAATTCATCATCACCCAGTAGGACCACATCCATTTGGGATTTAATGCACTCCTATCTCATAAATATGAGCTCATGTTCCACCCTTAAAGTTGGGCAACAAGTGATAAGAAGTATAATAATGAGTATCTAAATGTTTTGGGTTCTGATGAATGCTTATGGCCATCCATGTTGGTATTCATGTATCACATTATGTATACCATATTCAGAAGATGTTCTATGGAGAAAATTATATAAATCAAGACGTGTTCACTCTCTTATAATGATGTATGCATGAAACATGATATATGCAAGTTGTGAATCCATGATGATATTTGTCCTTTCATCAATAATCCATGTCCATAAAAGGGAATTTAGTCTAGTATAGGAAAAATTTGATTATTACATAGAACTATTAATGTAGGTGATTATATATGTAGTATGAATTGGGGAACTTTCATAGGATCTATATTCTCAATAATTCTCATAATTCATCTGATAACAACATCTATGAGAGTTTGGTATGATCATTGATCAATTTATAATAATTATTATAGGACCCAATAACACCTTGAAATGGGTGGGGTGAATTAGGGTGTCAAGTTTTTCTTCTAATGAGGTAGACCTTGTCCCCACATTAGTGGGAACATGTCAAACCCATGTGATGTAATCATGCAGTTATCAAACACCCAAATGTTGAAATAGAAATAAAACATAATAGGTTTAATTTGTTCACCACTGAGGACTAGTCCAAGGGTCATACACAGATAGTGAAAAAATCATACATAAATCCACTAATCTTCACCATATGTGTAGATTAAAATTATTTAGACATGGTTACTCAATGATTGGAACACAACATTTATAAGAATTATAGGGACATCACACTACCACCCCCATATCACTTCTATAAAATCCTCCTTTCTCACTTACATAGGACAAGTCTTACTCAGTTTACTGAATTGAAGGACACTTCAATATATTTGGAATTATAATTTTTTGTCCATGATTAGAAAAATAATCTTCTTACACCATAGACCAAAATTTATGGACTTAGATGCACTGTTCACTAAAAATAGATGTTCAATACTATCCATGAAGCTTCTAGACTTTAAAAAATGCCCATATAATTTTAATGTCTGTTTAACCTGCATGAACCCTCTACGATTCCTGAATATCAAAATATTAATGAAGTTCCCATCCTTTGTAGAACACCAAACAATAATGATGCTTCTAGTTTTTGTGAGACCACATTTTCTAAAATTCCTTAGTGTCAATCAATTTTAAACCATACTGTTCACAAAGTTTACGTTCATGAAGAGTTAAATTTTTTTTTAAATGAATAGATTTTCAAACAGTATTTGAAAAATATGAGTTTTTAACTCTATGTTCAAATTCTCTTTATGCCTCAAATGATGCATGATCACCTATTTATAGGGAAAACCACTTCCTCAATGCTCCCAGGCTCACAGTGTCTTTTTCTTGCAGCTATGAATTCATGTTTATGATGATACATTTCTTCATGAATTAATAGTGAAATTATTTCATTAACAAAGGTTCGTATAGTCATATATATTAATATCATACCATCACACCTTATCCATTCATCAAGAAGCCTCATTACTAGATCATCAAACCTTCATAAAAATAATAGATAGATTCCGTCATAAAGGCCCACATAGTCATTAAACTTCAATCTTTGTGAAATCTAAGACTTTTCCATATTTTGACATTGATGATCCTAGAAATCCATGTTTGAAAATCATTCACCATCCTTCTAAATTATGAGATCAAATTTTTTGGAAAACACTAGGAAATGACACCACCATCAACACTAAGTCCACCTACACAATATGATCCCTTATCTTGTAAACAAAATTATCAACCCAATATGGATTATATATAAATAAAAAATTCTATTTATATTTGTGATTTTTTTTCAATCGTCTCCACCTTTAGTTTTGTGAGAAATGTTATGATAAATCTAATAATGTACTATCCTCGAAATGAAACTTGATAAGAGTTATATGACTAACCCGTCACTCTAATATTATGTGATAAAATATCAGTGTAGCAAACAAGAGTTTCAAAAGATAAATTCATTTCTCAGTAGACCACTAACCAATCCTAGAAACCTATAATTCATTGAATTTCAATTTTCTCTCCCTTTTGAAATAAACCCAATGAACCTGTATTTGAACTTTTATTACTCAAAAGATGATCCCCCGGGATCTTATCTTACTCATAAACCTACATCACATATTCTAATAGTTTTAAATAGTTAATATGAATTGATATAGGGGACCAACTAGAACCTCCTCATATAGTAGAAGGTGACTGAACAATGATGTTGGAAAAATGTTTCTTGAACATTTGTGCTACTGATTTCTTATTCAGAATGCAATCCAGTTGATCATTAGTACAAACATGATCCATTTTAACCACAAATTGTTCAAATCTTTCTTTGATGAAGTGATATGTAATTTCAATATGTTAGTGAAGCGAGTATGGAACAAGATTTAAGGTAAGATCAATCACACTCATGTAATAATGAATTACCATTAGTTGTTTCACCTCATCAAAAATATTATTAAGTTGTTGCTTCATACACAATAGTAATGTGAATTCATTTTTACAGAGATATATTCTACTTCATCTTTACTAAGAGTAGTGATTTATTATTTATTTATCAACTATCACACTAATTATTTCCAAAAAATGCACCCCCACTCATGAACATTTGACCCACCATTTCTCCCACCTAATAAACTTTAAAAAATTATGATAATTCAATATCACTTCCATCTGTAAAAAATAACAATAAATTTAGAGTACCATGAATATATCTAATGATTATTTTAACTACTAGAAAATGAACTTGTTTCTGATGAATTTGGAAGAAAGCAACTAAAAAAGTTACAAAGATGATATTTCGCTATGTTGGAGTCAAATATAATAAACAGCAATTGATCCACTTATATAATATGGGATCTGAAGATCTCTCATCCATGTACATTCCAAGTTTTCCCCACCACAATCGGAGTATACATTGGATTGAAATCATGCATGTTTAATTTCTTTAGAATCTCTCTTGCATACATTTCCTAACAAATGAAGTTGTGCTCCTTTTGAATCATCTGTAGTTCCTAAAAGTACATGATTTCCTTGATCTAGGACATTACAAAATCTGATTTCATGTATTAGAAAATTATTCCACTTATCCATGACTACCTCAACCAAATATAATATCTTCCCTATACACAAGAACTATATATTGATATCCATATTAATTATTCAAATAGACATTATTATCAAAAAGTTATATTTATATTTGTAAATTTCTCAGATAAGTATTCCATCTAAAATACAATGATTTTTGTAATTTATTTTGGTCATAATGATCCTTCTTTAATCTATAACAATTTTTTTATCATTACCAATTAATAATATCAATGGGTTTTTACTGTAAACTCATCTGTCAAGAACATCATTTAAGAATTTTTTTATATCTATATGAAACACTTTGTACTCTATTTGATTTTCCATGTCTAGGAAAAGCCTAATATACACTATTATAGCTACTAGATAAAATGGATCATCAATATCAATGCCTTAAATTTATGAATAGAATTTATACAAAAAACATGACTTGTTTCTGATCACATTTCCATGATCATTGAATTTGATTTTGAAAATACACTTTGTTCCAATCACATTGTGATTTCCTATTCTATTAATAAATTCTAGAGGTTTTTTTTCAATATGTTCCATCTCATTATTCATATCCTTAAATAATAATTAATATTTTGTTTCTTATTTAAATTAGATTTTATCCACAATTGATATGAGGGAAAAGTGTTCTTAATTCATGATTATCTTCATTAGTTTATGAAAAATAGTATCTCCAATGATGTATGATTGATCAAATTATTATTTTCTATTTATTTTTGTGAGTTTCTTGTAGGGTTTATTCAGTAATGGTTTCCACTCATGATTGAACTTTTTAATCATCATTATTTTAAGATCCATGAATGTTGGGAAATTCTTCCACAATTACATTATTTGAATCTGACCATTGTTAATATTCTTCTTCAGCTTTGATAATATCAATATATGATCTCCATTAATTATTTATGGTTTTATAATCAATGATATAGACATAATTTCTCTTCCAAAACATTCTAAGATGATTAATTTTTCATTTGTATGATTTAATTTTAAATTAATATTGATTTAACATTCCTTCATCTACAGCATCACCATACCTTCCATGATTGTCTTCATTGTTTCGGATGAAACCTTTAATTCCAAAAAACATAAAAATAATTCAGATATGGATTCCTTCAATTCAATATCCCATACAATGATATTTCTTCTTTTTTAAATAGCCCTATTCAATTCTGTTTGTATACAAAACAAGAACTACCTCCTTCTATTAACGATGAAAAACACAACTCTCAATCACCATAGTTGCAGCCATATTATTCGCTTATCGATTTCTTCATTCAATGGCCTTATTTATTTGAGTTGTTTTCACTAATGAAAACTCATGATTTATCCCATTTTTTCAAGGCAATTTTCAAATTCATGGATGTGAATTATATTCCATTTATAGATCATAATATATTGATTGTGTGGCTGATTTAATTCTCAACTCATTGAAGACATCTCTTCTTAGAGTCAAACACTTTTCATATATTCTGTATAAACATAACACAATTCATTATAATATTATCATAAATAAAATAGTGAATAACCACTCTCTATATGTTATTTATAAATTTATTTCACCACACACATGTGTGTGAACACTATCAGGTATATTTTATTCCATTTTTCTCTCTGGCCGATATGAATTCTGGACTATATTTCCTCAATTGCAATAACTACATGTATTTTATAGATCATGATTCATATTTGGAATGATGATAATATTCATTATATTAGACCTGTTTTCTATGATTTTCTGATTAATGTGACCTAACCTCCATTTCCACAACCTGTTTTCCTTATCTATTGGTAATAAACACGTGTTTTATTTTCTATCTGTCGGTTATAAATTTTCATTTTTCCTACATCATATTTTGATAGAATTACCTTTATTTCATTTTATAGTGAAACCCTTTGGATTAATTATCACTACAAATTTTGATTCATATATTTGACTAATTCTCAAGAGATTGTGACACATACCATCTATATAGAGAACTTTTTATTTCATTAGATCATCATTTTCTATTTTAGTATTTACATTGCCTCTGATCTATAAGGCACTATATTTGATTAATAGAAATATTATACCAAAAATTTTCATAAAATGATTCAAAAATAGTTCAGTTGATATCATGTGGAATGAGAATCAACTATCGATAATCTTGGATATATTGTTTTTTAGTGCGATTTCAGCAAAGCTAGATTTATCGATCTTCTTCTATACCTTATATGAGATACCAACATTATTAGAGTCTAAATATTTACTATGTAATCTCTTTTAATCATTTATGGGTTCATCATACTCATATTTTTCTTCTTGAGCAGAATAACTATTTCAATGGTAATTCTACTTCTTTGACCTGTATTGAATTGTCTCAGAGTTCTATAGTTATTGTTAACACCTTTCCTCTAATTATTGAAAATAGTTTTTTGACCTAATTAAGAATAGTGGAAACAATATCAATTGAAAAAATGTATTATATAAGATGGTTTATATGGTCTCATTATCATTTTTTGACTTCTAGGTGTTTCTCCATTTATATAGCTCATATCCCTTTCATTTTAAGACATGGTATGACCCAATGAAAAACCATAGAAATGACATTTCATAAGTGTAAAAATATTCTAACTTCCATTCCTTCTCATTTACACCATTTCAAAGGATTTTGAAAAATTATTATAGAGACCCTAGCCTTTTACACCGAACTCTACATGATTTTAAGCATAATTATACGTTAGAGTAGAAGCCAAAAATTGTAATGTCTAGTATCATGGAAGACTATGTACATAAAGCTGAAAACATGGAACTATATAAAACATTTATTTATTTAATCTTCAAATTGAGATCCTAACATCCACTGTGCTCAAATAATTTCATAGGCTACCCTATAAAACCCAATGAAAAAGGGATGATCTGATTATCCTAGTAAGGGAATAACCATGAGAATAAAGCATTAGCACATGGAATAGAAGGCATGACATGATGATATAAAAAGGCTTGTAACATGTGGAATCATAACATATAAACAAGAAATCATACAAACATGGATTCATAGTAACGTGGAAGAAGCATAAAACATGACTTTATCATGAGTCAAGGATAATCACCAAGACCGTTGCACATGGTAGCAGAAGCCAAGGCTAACTGTAAAGACCGTCACACATGGTAGCACAAGATAGGGGTAACCACCAAGACTGTCTCACATAATGTCTCATGAGACTCTTCTTTACCCAATGAATTAGTGAGCTATCTGGTCCCACCCATCTTAATATTTCATAAATATGTTTTCCACATAAAGAATCATACATAATCAATCTTACATAAACATAAATGAGAACCAAGGAAAGAAATCGGTACCACAATCATGTCATAAAGCATAAAAATGGGTTTATCATAAAAGTGTCCATGCAGGAAAGGAATTAGAAAATACATAGACATTCATAAGGAAAAATAGGAATATATTATATTAAGTGATTTCAATCAGAAGTGATAACATGTGAAAAGTGTATTTAATAATTTTTAGTATCAAAACATTTTAGTACGTTTTGAGGAAAACACTAAGAAGAATTTGAAATAAAAAAGTGAAAATCATTTGTACAAAACCGGAAGTGAGGAAAGAAGGTTTTCATAATAAAAACACCAGTTTTTAAAAATCAATGGTGGATTAAAATATATGGTAGAGTTCACATGAAATTATGTACGAATTCGGGAAGTTCACTTAAAACATGTTTTATTATCAAAAAGTATAAAGGAGTGAATAATTTAAATACATGTATATACCCTAAAGATAAAGAGGTATGGATCTTTAAAAATGAGTTTGGAGCATAGAAAAAGAATTTATTACATTAAAATGAAAATAAATGACAAATTTTTTAGGGTAAATAGAATTTTGGTGCAACCTGAATGAATATAGAAGGTTTGGGTAGTATCCCTTACTGAATATCGACATCGAAACAGGTGTATGTAAGAAGTCTTAATGAGAGATAAAGGTGTTAATAATCATTTATAAATCATGAGAATAGTATGGAGGAGGTGTGAAATCATTTTTCATCATTATGAATTATACATATAAGAACAGAACATAGAGGAGACTTTTTTCAATAAATGTGAGAAAGAGAGGATCCCTTACCTTATGTCTGTTGTTGTTCTCCACTTGATATTAGTGACCCGAATCATCAAATTAAGTTAATTAATTAATAATTAATGAACCTAAACTATATTTTATTGATTTATTATAACCATATTTGTTTCATTAATGTCATTTTTATGATTTATGTGGTTTAATTGTAATGTTTGGGATCGGTTGCTTCCTTGGTTTTAATGATCAGTTCATTTGTATTCATGTTCGGATAAACATGTTTGATGAGAAAGGTTGTAGAAAATTGAAGACATATGACCTCAGTGAAAATATATAATATGACATGTTTATAAAAAGAATTTGGTTATTTAGAGTGAAGGTGAATCATTATATAAATCATTAAGGACAAAATCTTGGATTAATTTGGCGATTTTTCTCACAATTAATTTGTTTTGTATTATTATTTTACATCATGTGTGTAAATGGATTCCAAAGTATCACATAAGATAAAATAAAAATATAATAGTCTAGAAAAACCATAAAAATGGTTTCATGACCAGAATTGAAAATGTTAAAAGAAATTGAGAAGCCATCATCCTTGAATATGATAAATTAAAACATCATGAATGATGTTTTCATTTCATTCTTTTCAAAGGAGGGGAAAGGATATACAACATTGAATTATCCCATTAGCCTAAAAAACATCATCTAAATTTATGATAATGGATTTTTCATACCATTTGGTTGATGATAGGTTAGGAATGAAATGAGAACAAAGGTACATGAAAAGAAAATGAAAGAAAAGAAAAGTGGAATTTACCTCTTGGTGTCAATTTTCCTTGAGAGCCTCTTCAGGGGAGTGGATTTTTCCTTTTGAGGAGAACAGGGGATGATGGAAATGTGGGAGGATATTTCAGAGAAATTTTGGTAGAATTTAGGTAAGACACAGAACATTAATGGAGTGAATGGAAGAGGAGAGTGTGGGTGGTTTTTATAGTGTAAGGGAAGAGGTTTTTCAAAATATTTTAATCATTATTAATATTATTTTTCCCTAAGATAAGATATATTGATGAATACATGAAAAAATTGTAATAAGTACATGTGAATTAGATCTAAGGTTTCTTAAATCATCAATGATTCAAGGAATAGTCCATTTATTTTAATATATATATATATATATATATATATGGTAAATTACCATATTTCACTATTCATAAAAAATTCAAGTATTTTAGAAAAATCCCAAAAAATCACCCTCACAAATTTTTGATGGGTAGAATACAAAAATGAACTCTATTTTTCAAAATAGTTATCTATATATGATTAAATAATTTTTAATTAAATAATTATTTACTTAAAAAATATAGATTTTAAAACTATAACTAAATTTATAATGATTTCAAAAATTAGACAAGGTCTTATAAAATTATGTTAAAAGTATAACACATCGAATTGTTAATTTCTGAACAACATTTATGAAAGTAAATTTTCTTTTAATTTTATTATATAATTTCAATAGATTATTTTATACTTTCTAAAATACCGATACCTTTACTATTGTTATATCATCACTTATTAGATTCCAAAATTTTATTTACACATTCATGGGTGAGGTTAATATTATTTTCGATGATTTACCATTAAGAAAGGTCATATTAGTATTTATAAGGTAATGTTACTATTCATAAGGGTAGGTTACTATTCACCAAAAATTATGTTTGTCTTAGCAGACTCCAAACATCTCACTGATCGCAACCGTGTGTGTCATATTTTTTAAATTCAAATCCCATAAGTGAAAATATTAATTTTAAAGGTCACATAGTACTTAGTAGTTCATTGTGTTATTCCTTCATGTGATCATATCGAATAATTACAAGAAGGGAATTTCCATTGATAAAATATTTGGTCATTACATTTTCCTCCCTTTTGAAATATCTCACTTGATATTTTGTTTTTCATTCTAAGACATAAATACGTCTGAGTACTTTTCATTTATTTCCTCCACCAGTTCCCATATTTCCTCTTCACACATATGGTACCGCTATATTACTTTGACTAGGTGAGTAGTCTTGTTACATAAATTTTTATCTTTATGATCTAAGATCTTCACTGGATGCTCCTCATAAAAAAGATCATTCTCCAACTATACAACCTTTGAAGAGAGTACATGTGAAGGATCTAGTATATACTTCCTTATGTGGGATACATGAAAGGAATAATGTACATTAATCATGGTAGTTGGAAGTACATGTCGATAGGCTACACCTCCAACTCAATCAAGGATTTCGAAGGGGCTAATGTTCTAAAGGCTTAGATTTTCTTTCTTCGTAATCCTCTTGACCATTTTCCATGGAGATATGCGTAGAAATACCGTTTCTCCATCATTGAACTCATGGTCTCATCAATTATTGTCTGCATAACTCTTTTTCAACATTGGGATTCTTTGATGTGCTGCTAAATGGTTTTCACATTATCCACCATTTCTTCGATCTTTTTAGGTCCTAGAAGCTTATTCTCACCAAATTGATCCCAACACTCTGGTGTTCTTCACCTTTTCCCATAGAGGGCTTTGTTTGGTGCCATTTAGATGCTCGAGTAGAATCTATTTTTGTAGGTGAATTCAACCAGTGGAAGATGTTGGTCCCATCCTCCTTTTAAGTCCATAAAACACGCTCTCAAAGTATCATCTAGTTTATGAACAGTTCACTCATATTGGATATTTTTTTGAGCATGAATGTCCATACTAAAGTTTAGTTCATAAATTAAAGAATATAGGAGACTTTTCCCGATCATCGAGGTGAATATCATCTCTATCGAATACTATAGATAGCGGTACTCCTTTTAGGAATACCAACTATTGGACATATATCTTTGAATGTTGATCTAATGAGTTGTCCTGCTGAATTGAGATAAAGTGATATGTCATTATAAGATGATATATAATGACCCATATAGAATTATTCCCTTTGTATGTCCTTGGATGTCCAGTGAAAGATTCCAAGGTGATGTTCACCCACTTCCATGTTATTATAGGTAGTGGTTGCATCATCCCCATAGACATATGTCTTTCAACATTTACTTGTTTACATATAATAATGTATCAAGTATACTCATCATTCTATTTTTTCATATTGTCCCACCAAATGTTCCCTCAGAGATCTCAATAAATCTTTGAGCTTCCAAGGTGAATAGATATGGTTGTGAAATGTGCATCAATCAAAATCACTTTCCTTATCATTGGATAAAATGGTACACATAATCATGACCCAACTTTTAAAAATTATTCCTAATTAATTACAAGCTTAGAGGATTTCCCATTTAAAATGGCTTCCACCCTTTTTCGAATTTCCACATCTTTTCGTTGAGCATCCATTATTTTCAACATGAGGTGTGGTTGAGAAATCATTTGAGAAAGGATTGATGATGTTCCTCCATTAATGATTCAATGTCCATCGTCTGAAAATCTAAGAAGATTAGATCCTTTCCAAATCTCATAATTGATTATGATGTATGATCCTTTCTTATAAGAGCATCCACCGCCTAGTCTTCCTTACTGAGATTGTAGTGGATTTAGTATTAATAATCTGAAATGAGATATATGCATATTTGCTGGAGCATAGTAAGATATTTTATTGTGAACATATATTTGAGACTCCTATGATCAGTATATATCTCACACTTCTCCTCATAGATATAATGACACCATATTTTTTATGTAAATATCACAACCACTAACACCAGATCATTTGCATG
The DNA here is from genome assembly GCA_963277665.1 of Viscum album. Lineage (NCBI taxonomy): Eukaryota > Viridiplantae > Streptophyta > Magnoliopsida > Santalales > Viscaceae > Viscum > Viscum album. The sequence goes on along the minus strand of OY728139.1, from coordinate 981,464,122 downwards.
ATAGTTTTTCTCTTAGTTTTTTAGTTTCATTGACGAATATTCTATTACTTTATATTTTTACATCATAACATAGCCTAAGTGCTTCATTGAAGCGTCACTATACAAAAAATAAGAGTTCTCCACTTGTTGGGAGTATGAGTACTAGAACAGTGATTATCCTCTTTTTGAACTCCTTAAAGTAGTCTTCATATTCCTGAGTCCAAACAATCACTACTCCATTATGTGTCAGATTGGTCATTGGGATTGAAAATCCTGAGAAGTTCTTCATAAATTATTGATAATACCTAGATAGACCCAGAATTTTGTGGATCTCTATTAGAGATATCGGCCTGGGCCACTCTTCAATCACCTTTTTCTTGGAAGGGTACACAGATATCCCTTTTCTGGTTATAAAATTCCCCAAGAATGATACTATATCCATCGATAACTCAATTGTTTTGTTCATTTCATACAGTTTCACCCTTCACAATGTCTTTAGCACAATATTAAAATGCTTCTCATGTTCCTCTTTTCTCTTGGAGTATATTAGAATATCATCAATAAATACTACCACAATTTTTTTGAGGCTTCTCTAAAGACTATATTCATTAAATCCATGAAACTTTCTAGAGTATTAGTCAGTCCGGAAGGCATCGGTAGGAACTCATAATGTGTATACCTCATTCAAAAGGTCATCTTGGGAGTATCTTCCATCCTCGCCTTTAATTGGAGACATCATGATCAAAGGCCCACCTTATAGAAATAACAGGATCCTGAAGCTGATCGAACAAGTCATATATCTTTGGAAGGGGATACATGTTCTTTTTTGTGATTTTATTGTTCTCAAGATAATTAATTCAGAGGTTCATTGAACCATCCTTCTTCATGATGAAGAGGACTAGAGCTACCCACAATGAAGCACTTGGGCGTATAAAACACTTCTCCAGATTCTTCTATAACTTCTTTTTTAGCTCATCCAGATCTACGGTGGACATTCTATAAGGATTCTTTGATATAGGTAGATATCCAATAAAAAATTCAATTGAGAACTCATCCTATAAGCCTAGAGGAATACCAAAAACTATTCAATTAATACATCATTGTAATACCTCATGATGTGCATGTCTTCAAACATGATTTCTCCTTTCCCCCAATCATTTTTCCTAGTCATTTTTGATCATAATGAATTAATATCGAAAATTGAGATAATTATTTTAAAGGAGATTCATATTCTTCCTTACACTTGTAAAGAATTAAAGGATGCTTTGGTATGTAAAGAATGATATACTATTCCCAATAGTTGATGCTGTATTTATATAAAGAAATCCAATCCATGCCAAAAATAGCATAGAACTCCACTAAAGGAAATATGATGAGATTTCCTAGGAGGTTCAGTCCAATAACGCTCAGCGAGGAAGAGTTGTAAACCATTGATGCAATAATTTCACCATTTTCAATTCTCACATATTACATATTCTCCACATTTAGAGGAGTTGTTTTAATATTTATACTAAACATTCAATATATGAAAAAATGTGTATACTTAGAATCAAATAGTACATTTTCAATTATTGAATGAGTAACTAGCATACTTATCACCACATCGTTGTTCGGATCAACCTCAGTAGTAGTGATATCATAAGACATTCCTTGATTCAATGGAGGTTGTTGTTTATTTCCTTCATTAACCCTAGGCTTTGGGAAATTCTTCACATAATTCCCATTCTCCTTGAAGTTGTAACACTGTACTAAAAGCTAATTATTGATATGAACCTTCCATTCTTCTTCCACATTAGCAAAATTCTTCATATGCCATTAAGAATTTTTAGCCACATCTTTCATCTTTCTACATTTGTAGTAATTCCTGGTTCCCTTTAGATAGTTCCTAAGATGATTCTCCACAAAATGTCTACCCTTGTGATTTAGATATTCTTTCCATTTGAACATTATTTGTGGATCATACCCCATTAGATTCAATTTTCCACTTTTTGTTGTTGTACCCCGGATACCACTGAGAGTGTTTGATCTCCATTTCAACTTTAATGGTATAACTGAAAATATCCTCATATCTATCGAAGAATTGAATCACCATCGATTTTCATAGAATATGCATTAGAATGATAAATATGTGATCCAACTTGTTTTCAGTTTTCATGAAAAAGATGGGGACATACCTTGAAATCCTAATAATGTTTTCTTCATATTCCCTGATTAACTCATCTTCCTTCTTCTTGAGTCTGAGGAACTATATTTACATCTTGAAATAAAGCGTTCAAGGAATGTATTTATAGAAAAAAATTCTCTTAAATTCCACCCAATCCATGGAATGAATTTTCTTATAGGGATTTGTATTCTGGATCAGTGTCCACCCCGGATCAGCTTCCCCATCCAAGCTATCAATTGACAGTATGACTTTCTATTCTTCTGAGCACTGGAAGAGAGAGAATATCATTTAAATTGAGTTAATATTCTATTTTGTGTGGAGGGGATTGAAAGATACAATAAACCTATGAGACCTTTTCTGTATGATGGATTTTACAATAACATTATATTTTTTGTAGAATGAGGGTGTTCCACATGATTCAAGTAATTATTCAAAACATGAGCCAGCTGAGAAAGTACTTCATTGAATTTTTGAGAACCCATTCCCATCATACCAGGAATGTCATTATGGAAATATTCACATCCATATCACATTTATTGTTGTCATATGTTTTATATTTACCTTCATTAACTAATAAAAAGGTCATACAATTAGAGGGCTTGAATACTTAGCTATTGAGAATAAGAAAGGAAACATTTAACATAAGTCGATAAAATTGTAATGAATAAGTATATTTTAACTAGTGAATAATTATATTTCGATCTAGGTTATCCTTGATAAATTTACTGACTTATATTCTTGTGGAATTTTTCTATTCCATCAATAATAGTTTGTACCATGATCATAAAATTATCGAAGCATATACCTAGGAGTTTCAAACCAAGTGTTTAGCAAGGCCTATTGTCGTGCACCGGTTCCAGTTTGAGTCTAGTTCAAAGCGTTTTTTTTTTCAGGTTTTACCACTAGATATATCTGTACGAGAGCCACCTCTACCAGTTTGTATCCAGACATGGATTCATTTTCTGGATAAACCACATACTCTATGATTACCAAAATTTAAGGGACTTTTATTATACATAGTCTCATCCTTAATGATCTTAATGTAGTTCTCTATTCCTAATATCAAAATATAACTATACTATAATCTGATACAAACTATACAGGAAAAAAAATTTACACAAAAATTTACATGATTTTATGCATAATTTTACACCAAAGTAGAATCCAATGATCATAAAGTCTAGTGTCCTGGAAGACTAGGTACATAAAACTAACAAATAAAAATAAATAAAACATTTCATTATTTAATCATTAAATTGTGATATTAACTTCCATTGTTCTCATACATCTTCATAGGCTAACATGTGGAACACATGAACAAAAGGATTATCTAAATAGCCCAGTATGGGAATAACCATATGAATAAAGCATTAACACCTAAGATAGAAGGCAAGAAATTATGATATAAAAAAGCATGTAACATGTGGAATCATAAAATATAAACATTGAATCATATAAAAGTAGAGTCATAGTAATGTGGCTGAAAAATAAAACATGAATTTAGAACAAGTCAAGGATAACCTCCAAGACCGTTTCACATAGTAACACATGCCAATTCTAACTGTTATGTCTCTCAAACCTAGTAGCACAAGCCAATGATAACCTCCAAGACCGTCGCACATAACATCTCTTTAGACTCAACATTACCTAATGAATTATATCTCTATCTAGGTACCCCCATCATAAAATTTTGTGAACATGATTGCCACATAAATAATCATAAATAATCAATCTTACTTAAACATAATGGTTACTGAAGGAATGAATTCGATGCCACAATCATGTGATAAAGAATAAAAAATGGGTGTATTAAATAATTATCAATGAATGAAAGGAATTATAACATACATAGACATTAATAAGGTAAAATAGGGAAATATCATGGTAAAATTAATCAAATAGATGTGACAACATGTGAAATGAGTATTTAATATTTATAGTGTGAAAACATTTTAGTGTGGTTTTAAGGAAAACACTAACATTCACTTAAAATAGAAATGAAATAATCATTCACAAAAAAATGGAAGGGATCCAATAAAATATTTATAATAAAAAACATAAAAAAATATTACTATGTTAAAACAAATGGTTGAGTGCACTTTAGATTTGGTACGAATTCGAGAAGTTCTATTAAAAAATGTTTGTTTATCTAAAAATATTGATGAGGTAATCATTTAAAAACATGTATTTCCCAAAAAGAGAATGAGGGATGGATATTGAAAATTGATTTTGAAATATATAAATAGTATGTATAAGTGTCACATGAAAATAAATGAAATCTTCATTTGTGTAAAAAAAATGTGCAGCAACTCGAAGCAATATAAGAGGTTTGGGTAACATCCCTTATGAAATATCGACATGGTATCAGATGTACTTAGGAGGGATTAATAAGAGAGAAAGGGGTTCCTAATATTTTTTAAATCACGAGGAATGTATGGGGGAGGTGTGAAATTATTCCCCATCATTAGTAATTACACATAAATGAATAAACACAGAAGTTATTCTTGAATAATTTTGGGAAAGAGAGGACCCCTTACCTTAAGTCTAATGGGGTTCTGTACTAGATATTAAGAACCTGAATAATAAAATAATATTCATTAATTAATAACTACAGAACCACTAATACATGTTATTTAGTTTTTATAACCTTATTAAGTTCATTAATGTTCTTTTTATGAGTTAATAGCTTCAATTTAATTGTTTGAGAATGTTTTCTTCCTTGGTTTAAATGATTGTTTCACTTATATTCATGTTCGGATAATCATGTATTATGATAAAAGTTGTCCATAATTGAAGTTATATAATGTTAGTGAACATCCATAATATTACATGGTTAAAAAATTAATTTGTTTATTTTTAGTGAAGATGAATCCTTATATAAAACATTAATGATAAACTCTTGGATTAACTTGGCATTTTTCTCAAAATTAACTTGTTTTGTATTATTATTTTACATCATGTGAGAAAATGGATTTCAGAACTTAAAATAAGACAAAATATATAATTAAAATTATACTTAAACCATAAAAATGATTTCATGACCTTAATTGAAAATGGAAAAAGAGAATTGATAAACCTTCGTCCTTGAATGTGATAAATTAACACATCTCAGGCGATGTTTTTAATTCTTTCTTATAAAAGGAGGGGAAATGAGTTGTGATAATGAATTATCCAATTATCATAACAAAATTCTAGTACATGTATGGTACTATATTTTAAATACCATTCGGATTAGGATTGGCTAGTAATGAAATGAGAACAAAGGAACATGAAACGAAAATGAGGGAAATGAAAAGCGTAATTTACCTCTTGATTTAATTTTCCATAGTAGCCTCTTAAGGGGAGATGATTTGGTATTTTGAGGAGACCAAAGACAATTGGAAGTGGGGGAGGATCTTGGTGAGAGATTTGGGAAGAATTTTTGTATGTAAAAAGGCTTTATAATAGTGAAGAAAAGAGGGGAGTGTGGGTGGTTTTTATAGTGGAGGGGAGGAGGGTTTTCTTAATATTTAAATCATTAGTTTATTATTTTTCTATAAGACAAGAAATAATGATGATTCCATGAAAAAAAAGTAATATGTGTATGTGAATTATAAATAATATTTCTTAAATCATCCATGATTCTAGTAATAGTTCATTTAGCTTTTAATATATATATATACAATAAATTACCTTATTTCATTATTCAAAAAAATCACGTATTTTAGAAAAATCACAAATATTCACCCGAAATATTTTTTCATGTTTTGAATCAAAAAAATAAACACTATTTTTCAAAAAATATTCTCTAAATATTATTAATTCAATTTTTAATTTAAAACATTATTTACATGAAAAATAAGGATTTAAAACAATATTATATTTTAGAATACTTACAAAAATTAAATATGGTCTTATAAAATTTTCTTAAAACCATAATACATGAAATTTATAATTTATGAACATGTTTTTTGAAAATAAATTTTATTTTAAATTATTTAATTAATTTTAATTAATTATCATTGACTTACAAAAATACCAATACATTTACTATGGTTATATTATCACTTATAAGATGCCTAAATTTTATTTATATATTCATGAATGTGGTAAATATTCTATTGAAGAATTTACTATTCCTAAAGGTTATATAACTATTTATAAGGGTTGGTTACTCTTCATAAGGGTAGGTTACTATTCACCAAAAATTAAGTTTGTCTTATCAGACTCCAAACATCATACTGACCACAACCGTGTATGTTATATTATCAAAATTCAAATTATTGAAGTGACAATATTATGTTTAATGGTCACATAGTACTTATTTGTTCATTGTGTTGTATTTTCATGAGATTATATAACATGATTATAAGAAGTAAATTTCCATTGATAAAATATAGGGTCATTAAAATTATAATCTTTTGACACTTGATGATTAATTACATCTACCATATCTATTTCATTCAAAGCTATCTATGTGAGGTCATCAGGTTCCTATAATATATGATAAAATTTCATCTACCCTTTAATTTGGTCCATCACCTTTATAAAATTTGATATATCATTATCACATCACATTCCACTTTTTCCCATAAATGTATATCTTTGATCATTCAAGGATTTATCTACTCCTTTAGAACCACTTTTAGCTCTTTATAAAAGATTAGTGTAACAAACCATAACTTTATCAATGGAAAACCCCTTAATATAATTTTTCCATATAGTATAAATCAAATATAAATTACCTTGGTAAACCAATACTATCTTTTAAATGAAGAATGAATATAATAAGAGGTATTTCAAGAAGTTTAGGATCATATACCAATAGAATAGAAACATGACCTTTGGAATAGTGATGTGGCCATTAGGAATAGTAATCCATTCAATAAAATAGTAACAACATCTATGAAAGTATAAATAAGATTTAGGTATCTTTTAAATGAAAATATGATTTATATGTATCATAATTTATGCATGTAAATCTTTTAAAAATGATAAAATAAGTGTTGAGATTTTATTGAAACATAAATGTTTATTTATAATTTTATAATTAATATAATGTTTCAAAGGAAATAGTTGTGATCATAAAATGTATTCATAAATCAATATTTTGTAGAAATGGGATTATAAAATAATATTATGATACCTTAGATAATTTCTTAAGGTGTCATAAAATCAGTTAAAAATTTAAAATCAGTATTTTTTGAATAATTAATATTTTACATAAACAAATTAAATTTATCTTAATTAGGATATTATTTTTATAAAATAGAGTCCATTTATTAGTTATTAAAATTTTGAAATGGTTAGGGTGAATTTTTGAGAATTTTCTAAAAAAGATGAATGTTTGGTGGTTAGTAAAATGCGAAAATTTAAAGTATTTAACAATCTCATGAATTATTTAATCATAAAATTTTTATGGCTACTATAAGACCAAAATTTCGAATCATAATTAATTATTTTATTATATTTAGTGATAAGGTTCAAAATATTTATATTTTTAGCAAAAATAAAAAAAATAATGAATAAAATAGAGAGAAAAAACCCCTCTCCTCCCCTATAAATACCAGCCTCACCACTAATTCTTCTAACACCTTTCAATATTTGTAAATTTTTAAAATTCATCCCAATACTGTTCTAACAACAATCTTCTAGGTCCAGGATCCCTTGGTGTCAACAAAATAACAATCCATTTTCCTTAAGAAGTTTCTCAAGGAGGATAAATTCAAGAGGTAAAATCCTCTTTCATTTTTCATTTAGTTTCTTTTAAAATTTCATTTATTTTATTATTACCCCTGTCCACATAACCAAGTGACATGAAAACTAAATTTTCATATATTTATTTTAATTTTATCATTTAAATTTGATAAATTACCATTAAAACTCTTCTCCTCTGACTTTTATTCCAAAAAAATGAAAACATCATCTGTGAGGTACTGATTGACCACCTTTATGGATGAAATGTTTTCATCTTTAATCACCACCAAGAAATATCATCATAAAACCCTTATAGTTGTTTAAAAATAATTTAAAATGTATTTCATAACCTATTTTAAGTTCTATAACTAAAATATGCACATAATACTATATAATAAAATGAAACTAGTTCATGATGATCAATGAACCTCCAAAATAATCTAAACGACTATCATTAATTTTTTATCAAATGAATGATACTAATAACTTATAAGCAAAGGTTATATAATAAAAATTAATATTTTTTATGTTTATTAATAACTTATAACATTAATTCTGGAAAACTATCATAATTTTACATGAACATTCATACTCATTTACAAGTGAAACGATCATGAATATAAAGAAAATGAACACTCCCAAGAGATGAAATTGAATTTTATGACTCATAATAAAGGTAATAAATTAACATAATAAAATTATAATAAATAAAATATATGTAAAAAAGTTTCTGAATGAATGAATTAATTGACATAATTTGATTATCTAGGAAATTAAGACCAAGTGCAGAACTGTTTCACACATAAGGTATGGAATTCTCGTAGAACCTCCATTTCTCTTTTGGGTTACATTTACATTCATTTTAACATAATTTAATTCTTAATTATTCTTTTGTACAATTAATATGGTCTGTATATCTATTCCAAACATATTTACTTATCCAAATGATTATTTTGGGGAAATACATATTTTATAAGATTCCCTTTTCAATTTTTCCCAATAAGAAATCATGATAAAAAGAACATCCCAATTTATTACATAATTAAAAGAACCATAAATAATATATTTTAAGCCATCATTGTTTATCTAAAACCAATTATTTTATCATGAAAAACTATATTTCTATATTATGGTTTTTATGAAAATAATTATGCCTTTTTCATCATTAAAGCCTGTTTAATATTTATCCTTAAACATCATAAAAGTGCATCATTTCTAATGTTTATTAAACTATTTTATTCCATTATTACACATAAAATTGAAATAATTTATCATAATCTATACCAATTGTTTCTTATGAATGTCCATGTATGTTTTAAATCCATGATTACATAGAAACCATTATGATATGACCATTTTTATGCCTTTAAATATGATTATGATGCCCATTTTTTTACATGGGAAACCCTTATGTTTATGATTGATTCTTTATGAGGCACACAAATGCATGAAAATGTAATTATGGGTGAGCCCGTATATCACTCTAATTATTTGGGTAATGTTTATTCTCATAAGACATCATGTTGGGACAAGGAGTGAACCATATTCTTTTATGGTACTTTGTTCACCATGTGATATTGTATTGGAACATAGCCATTAATCATGTTTATGTCATGTTAAATGTGTTTACAAAATTCCTAAAATGCCATGATTATATGTTACAGGGTTATACATGTTATTCTGCTTTGTTTTTATTCATGTTCCATTCCTTTTATGTCATCTTGTTATCCATTCTTACCCACATTATATGTTTTATTGTTATGCTTCTCTCCTTAATAAGATTGTTAGATTAACCATTTCCTAATGTACTCCCTAGGTTTTCATATGAATATGTAAGATCTCAATGTAAATTAGGAACTCGTAATGAATATTAAATTAGATAAGTTTTTTATTTAGGTTTCATGATTTCTAATTATGTACATAATCTTCTAAATACACTAGATTTTCTGATCCATGGTTGTATTTTTGGTAACATTACGTTTATAATCATGTAATAATATGTGTAAAATGATAGGGATGATATAATAGGCATTTGAAAATCATCTAAATTTTAATTTTTTCACCATTTCCCTTGATTGTGATTTAGTTTATAGTTTACTAATAAATGTAACAACTTCTTCTTCAAGGCCTTATAGTATCTTAACCATTTCCTCCAGTTCCAATATAAGGTATTTGATGACTTTCTCCATCTCATAAATCCTGATTTTAAACAACAAAACCTCTTTTGAGAATTCATGAGTTGTTAAATTTTCATCTTAATCCTCTTCCAATTGATCAATTTTTCCTCAAAATGACCTATATACCATGATTATTCTTTCAAAAATACTTTCAAATTTATTTATTTCACTAATTGAATGTAAATATCATCAAGATGACACTAAATATTCATGCGGATATATATATATATATATTAAAATGATTATATTATTGTTTTTTATGTTCTACTGTTTCAATTGTATCAATCTTGAAATATTTAGTATCAGGTTTAAACTCCGGTTCTATATCCTCTTAAAAGAAATTACTATCTTGTTATTTTTTGTAGAAGAATCTATTTCTCTATAGATTATTTTCTAATTTGATGTATACATTTTGAAAGAACCACTTTTGCGGATTATTTATGTTTTATTTTTCACTTTCAATACCATTGAATCACTTTTTTCATCGAGCAGTAATGTTCATTACTTTACCCCACTGAATGTAAGAGAATATAATATTGCCTTCAAATCTTCCTTTCTTTCTCTTGATATATATATAAAAAATATAGTGAAGTTTATCATCAACATAGTCCACATTATCACTAACCGTGGTGATGAAATGTTTTACATGGATTTGAATATTATTTCCTTTCTTACTCGAATTTTTGCATGCTCTACTTTGACACTCATTTCATAAGCCACCAGACTGCTTAGAGAATAATCAATAGAAAGATTTAATAAATCTCTTTATTTAAGGGATGACACATTTGGAATATAAAGTTGTTGTTTTATTCATAATTTTTTTTTCATAATACCAATATATTTGATTTCTTCCCCATGCCCTCAAATACCTCCAAAAAATCCCATAATGGTATTAAATAAACTATCCGAATTTTCATCAAGATGCATTTTCCTATCAATGAAATGATTGCAAAAATCATGTCCGTTGGCCACCTTTACATCATTATAACCTTATTATATATTTTCCATTTTCTTCCACATGAAATTTCTATAAGAGAAACCCATCCCCTTCAAATATATTTGAATAAAAAGTTCTATAGTTAGAGAATTTTGAGCATTGGTATTTATATCAGGCATTTTATTTGCTATTTTAGCCATAGAAAGTCCAATTGCCTCAAAACCCTGGATCCTTCTAGTTGTGGCATAGGTAAAATACATTCTATAAGATCATAGATGTGATCTCATTCTATTCTTCCAAATCTAAATGATTCTTCTCTAAAAAAGTGTAACTCCTCTAATATTATCTGAATTCCCCATAATAATAGAGGACATATTAAACACCATGAACCTAGATTTGATACCACTTTTAGGACCCTAGAACACCCTAATCGGGTAGGGGAATATCAGGATTTCAATTTTTTATTCCAATGAAATGGATCTTGTCCCCCCACTGTTAGGATTGTGTCAAAAAATTCTGATGGAATCATGTATTTATAAAACACCCAGATTCAGAAATAGAAATAAAACACATTAATTTTACACGGTTCCCCACTAAGGGATTGTCCATGGATTATATGATAATAGTGTATCAGTTTCACCTAAATCCAATAAGCATTAATAGATAGTGTGGATTATAATTTTTCATACATGGTAACTTCATACTAGGAAAAATGCCTTCACAATAATTTTATGGATATCACACTGCCTCCCCTGGATCACATCCATCAAATCCCCCATGCTCACATACTTAGGATAAGTCTTACATAGTTTATTGAATTAAATTTCAAATCAATAGATTTGGGATTTTTTCCTTTTTTCATCATCATTAGCACTAGAATATTCGTGCACCATAATCCTTAATTGATGCACTTTGAGGTAATGTTCACTAAAACCAGATGTTCAACACTACTTTTAACGAAGCTCTAAACCTTCTAAAACCCCCTTATTATTTGAAATATACATTATCCTTCACAAAACCAGTACATTTCATGATTCTCACATCATTCTAAAAGCTCCCATCCATTGAAAAAACATCAATAATTGTGATGTTCCCAGTCTTCATGAAATCCCATTTTATGAAATTAATTAAGGACAATAAATTCTAAATAAAATTTTCTTAATGTTTATGTTTACCCCTTTTCCAGATTCTGTCAATGAATTACCTCTAGGAATAACCATTAGAGTTTTAGATTTTTAAATGAATTACCTTCAGGAATCACCTACTCAAAATCTTATCATTTCACCCATTTTTCAAAATCCCATCAATATCTCCAATGATGTGTGGTAAACTATTTAGTAGGAACCCATATTTTTTAAACCTACTAGGCTCCCCACAACATTTTTTTTAAATCTCTATATTCATGTTCATGATGAACATTTTCTTTAAAAATATTCAGTTATGACTATGTGTTCACACCCCTGTTAGAGAAGCTCACCATAGAAGCACCCTTCATTGGTCTAGGTATAGTGTTCCATCCCTATAGTGATGGGAACATAGGTGAACGTTTTATATAAAAAGAGTCCCCATAATTTTAAGTCAATAAACCAAGTCAAAAATAAGAATAAAGAAAATCATGATATCATTAATGACCCATGAACTCCAATAATTTTTTGAATCGAGACATAAGTAAAAGGGATGCAAAATCGGGGTATTTGAGACATCTAGGGGTTTCACTAATAGAACCCATCCAATATATCAATTAATTCAAGTTTTTTCCATAAATTAGGAGAGCAATTACTATAAATAATATATCTAATAAATAAGGGGAAAATCAATGGATCCCATGTCCCTCTAATCCAAGATGGCTATGCTGAACCCTCAATGGATTTGTTGGGATAAAAGATTACTCAGGTCACCTACCTGCGGGAAGAACATACCTTTCACCATGATGGATTTTATAACCCTAGTTGCATTATTCTACCCATGTCTAGCCCCATAAAATTATGATTCACCCAAACATGTTCTTATACAATCCCACTTTTACTATTGAGTCACTTTCCACACTCATGTGGTCGTTACGATCATGTATACCTTTGATAACAGGAGTCTAAAATACTATAGAAATTCCACACCTAGTTTTACTCTCCCGATTTTCGATCCATAGATTCATGTTAATCATGTATTCCTTTGATATGTCTATCACTTATATTTATGAACTATGAATTTTTTTTATTTTGTTATTTCTGAATGTTTATTAGAGCTCTTAGAGTTATTCCTCAGGCTTCCACATATCAATCGCCTCCTCCTAGGGGTATACCATTCCTTAACCCATTTATTTTCCATTATAAATGCCATATATATGGGTAACCAATTTTTTGTGATCCATATTCCATAATATGGGTAATTTTCTAGAACAATACACAAAGGGACGTTGATGTATGAGTCCCAAATATAATATGATTCAAAACATATCTAACATAGTGGTCCTAGTCTTGTTAATGTAAACTATATGACTCCGTGGTATTAGTTGTATGGCCTTAAAATTCATATCATGTTCCTAATTATTTGAGACTAAATCATAGGCCCTATTTTCTACACCTTAAAAAGCACACCACTGGCCCTTTTATATGAAATTAAATGTCTCACCATTTATCCTCACCACGTAACCTTAACATATATGATATTCCTTATCATATGCCTTTAAATAATCACATCAAACTATGTAATTTTTTATTCACCTCACACATATATGTTTGAATCGCCTTTTATGGGCATAATATTTCCATTGTGGCTCTAACCACTCTTTTTTATGAAACAACATGCCTCCATTGGTAGTATTAAACTCTAGTGTGTTTTATTATATTGATTTTTACTATAGTTCAAATAAAAATCACCATAATTTTGAAAATTTTAAAAGGTATAAAATTTTTTAGTGAAATTTCCTTTTAAATGAATTTGATAAAATCAACCACTTTCACTAAAGGGTAATCAATATTATTATTGAAAAGGATGTCCTGAACTTGATTAAATCTATAAGAGAGTCCTAGACCAGAAAATCAGATCTTTTCTAGGAAAATTCAACAACCCTACCACAAGGTTTTGACACATGTGCCTCCAAATAAGTTGAAATCAAATAAAATAGGTTGTATTATAGAAAGAATCAAAAAATAAACATAAAAATGACTTTGTATCTCTTGAATGAATTTCATATATCTATATGAAACCCACCACATACTAATAATCACATGTCATCAAAACCGTTAATACTATTTTTTTAACCATAGATTTTGGATTACTCAAGTTCATACTTGAGTATGTTAATTATCATTCAACTACATATGATATATTCATTCAGTATAAAATAATGGGGATGTGTAGTCGACCTTTTATATAACATGTTATTTTTGTATTTTTAAATACAATTAATAATACTAAATAATCCGTAACTAAGCACCAATATCATTAAATTTTATATTATAGACCACTAGATAGACCTTTTTAACAATTATGTGTTAAGGGTTTATTAAACACATTACATCACTATTTATTTTTTACAATATCTCTCTTTGACCATTTGACTAATCCATTCATTAAACACTTAATGGGTAATATCTATAAAGATGTACAATAAGAATACTGAAAAAATTAGGTTTTATAATCCCCTTTTTAAATTATTAGAACAATATATTCAATTTTTTAACTTTATAACATTCAATGATATGATTTTAATTACCTATATTGTCTTAAATGTTTATAAATCTTTCTATGTTCAATATCATCATATTTGACCTTTTCCATTAAAACATTTATTTGAGGCTGTTTGTCAAAAAAATTAAATGTAACATATTACATTAAGATCATTCCTTAGTAATACATTATAAATTTATTTATGAAAATATATTAATTTTTCTTTAAATTAGATCAGTATAATATTTTATTTTTTAAATTTTTATCTTTTCCAAAATACTCGAACTGACCTACTTATAATTAAATTATGTATACAATGTAATTATAAGATGTTTTTTATAAATAAATCTTTTTTGAATAAAAAAATTATTAAATATATATAAAATGTGATATTCAATTTATTTAGAGTAATAATTTATAATAATTATTTTAATATTTAAAATTTGGAACTAATGGGTAGTGAAAACTATTTTCCTCATATTTAATAAATAAATCAGATATTTTTTTTATCCTTATCCTAATCTGATTTTTTATAATAAAATTTGGTCAATCATAAACCATGTGTATTAATACAATCATCTTATTTTATTTATAATAACTCTTAGTTTATAAACAATATCACTTATCATATAAGAGAAATACGATATAAATGAACACCCATTATCTCTGATCTATTCTTGCTTTGATGTAATCCATTGTATCTTACTCTTTGATGTAAAAAAAATTAATTAATCATTAAAATGAAATCTTAAATCACTATATATATCAATTAAATTAATTTTAAACCCCTTTACAAATTTTATAACATTATTATAATGTGTATTTGTGCCATATACTCTTTAAAATAAAATATCTAAACTATATAACATTAATACCTAATGTAGAATCTCTATAATATCCAACCCTTCATGTATTCTGGGAAATTCCACCTATGTTGATGAGGTTTACCATAATGGAAATACCAATCCTTCCACACATCTATTTTAGATTTCAATGACTAATCCTGACAATTGGACTCTATAATTTTCTTCTTCCATTTTAAACATTACCTCTTATGTACCACCATCAAAACACTAGATCTTGATCCTCTAATATTGTACGTATATATCATCAATATATTGAGTATATTGGGTAAACATTTCTTGAACACATTCATATTATATTTCACAATAATTCCTAGGAATGTTTCTTATTATTTTTACATAAATAATTCTATATTATGATCATTCCTTAATGAATACCTTAGCTTTTCCATGTGAGAAACGTATCCAATCATATTGAGTCCATGAGTAAATATTTAAGGTCCTTATATAATATTGCATCTAAATAATTCATTTCAAGCCTAATATCTCCCATGAATTTATTTTTCCCAATTGTGGCAATCTATGTTCCCAATAATATGGACGGAATATAAGTTATCATACTGTTTTGTAACATAAATCTCATGGTTAGGAGCATTAGAGTGGATACATCAAGTGAATAATTAAAATAATTTTTAATAAGAATCTATATTCATCTGATGAATTGTTTCACCATTCATTTTCTCAATAATGGGATTCTATAATGAATATAATTTTCTTTATTATTTAAGAATAATTCCTAAATTTGTATACCATTCTAGGAATTTACTTCCATCAATATTCTACATTACCAAAACTGATCCCATATACATGTACGATGATTAAAAATCCATTTTAATCTACCATATATGTTTTTATTATATGAGTTTAATGTTCTAAAAAAATTTATTGATTAATTTTAATAAATTCACACCCTTTAGAATGATATACTCTTTTAAAATTATATCATATCCATTAGTATATAGAGATTCATATTTCACTAAATCATCAATTCTACATTATAATTTCTATAATTTCTTATATTTTTATGTATATCATCATGTTAATCATATTAATTATTAATCTTATATAATTGAATGAAAAACTCATTTCCCAACCCATCATATAGATTATCTCAGTTAGTTTAATACAATATTCTAATTTTTATGGTTTCACCATTAAATTTATCCAAAATCATATGCCTTATATGAATACCTAATCCTATTAGGGTCACCCATTACTTTATTCCATAACCCAATATAATCATGAGTACCCTACATTGGATGAATGTACATGATTGGAAGACCGGTGTATTGAAAAATTTCGAATTTGGAAGGTATCTAATTGTTAATATTTTAGGTTTTTAAATTTATAATATCTTATCACATGTTTTAACATCATGAATGTTTTCTACAAATGATTTACTTTTTGTATTGTATGACATCAACAAAATCAATATAATTAAAACATATTAATGTATAACACCTTATAAAAATCTTAATTTGTGTCACATAGTCAAATAAAAAATCTAATTATATTTACACATATTTTATACATATATTATGCATAATGTATATAACTCTTTCATTTAAAGTATTGGAACCATATAAAACAATTATCCATACAAGATTATTCATGGTGTAACAAGCAACCCACTTGAAATTTTCTAGATAGAGGAAAAAACCCCAGACTATTGAGAAATCTAAAACAAATTCCCACCATCAATACTCAAAAAATACATAAATTCCAATGTAATCCTAATACATAATATATATATATATATATCATATAAAATTGTTTCATTTAGGTTCACAATCCCTAAAAAATCAAGGTTTAATATAACTAAAAATAATATTATACCTAGAATATAACTATTTATATCAATGGTCTTAAATTTATAATATGTAGTTCTATAATTTAATATAAATCATACATAATTTCATAATATGAAACATTATATTCATAAAATTAATAATCATGGATTAAACTAAATATATTATCAATTCATAAATATATAGGTGAGAAAAATATTTTTGAGCATTTCTAAAGAAAATTATTATACATTATAATTTAAAGAAGCTTTATGGACATTCGATAATATAAAGATATAAAAATTCCACAATTATTATAACATAAAATCTATCATATTATCATTTAAATTGTATTTCAGATGAAATATTTCATATTAAAAATATATTATATTCATGAAAGATTTTATAGTAATATTAATTTTTCATGTGTTATGTAAACACATTATATAAACATAATATCATTTTTTTTCCAAATAATGCATTTTAAAATAATGTTTTCATAAATTTTTATAAAAATTTCATAAATAAGTTAAAACTCTTTTATATTATACATATTTTATTATTTTTCATCACTATAAATTAATTTATCATTGTAATCCACTATAAGCATTGATTATATCAATTAAAAATATTTATTAGGGAGTCACAATACCATTTTAGAGAAGGTTTTTTATTTTTTAATACTAATAGTTTTAAATATATATATATATATATATATATATATATATATATATATATATATATATAAACCATGGCCATTTTTTATAGAATCAATAACAAGGTTTATATTGTTTGACAATAGTTTTCTATGAGAAACCATGACCATTTTCATTGAGCCAATTTATTTCAGATATAAATATCATAAATCATTGTTTTCAAATCATAGTATGGTTTCACTTATCCACGTAATAGTTTTATTATAAAAATTAAAATTAAATTGTAACCATGATAATTTTCATAGTAAACTGTAATACAATATTAGCATCCTATAATTTTTAGTTTTTATGAAACTATTTCAACATTTTTTAGGATAAAATGATGTGGTTTTACATAGTTTATAAATACATGATGGTTTTATATTTAAAATAAATTTTGTGTATTAAAAAATTTATAAAACAAAATCATATTTTTTAAAACATGTATTTGTTTAAGAAAATATCATCTTCTTTGTTTCTTTAACTATTAAAAACATCAATCTAAAAAAGTGAATTTAATAACATTGATGGGTTTTGGAGGGGATGAATTTTATCCATCCAAGGGAAAAGAATCATCCATAAACAATATTTTCACAAGATAAATCTATTAGTTCTATAATGAATAAAATAAAATGAAGAACATGTATATTTTCCCTTACGATCCAATATTTCCAAAACTCTTCTACACGATCTTTATTGGCATCCATAAGATGTATTCAACAAACTCCTTCATTAAATGGTTTCTACAACATATGTGAATCTCCCAACATTTTGGAAGGAATTCCACTAAGTCAAGGTTTTTTTGAACATTGGGTTAATTAATTTAATGATGAAAAAGGGAATGGTTCCTTTCTCTCTCACCTCTCTCATCTTTCTCTTGGCTCCGCCACAGGTTTCCCCCCAAATCCCGCCACTATGGGGTCTATTGTTCTCCTAAGTGATGTTATGACTCTTTTCCTTACTATCATCTCTTCTTTTCACCTTATATCTTTTTTGTTTTCTCTGTCTATGTGTCACCTCCAAAGGTTCTTCCCCACAGTTTTCTTTGTGGCTGCTCCATTCCTAGTTTTGTTGATGAACAATCATTTCATGGTGGTTTTTGGGTTCCAATAATGGTCTTATGCTGTTGAATCTCTTGGTTTCTTTTTCCCATGCCCTAACTATGACATCTCGGCCCCAGCTGCCCATCAACCTGAGCCCTGATCCTGGTTGGCCACATGACCCATGGATCGTCTACCCATAGTCCAGGGGCTACTTACTAGCAGCTGGGGTGTAATGGTTATTCAGTGGGGAGACTGTACCCCTATGTCAAAGTACACAACGGTATAGTAGAAAAGTAAATGAAATAGAATAAGCACAAACAATGGATAAACAAGAGCAAAGGGAAACATACAGACCAACCAACATAGAAAGGAAAACCCGGATAAATATAAAAAAGCCACCTAGGTAGTGTCTGATACAAAATGGATGCATGGAATGATAATACAATGGGAATAGATGGGAATAATTCTATATAGTAATACAAAAAGATAAAAAAAGTAGTCCCCAAGCATCTCTAGCCATGCTCGGTCCTCTGGTCTCGACCTCTAGCTGGAACTTACATGTATAAACAATTTGAAGCTGGGCCATTTCCCCTACTAGTATCTAAAGGAATAAAGACTACAGGGTTTCCCTAGAGGCTGCCCGAGTAGGGTGTGAGACAAGTCTCAGTAGGCCACCACCAAATATGTCAACATGTATTTGAAATAGGTGTTCTCAAAATAAATGGTGTACAACAAACTAAAGGTATGGAAAACAAGGAAATAAACAACCCTCCCACTCAGGTTCCAGATGGACACCTGGCAGGTTTACCTGCTTCATCTCATGGCTGGGAATCTAAAGAATCACCAGAGGTATAATGACATAGATATAGGTTATCACTGGCATGATGTAAATATGCATCTCTTCCATAGTTCTCAAATACGTACACTCATCACTATCCTGAGTTATAAATGCCTCTCTACCATAAGCACTGTAGATGGCATGGGGAAGAATTCCTCCCACCTGTAAAGGTTATTTAGACATGAGGTATTAATTCATCCCATTATATTACACGAATATTCATCTGCCATGGGGTGAGAATGATTCTCTCCCACACACGGAGATTCATCTGGAAACGGGTGAGAATGCTTCCTGCCCACACACGGAGATTCATCTGGCATGGGGTAAGAATGCTTCCCGCCCACACATGGGTTATCACAAGAATGTCAACACAATAAGTCATAACCATTCACATCATAAAATATAAGGAAACCCATTTTATATTCTATCACATTAACAATTCATGGAAATTCCATCTTTCAATACCACATAATCACATCTCAAGGCACACATACATTTCAATTCATTCAAGGGGTTCCGACTATCTCTTTTATCCACCCTCTAACCATGGAATCTCATTTTCCTAACATGGAACATTCCCTTTGAAGACATATTGTTAAGTTTCAAAGCTGAAAAGGGTCAAATGTCAAGGCATATCACCTATGGTTGACCACTCCCGGTACACAACTAATCTAAACACCCTAACTAGGTTAGATTCATCAATCTCATACCACATGGGTCATTAAACATAATGAGGTAAATAAAAAATAGGGGTTTGGTGAATGTCAAACCATTACACGACGATAATAAATCAAAAAGGAAAGAACACAAAATGGAAACCACGTGGCCACCTACCATAGAGTTGTAGTCATAGGCTCGCTTGATATAGAGGTCAGATTTGTAGTAGGTTGGAAGAGATCTGAGTTCCATTCCAATGCCCTAGAAATAGGGCATACGAGCCTCCATCAAAATAGTGAAATGAAGACAAAGATTCACCAAGGAAAAAAGCATAGGTGTGGTAATCCTTACCTTGGGCTTTCCAAGGATTTCGTTGGATGAAGAATTTGGTGCCGAAAGATGAAGCAACCAGGAAAAGAGAGGAAGAGAGATTTTGATCTCAAAATAGGGCTCCCTTCTATTATGTCCACTGGATCACGGAAGAAGAAGGCTTTAGAACATAAAATATATTTGTGGGAAAAATGATATTTTTTAACCAAAACCTGGTCGTACGGTTTAGGCACACAGTTTACCAAACCATGCAAAAACTGTGCGCATCTCACTGCCTTTAGATAAAGGGTCGCACGGTATAGGCGCATGGTTTACCCAAACCGTGTGCACCTCCCTACCTCCAGACCAAAGGCCGCAGAATTTACCCAACCCGTGCGCAAGCCATGCATAGGCCGTACGCCCCTGTCTGCAACTCCATTTCTCAAACTCTCTGCTCTGAACAAACCCTGTACACTCTCCAGACCTTCATTAGAAAATTACAAACACTAAACAAGCTTAAAGAAATATTTCTAAAGAAAACTAACAATCCGTAAATTTTCCAAAGAGTCGGGTCATTTCAACCGCCCCTCCTTAATGAAACTCATCCCCGAGTTGGCCTTCAGAGGGTAATAAGGTGTCATCAACAAAAATCTCAGGGCATTGAGAACATATATCAGCCTCTCACTCCCAGGTACCGTCTTGTACCTGGACGTGCTACCAGAGCACCCGTACATGAGGAACAGACCTACCATGGTGTGTCTTCACACTCCGATCTACAATTTTCATTGAATACTCCACAAAGGAAGCATCCACATCAAGTTTGACCTCATCAGGCTAGAAAACATGAGTCTGATCTGAAACGTACTGGCATAGATAAGATACATGAAAAACATCATGCATGGTATGATATCTTTGAGGAAGTGCATGCTGGTATGCTATTGGTCTGATCCTCATCACCACCTCATATGGTCCTAAGAACATCGGTGAAAGCTTACCCGGATTCCTTATACGTCTCTGCCTGAACCATGGTGAGACCGTTAAGAAAACCTGGTTCCCATCCTCGAACTCAAGAGGTCACCAGTGCTTGTTAGCAATGAACGGTTATCTATATTGAGTTGTCTACATACACTTTCTAATAAGTTGTATCTACTCTGTATTATGTGGCACAAGATGTGGTCCTAGAACAGCTGCCTCCCCTACTTCAAGACAACACAATGGTGAGCATCAAGGCCTTCCATATAAGGCTTCATAGGGAGCTATCTCAATGGTAGCTTGAAATCTATTTTTATAACTGAACTCGACAAGAGGAGTGTTTTTGCCCCATGAACCTCCAAAATCGAGAACACAATCACATAACATATCCTCTAGTACCTTAATAGTCCACTTGGTATGTCCGTCAGTCTGCGGGTGATAGGTCGTGCTAAAAAGTACATGTGTACCCAATGCCTTCTGTAAACCCTACCAGAATTGAGATGTAAAACGAGGATCTCTGTTCGAGACAACAGAATGAGGTGCTCCATGAAGGCACACTATTTCCTTGACATACAGTATTCCCAAGTAATCAACCGTAAAGGTCTCCTGCACAGGTAAGAAATTTGCAACCTTCATCAGATGATCGACTATAACCCATACTGTGTCATTGCCATGAGGTGACCTGGGTAAACCAGTTACAATTTCCATAGAAACATCATCCAATTTCAACTCTAAAATAGACAACGGTTGCAAAAACCCTGCCGGACATGGATGTTCTTCCTTCACCTACTGATAGGTGGAACAACGAGTGATAAAACCGGCTATCTCCCACATCATTTTAGGCCACCAGTACTGTCATCGCAAGTCACGATACATTTTGGTGATGCCTAGTTGAACTGACCAAGTTGAGGCATGAAAATCCCTCATCAGCTCCTCTTTGATGTCAGCTGGGACCCATACACGCCCACATAACAATAAAGTATCTCCCAACAAATAGTGTCTCGAACAGCATAAGGCTTGTACAACCGGTGTGAGCTCGAGGTCATGCATCAGATAATTCTATTCATGAGGCTTTAACTGACAATAACCATAAACAACGACTCGCTCATCCTACATCAAGAGATCTCCAAGCCTAATGCTGAACAAATTGCAAAAGTCCGTATAAGCTCTACCTGGCTCTAGAAAGATCAGTATCGGTGCGAAAGTTAGCCCTCTATTCAGTTCCGTAAAAGCAATTTCACATAGTTCTAACCAAGCAAATCTCACCCCCTTTTTTGTGAAAGTTGTAAGCGGTGCTGCTAGGTGTGAAAAGTCCGGAATGAACCGCCTATAATATCCCGCAAGTCCCAAGAATCTGTTGATATCATAGACGTTCTTGGGCTGCTCCAACGAAACTACTGTACTCACCTTCTCAGGGTCAACTAAAACTCTTTTCTCAGAAATAATGTAACCTAGAAAGTGAACCTTATCTATCCAAAACTGGCATTTATTGAGCTTAGCATAAAGTTGATCCCTCTTAGTGTATTCAAAACGATCTCAAGATGGGTTTCATGGTCATGTCTCAAGGGTGAATAGACTAAAATATCATCCACAAATACAACCACAAATGAATCAAGGTAAGGGGGAAAAACCAATTCAAAAGTTCCATAAACATTGCATGTGAATTCATAAGCCCAAACAATGTGACTAGGTACTCATAGATACCATACCTGCTCCTGAAAGCCGTACGAGTTATGTATGAAGTCCTCACATGCACTTGGTGATAGTCCAACCTCAAATCTATCAATGAAAACACCTTCACACCTCGGATCTGATCGATGGGGTCATCAATTCGAGGAAAAGAATACAGATTCTTAATAGTCAGCTAATTTAACTTATAATAATCCATGCAATGATGAAGGGTACAATTTTCCTTCATAGTAAAGAGAACTGGTGATCCCCAATCAGATGTTCTAGGATATATAATTCCTTTTTCTTCTAGGTCCACTAGAAGACTATTAAGCTCGAAAAGTTCCTTAGGTGCCATCCTATAATGAGGATTGGTCACTGGTGCTGCTCCTGTTACATGCTCTATAGTAAACTCCACCTCTCAAACTGAAGGTAGACCAGAGAAATCATCTAGAAAGACATCACTAAAATTCATTAAAATAGGAGGATAAGCAGAGGGTTGTATCTCTTGGTCATCGAGATAAAGATTGGAAACATGTTCCTTAACACCACATACTCTCTGGTGTTCCGGTTCTGCTTGTGGAACACTAGGATCCCATTCAACCTTATGCATATACCTGTCACCCTCTGGTGACTTAAATGCCACCCTCCGATGATAGCAGTCAATCCGGGCTGTATATGGAAATAACCAGTCCTTCCCGACTATTACATCAAAACCAGTCATATTCATAACATATACATTCCACACGAAAAGTTTACCGCCCACCTCGAGGGGACAATTATGACAACAACAAGTGCCCTCTAAATGGATACCTAAGGAGGTATATAACGTGATGATTCCATGATATGACTCAACGTGGATGCCCAAACATACGATAATCACCTCCGATATAAAAGAGTGAGATGCCCCTATGTCAATCAAAGCTGATACTAATGTAGAGGATACTAGAATCATACCTAGTATAGTAGATGGTTCAGCGTACTGCTCATGCGGCGTAGGCTCGACTACATACAACTGTCCGCCACCACGACCATGAGTCACAACCTGGATACCATGAGTAGACCCTTTGTGCATGCACTGAGAGTCATTCACCTGATTAAATCTTCCTCAACTGTCGCCACCGCCTGATCGACCGATGGTATTCTAGCTGCCTGACTGACGTGATCCTGTCGATCTAGCTCAATATCATTGAGTATGTATAGATCACTGCTCGCTGGCCCCTGGGGGTAAAAGTCCTGCAGAAACGGTGAAGATGCCCTATCCTACCACAACCTCTGCACTCCACTAGATTTCACGTACACTGCCTCCTCATATGTCCTGAAACCCCACATTGGTGACAGATAGAAGTGCCCCCCTGAGAAATAGGTCTAACCACCACTAACACCACGAGGGTCCTAAAAAATCCGTTTCTTTCCAGAAGCAGATCCACTGGAACCCTTAGGTGCAGAACTACCCAGGTTCACACTATCCGCATCTCTCAAATTCCTCTCTCTGATCAAAGACTGATTGATGATCTCTAAAATTGTTGCCAGCCTGAACACGTTAACCTGTGACCGGATGGCATAACACAACCCATCCTCAAAATTCTTAGCAACCATGAGATCATCAGTAGCTAGTGTAGGAGAAAATGCGGTAACATAGTGAAACAACATGAATACTCCATAACATTCATGGTCCCTTGTTGAAAATTCATAAACTCCCAAGCTCTGTCATACCTCAATGTCTGGGGAAAGAAGTAATCCTCGTAGATGGTCTGGAAATCAGTCCAGATCATATCTCTCTGCTGTCCTGACTGGGTGATGACATCCCACCATCTCCTGGCTGAACCAAATAGTATATCAGCTTCTATATTGACCCTATCCTTTGGAGGCGTCTCAAGGTGCTCAAAGATGTTCCGAATAGCTTCAAACTAGGACTCTTAACCATGTGGTCTTCCATCTCCCATAAATGTAGGAGGATGCTGTGACTAAAACTCGCAGTTGAACTCTGCCGTACTCGGGTCAGGAATCACTCCACCTTGCATACTCTTCATCATACACAAGAAGGTCTCACAGAACTGGGCATCAACGCCCATTATAGGAATAGAAAGAGGAGCCACAGGTGGATCAACAGGATGATCAACTGGTAGCTCAGGGCCTTCCACCTCAGGAACATGATCGTCGTCGCCTTCTGCATGTGCGACTCAATGACGTCTCAGAGGAATAGTGGTACAATGCCAAACAAACATCTCAAAAAATGAAACCATCAAATTAAAGGTTGATCTCTAGAAGATAGGACAAGTAATAAGCCCTCTTATTCCCAGGATCACCTCTCCACACCCATATAAATTCTTAATAAAACCTCCAACTATTCAGAGTTAACATAATCTATTGACATGGAATTTCCTAACCCATAAGGGCCCATACTCCAGATGAACTGAATGATCACACAGAATTGGATGTCATTTCTCACATACTTGTGCAAATAATGTATATGAATTTCCTTTAATGAAAAAGATTGGTTTAGTTGGAATGTCATTTTTCGATCCATAAGGGACCATAAACGTTATGAACCAAAGAGTGACACCCACTAAAACCACCTCATTACTTAGTTCAAATCCGACAAGAAGGGTGAGCACATTTTTGCACATATTAATAAGGAATGGAAATAACCAACAAGGAATGATCACTGAAAATTTAGAAGTGGCATGGAAAGATACATGGCCTAATCATATTGTGCCTATCATAATGCTTGTTCTAAGGTATAACCCTCATTTCATCGGGTCGAACCCTGAAATCCAAATTCTAACATTGCAAATCGCAATAACATATCAAAACATGTGAAGCAACCAATGGTGAAATGGTATCAATAGAAAGTTGACGAATCAATAACAACAAAAAATAAGAATCTTGACCCATACCCCGTACATGGGTTCGCGATGCCAAAGCACAGCTCATGGCTATGTCCCTACGCATTCCCAGTCTCCAAGTCTGTCATTTCTAAATAGTACAGCAAGAAAGAAAGATACCGCTAATACAACTTTGTGATGTCCCTGACCTGGCTACACCTCAAGCTGATCCCCGAGCCCTGTTGGCCACATGACCCCTGACTCTTATCCCCCTAGGCTAGGGGCTGCCAACTAGCTGTGGAGGTGTAATGGTAAATCAGTGGGGAGATAGTACCCCCATGTCAGAGTACATAGCGGTATAGTAGCAATGTAATAGAAAAAGAATAATCACAACCAATGGATAATCAGAAGAAAAATAGAAACATACAGACCAACCAACAGAAAAAGGAAAACACTAATAATTATACAAAATCCACCTAGGTAGTGTCTAATAAAAAATGGATGCATGGAATACAGATACAATGGGAATAGATGGAAGGCATGATACAGAGTAATACAAAAATAGAAAAAAAGTAGTCATTGAGCATCTCATGCCATGCTCGGTTCTCTGCTTTGGAACTCCTGCTAGAACATACAGATATTAAAAACTTGAAGCTGGTCCTTTTCCCCAACTAGTACCAGCATTAGTAAAGTCTACATGGGTGCCTAAAATGCCACCCAGGGAGGGTGTGAGACTAGTCTTAGTAGGCCACCAACAACGATGTCTACGTGTATTGCAAATAGTTGTTTGAAAAAATAAATGATTCGTAGTAAACTGTAGGTATGGAAAGAAAAGAAATAAACAAACCTCCCACTCAGGTTCCGGAAGGACTCCTGGTAGGTCTACCTGCATTAGCTCATGGCTAGGGTTCTTAATAGTAACCATATGTATAAGTACTTAGATATAGGTTATCACTAGCATGAGGTAAACTTGCCTCTCATCCATACTTCTCACATACATACACTCATCACTAGCCCGAGATATAAAATCCTCTAATACATAAGAACTGTTGATGGCATGCAGAAGAATTCATCCCACCCCTAAAAGTTATTTATAAATGAGGTATGAATGCTTCCCATTCTATTACATGAAGATTCATATGATAAGGGGTAATAATTCATCCCTCCCACACACGAAGATTCATCTGGCACGGGGTAAGAATGATTCTCTCCCACACATGGATATTCATTTGGCACAAGGTAAGAATGCTTCCCACCAACACATTGGTTATCACAAGCAGGTCAACACAGCAAGGCATAACCATTCACATTTTACAATATAAGGAAAACCATCTTATATTCTATGACACTGAAAAAGCATGGCAATTACATCTTTCAATACCACATAATCACATCTCAAGGCACATATCCATTCCAATTCATTTAAGTGGTTTAGGATATCTCATCCTAACCCCCCTCTAACCAAGTCAACTCATTTTCCTAACATAGAAAATGCCCATTCAAGACATATCGTTAAGGTTCAAAGGTGAAAAGGGCCAAATCTCAAGGTATATCCCCAATGGTTTACCAATACCATTCCACACCAAATATAAACACCTTAACAAGGTTAGATTCATAAATCTCATACCACACAGGTCATTTAGACATAAGATGGTCAACACAAATAAGGGGTTTGGTGAATGTCAAACCACAAAACGACGAGAATAACTCAAAATTGCGAGAACCCAAAATGGAAACCACGTGACCACATAATATAGATCTGTAGGAGTTGGATCGATTGATATCAACATTAGATTTTTAGTAGGTTGGAATAGATCTGAGTTCCATTCCAATTCCCTAGAAATAGGGCATTTGAGCCTGCATCAAAATAGCTAAATGAAAACTAAGATTCACTAAGGAAAGAAGCTTATTTGTGGTAAGACAAAACATGTCTTTTCTAATTCTTCTGTCGAATCAAGAATCAGGTACCAGACAATGAAGAAAACATGTAAAGAGATGGATAGAGTTTGGGAGCTCAAAATTGGGCTCCCCTCTATTCTCTCCACTGGAATGATGAAGAAGAAGTCTTAAGTCCTTAAAATAGATTTAAGGGAAAAAGTTAATTTTTTTACCCAAAACTGGGTCGCACGGTTTAGGCGCATGTTTTTTCAAACCGTGTGCATCTCACTACCTTCAGATAAAGGGTCGCACGGTTTTGTCATATGGTTTACCAAAACCGTGCGCAAACCGCACATGCCTCACTGCCTCCATACCAAAGGCCGCACGGTTTTTCTAACCCGTGCGCTAGCCGTGCGCAGGCCGTGCGCAGGCCGTGTGCCCCTGTATGCAAGTCCATTCCTCAAACTCTCGACTTCGAACAAACCCCAAACACTCCATGGGCCTTACATTGAACAATACACACACTAAACAAGCTTAATGGAAATATTCTTAAGAAAACTAATGATGTGTACCTTTTCCAAAGATTCGTGTCATCACAACCTCCCTCCTTAAAGAAACTCGTCCCTGAGATGGTCTTCTAAGGTTACTAATGTGTCAACAATGAAGAACTCGGGCCATTGAGAAAGTATATTATCCCTTCACTCCATAGTCTCATCCTATACCTAGCCGTACTGCCAGAGCAACGATACAAGAGGAACAAACCTACCACTGAGTGTCTTCACGCTCCGGTCAACAATTCGCATCAGATACTCCACGAATGAAGAATACACATCTAGTTAAACCTCATCCGGCTGAAAAACATGAGTCAGATCTAAAAAGTACCAGCGTAGCTGAGATACATGAATGCCATCGTGTATGGCCTAATATCTCTGAGGATGTGCTAGCTAGAATGATACTAGTTAGATTTGCTTCACCACCACAAAGGGTCCTACAAACCTTGGTAAAATCATTCCCTGCTTCCGTATACGTCATTTCCCAAACCTGGGTGAGAATATCAAGAAAACCCGATTCCCAAGCTTGAACTCAAAAGTTCACCGATGCTTGTTAGCATAGGACTGCTATCTAGACTGAGCTATCTGCAAACACTTCCTAATAAGCTGTATCTGTTCAGCTGTCTTCTGCAAAAGACATGGTCCTAGAATAGCTGCCTCCCCTGCTTCTGTAAGGACCCAGTTGAGGTAATGTACCCACTAAGAGGGGGGGTGAATCAGGGGTACTTCTTTGTTACCCTTTTATTTTATGTTCCCTTAAAAGAGAACAACCATTGTATCCTATTAAAGGAAAACTTCCCTGCTGAGAAACAATGAAGCACACATCCAAGGGAACACATGTATTTATAAGGATCACTATTCAATAAAAATAGATACGTCATTGGTATGGTTGGAATCAATCAAGCACCATACAATCCAATAAGAAAACAATATTGGATTACAATGAGTAGGATATACCCTTACACTCGTGAAACACTTGGAAAACAATCCACAAGTGTGTGTGCACCCTTTTAGCACAATATTTTAATTGTTCTTTTTTTATAACATCTTATGTTACCTGCACTTCCTTTGAGTTATACAAGTGTAAGCTAATCAACTCGATTCATCACTTAAATAGAAGAGAGGTAAGGACACCACAAACTTAATATAAATCAAATGCAGTCCGAACATCCATTCCGATTTCCCATTATGACTTCTCCATTTCGTATCCCGATTCCGATATCTCCAATCCAAACTTCTACTTCAATCTGAGATAGTCGGTACGATAACAAATTGGTACTGAAATCCCGTTCCGAAATGTCACTCTGAATTCACCACTCTGGACATCCGGCTCTGAATTCTTCTTCACTCTATTCAGAATTCTTCAATCCGAATTATTCAATCTGAAATCCCACTGAGGATACTTCTCCTCTATGAATGTCTTCAACCTGAGAAGCTAGATACACTAACAAACCTTTATCAAAATCATGCAACTGAAGATACAATGAAACTATGTTCGACTACACCCTTATTCATACCGAACTTCTTCTCTCTAGATTTTCAGAGCTTCTCTCGCAAGATTTTCATCATCATAAATCTCAAACTTTGCACAGTGATCTCCTTTTATAGTTAGCCCACAAAATGCTTAGGTAGGAAACCAAATATTTTCCCGCATAATCAAATTCACCAAAATCTTAATTACTCTTGAAATATCAGAGCAATGTAAGACTCTTTCAACGCTTCTAGATTCTTCTCGAATCTTTTTCCACCTTCACTTGGTAACAGTTCTGGCCCATTTCCAGATCTGTCTTTGTAACACATGTCTCTCGATACAGCATTCTCGGATCCACTTGATCTTTTTTATTAGCACCACATACTCCGATCCACATGCAACATATCTTCCTTCAGCATGACTCCTCACTTATGATTACAGACATCAGGTTTAGAAGGATGAATCAGAACTTCGTCACTCCGATATTTCATCAAAGCAGGTTGACTCCGAACTTCTTCACTGCATACCGACTCCGAACACCCTTTAAGGAATGTCGACTCCCGACCTCTGATTCGGAATTGTCAACTCCGAACTTCTGTCACTCTGAACATATGACTCGGCAGGTCGACTCCGAATCCTCTGACTACGAACTCTTCGATACGAAGTTCTCATTATGAACTTCTCTTTCAGGACATCGACTGTGAACTTCTTCATTACAAACATCTGACTCCGCAATGTCAGCCCCGAACTTCTAACTAGTCGACTCCGAACTCCCAACAACACACTTCTTTAAGTCATCTCTTCTAATTACAAACATCTCAGTCAGATCATCCCAGTATGAACTTCTTTGATCAGACGGTCAAGTCTGAACTTCTCACTACGAACCTTTTCTTCAGCAGATCAGCTATAAACTTCTGACATGAGAGATCAACTCTGAACTCCTCCATCAAGTCAACTCCAGACTTCTGTTTACAATCATCTCACAACAGACTTCCTCTTAAGAAAGTCACTCCAAGAATCTTCATTATGAACTCTTGACTTCGGAAATCGACTCCGCACTCTGGTTACACCGAACATCTGACCATCATAATGACTTCTCCAGATCCTCGGCACGACTTCTCGTAACTCCTTCATCAGATTCCTTCTCGAACAACCTATTGCTTGTATTGTGAATACCTGATATACTCAATAAAATTAGTTTTACAAAACAGCAAAGCATCATCACTTCATTTGAGTCATCACATTTCAGAA
Organism: Viscum album; assembly: GCA_963277665.1. Taxonomy (NCBI): domain Eukaryota; kingdom Viridiplantae; phylum Streptophyta; class Magnoliopsida; order Santalales; family Viscaceae; genus Viscum; species Viscum album. The sequence goes on along the minus strand of OY728139.1, from coordinate 981,432,709 downwards.
TTCGAACATTAATGTTCCGAACGTCTAGTTCTCGGTTCCGATCTTCTTGATTCACAGACTCCGAATATTCAACAAACACCATGTTCTGTACTCCTCTTTCCATCTTCGACCAATAGGATCTGGATTCTCCATTCTGGATGCTTGGTTCCGAACTTGGAACTTCCTTACACTAAATATTCACCATGTTGCCTTTCCTTTGTGAAACCTTCCTCAACAACAATTCATATATGAAAACTTCTTCAACAACAAAAGACAACCTTAAGAAAATCAACTCTTCCTTCAACATACTTCAGCTTGGTCCAAAAAATCCCCCCCTTTGGATTTTGTTGTCAACAAAGTTTTCATAAATCACCAACATTGTAACCTCATGCAATGGATTACTTATCAATAATTCTAAGCCTATGTGAGCTAACTCATTATAGGAAACAAGAATCATTGAAGAAAAACCATGCTTTCCATAGGTAGTGAATATGAAATCTTCAACATCTTCCTTCTTTAACAACATCACTATCCCTGTAAGAAAATGAATGAACTTTCCTACACCCACTCCAACAAACGTTTTGAAAAGTTCACACACACAAACATTGCTGAGTTCATAGCTTACCCACAACTCTCTCTTTAGGCAAAAGATTTATGATTACAAAACAACTTCTCCCCCTTGAAAAAACCGTCAAAAGGCAAGATGATAGAGGGAATGGAACAACATAAATTAGCCTTGAGGAAAATGAGGTTGGACTCCCATGTTCAACCTCAATCGTGATAATGATTCTTCATGCATGGCTTGAAACCGTTCCGAATTCTCAATGTCTTATTTAACATCATTTGGTTCAATTTTGGAATAGAAGGAATTATGTGATATATAATTACTTGTACTTCTTGTTTGAACCATGTGATGTTGATAACTAATAATATTATGACATTGCACTTTCTTCATCAGCCTTGGATAAGTTTTTTGTTTGCCCTTCTCATCTTTTAACATGGATGAAACTGATTCTTCCTCTTAATTAGGATTACAATTCGTTTCATCCTTATCAAAATCCTTATCTTATTTTTCCTCATCTTCCATGTCTTCTTGAATATTCTTATTTTTCCCTAGAGTTTCAAAAACATTAACATCAACAACATCAAAAAATTTCTTTTTCTATTTCTTATTGAATCTGTAACCTCTTACTTCCGGTGCATATCCAAAGAAAATACCATATACACCTTTCTGCTCCTGAGCCTTAAGAACTTTTTGTTTAGCCAATACCACTGCAAGACATCCTTTTTCAAGGTGTCAAGATTGTTCACATCTTTTACAAAAGATCTCCAGAGACTGAAACCTGTTTTCTGTCTTAACTTCATTTTTCTAAACATTCTTTGAGAAAACATTCTTAAAAAATATCAATTGAGGAGATTTACTCCCCATCAATATCTGCCTTTCATAGCTCGTGGGATGATGGTAATAAGGTTGGATGAACCAAGACATATTAGTTGTATGGCCGAATACACCATAATACCAACAATAGCCATAGAAGGAGTATCATCTTCTGAAGCTTTTTTACTGATACTTCATTGTTTGTCATTCTTCTACCCCACAAACCATTCTTTTATAAGCAAAATTGTTCTCCCAGTATTCTGATTCTACTTTCACTTCCCCAATGATAGACTTGGATTTCCCTACAACTTCAGAGTTCCCAGCAATGTTGGCCTTGGCAACATTAGTAACTTTCTCAGCTTTCTTCATCACAACAACTTTTTTCCTTCTGTTGAACATTCTGAGAGTTGGATTGTTGTGAGAATTCACCTACAGAATTAGTTGAGTTTTGAAAACATGAGTTCCTTAACTCAACTTCTAAAAGCTTCTATTGAACAACCTTTAATTCTTCCTCTTTTACCTTTAACGTAACAATCCTGTGCTCCTTTTGATTTTTATCATATTCAAGAGACATCCTCAAACTTTCATGTTCTTTCGCCAGATCTTCCTTAACGTGAGCGTGGTTTCTAGCTGAGGAACATTCTTCTTCAAAATTTTTGTTATGCTTCTCCATCATTCTGATCTTCCTTAAAAATTCCTTCAGTTCTTCTTTCAGATGCATCTCAAGCTGAGTTTCTTCTTCTTTCGAGTGGCTGGTTCTGAAAAATTCATCATTCACTGTTGCAATGAAAGTATTTTCAACATCATGCTCAACTGAATTTTTGGATTCAACATCACTTTCTTCTTCTTGATATATAGATAGCAGAATTTTCGTATACATGAAGACCTTCTTGTATTTCCCTGACTTTATTTCGCCACCCTTTTTTTTCCACAACTTACTTAGTTTTCTTTCTTCTTCATCACTATCTTCTTTATTTTCTATTCCAGTACAGTTAGCCGCAATGTGGCCAATGCCACCACATTCAACAAACTTCAACGGCAGTATTCTATTATATTAACTTGTGGCTCTTTTAACATTCTTTGAAAAAAACCATAAAATATCGTTAAGATTTTTACATACCTCACATTCAGAGTCAGATTCACTACCATCTTCTTCAAGAAATATTTTCATAGACTTTTCCTTCTTCATGTCTTTGAAAGATAATTCTCTTTCAACCTTCATCTTGGTCTTTATAGAATTTTCGCTTCTTATTTCATAAGTGATGAGTGTGCTATGTAGATCATCGAGAGATAGAGTCTCTGAGTCTCTGTGTTATAATGAAGATACCTTTGCATAAAATTTATCAGGAAGGATCCTGAAGATCTTTTCCACCATGGTAGAGTCTTTCAGTTCTTCCGCAAGGCATCTGATGGTGCTAACAATATCATTCACCCTGGTGAATAAATCCCCAACAGATTCTTTCTCTCCAATCATCAGGTCTTCATACTTCAACCTCCAGATTTGATGTTTTTCCATCTTGACTTTTATATTTCCTTTGTATATGTTTTTCAGTTTGTCTCATATACCTTTGGCTATGGCCACTCCTTTTACCCTTAAGAACTCAATTTTAGAAAGTGAAGATAATAAAGCATTCTTAGCCCTTCAATCATTCTCAAGGGACTTCTTGTCAACATGTGTTACTGGAACATTCTCTTCAATGGGGGGAAACCCAACTGTTGAAGCTTCAAGAACATCATAACTGATAGACATGAGATATGGAAGCATTCTATCCTTCCAGATGTGATAGTTCTTTCCATCAAAAATCAGAATGCCTTTGTTTTTCACACAATTCGGATTCTCCATTAGCAAGGAAAACAAAGGAACCTTCCCTCTGATACCACTTGTAAGGACCTAGTCGAGGTAAAGTACCCACTGAAGGGGGTGGGGGGTGAATCAGTGGTACTTCATTCTTAACATTTTCATTTATGTTCCCTTAAAAGAGAACAACCTTTGTATCCTGTTAAAGATAAACTTCCCTGCTGAGAAACAATCAAGCACACTTCCAAAGGAACACATGTATTTATAGGGATCACTATTCAACAATAATAGCTACGTCCTTGGTATGGTTGGAAACAATCCACCACCATACAATCCACTAAGAAAACACTCCTTGGATTACAATGAGTAGGATATACCCTTACACTCGTGAAAAACATGGAAAAAAATCCGCTATTGTGTGCACCCCTTTAGCACAATAGCGTAATGGATCTTTTCATTTGTAACATCTGATGTTACCTATACTTCCTTTGAGTTATACAAGTGTATGCAAATCAGCTCGATTCTTCACTTACCCAGAAGAGAGGTATGGACACCACGAACATAATATAAATCAAATGTAGTCTGAACATCCATTCCGATTTCCCATTCCGACTTCTCCATTCTGAATCCCTATACTGATATATCCAATCCGAACTTCTGCTTCAGTCTGAGATAGTCAGTACGATAACAAACCGGTACTGAAAACCCGTTCCGAAACGTCACTCTGAATTCACCACTCCAGACTTCCCGCTGCAGATTCTTCTTTTCTCTATTAATAATTCTTCAATCCTAATTCTTCAATCTGAAATCCCACTCTGGATACTTCTTCGCTCTGAATTTCTTCAACCCGAGAAGCATGATACAATAATAATCCAGTATCAAAATCTCACAACTAAAGATGCAATGAAACTCTATTCGACTACACCCTTATTCACTCCAATCATCTTCTCTCTAGATTATCAGAGATTCTCTCTCTAGATTTTCATCATCATCAATCACAAACGTTGCACAATGGTCTCCTTTTATAGGTAGCCCAAAAAACTCTTAGGCGAGAAACCAAATATTTTTCCTCTTAATCAAATTCACCTAAATCATAATTACTTCTAAAATCTCAGTGCAATATAAGTCTTTGCCAACACTTCTATATTATTATCGAATCTTCTTCCACCTTCACTTGGTTAGAGTTCTGGCCCATTTCTGGATCTGTCTTTGTTACACATGTCTCTCGATACAGCATTCTTGGATCCACATGATTTATCTTCTCGGCACCACATACTCGGATCCACTTGCAATATATCTTCCTTCGACTTGAATCTTCACTTTTGATTATGGACATCAGGTTCAGGAGGATGACTCTGAACATCATCAATCCGATCTTTTGACAAACCAGGTTGACTCCGAACTTCGTCACTGCATGCCGACTCTGAACACCCTTTAAAGCAAGTTGACTTCAGACTTCTGATTTAGCATTGTCAACTCCAAACTTCTGTCGCTCCTAACTTCTGACTCGACAGGTCAACTCTGAATACTTTGACTACGAACTCTTCGATACGAAGTTCTCATTATGAACTTCTCCTTCAGGACATCGACTCCGAACATATTTGTTATGAACATCTGACTCCGCAATGTCAGCCCCGATCTTATGACTTGTCGACTCTGAACTCCCGACAACACACTTCTTCAAGTCATCTCTTCTCAGTACCAACTTATCAGTCAGATATTCTTAGTACGAACATCCTTGATCAGACTGTCAAGTCGGAAATTCTCACTACGAACCATTTCAACAGCAGATCAGCTCCGAACATCTAACATGAGAGATCGACTCTGAAATCCTCCATTGAGTCAACTCTAGACATCTGATTATGATATTCTTGCAATAGAAATCTTCTTCAGCAAGTCAGTCCATGCATCTTCATTATGAACTCCTGATATAGGAAATCGACTCCACACTCTGGTCACTCCGAACTTCTGACCTTCGTAATGACTTCTCCAGATCCTCAGCACAGCTTCTCGTAACGCCTTCATCTTATTTCTTCTCAATCCACCTTTTGCTTGTATTGATAATACCTAATATACTAACAAAATTTTAGTTATGAAACAAAAAATCATCATCACATTTTTTGAGTCTATACATTTCAGACTCTGAACATTACGGTCCAAACTTCTACTTCTCGGTTCTGATCTTCTTGATTCCGAGACTCCGAATGTTCAACAAACACCAGGTTCTGAACTCTTATTTCTAGCATCGACCAACAGGATCCGGATTCGCCATTCCTGATGCTTGGTTCCGAACATCCAACATCCTTACACTACGAATTCACCATGTTTCCATTCCTTTGTGAAACTTTCCTCAACAAAAACTCATTTATGAAAACATCATCAACAACAAAAGACAACCTTAACCAAATCAACTCTTCCTTAAACTTCCTTTAGCTTGACTCAGCTTCATCCCAATAGCATGAAGCAAACACAAAGGAGTGGGAAAAGGCCTACCATATAAAGCTTCATCGGGATCCATCTCAATTGTAGCCTAGAATCTATTGTTATAACTGAACATGAAAAGAGGAATGTGTGTCTCCCATGAACATCCAATATCGAGAACACATGCATGTTACATATCCTCTAGTACCTGTATAGTCCACTCGGTCTTTCCATCAGTCTGTGGGTGATAGGTCGTGCTCAAAAGTACTTGTGTACCCAAGGCCCTTTGTAAACCCTACCAGAGCCGAGATGTAAAATGATGATCTCTGTCCGAGACAATAGAATGAGGTGCTCTAGGAAGGCGCACTATTTACTTGACATACATTCTTCCCATGTCATCAGTCATGAAGGTCTCCCACACAGGTATGAAATGCACAACCACCGTCTGACGGTCGATTATATCCAATACTGTGTCATTGCTACAAGGTGATGTAGTTAAAATGGTTACAAAGTCTAGAGAAACATCAACCCATTTCCTCTCTGTAATGGAAAACGACTACAAAAACCGTACCGGACGCTGATGTTCCGCCATCACCTACTGACAGGTAAAACAATGTGTTATAATATCGTCTATCTATCGCTTCATGTTAGGCCACCAGTACAGTTGTCGCAAATCACAATACATATTGGTAATGCTCTGGTGAATTTCCCATGCTGAGGCGTGTTAATCCCTCATCAGATCTTCTCTGATGTTTTCTGGGACCCATACACACCCAAAAAACAATAAAATATCACCTTCATCCTTGGTCCATTCAGTAGAGCAATCATCAAATGAAATTTTCTCGTAGAACAATGCCTTCCAGATCTGATAACTATCTAGCCCTGACCCACTCCAAAAGAGTATACGTCACCACTAAGGTTTAGAGAATAGTTTGACATTGACTCTCTTGAACCTTAACGTGCATCACCAAAAATAGTGCTATCAGCTTCCACTCCACATTAGATTCCTGAAAAACTTGTGACTGAGTTTTCCGACTGAGTGCATCAGCTACTAAATTTCCTTTCCCTAGAGTGTAGGCCAGTTCGAAATCCACGGATTGCAGGAACTCGACCCACCTACGTTGCTTGATATTTTTATCCCACTGAGTGAAGATATATTTGAGGATTTTGTGGTCAGTGTACACCAAAAAATTATCTCCAAACAAATAGTGTCTCCAACAACGTAAGGCATGTACAACTACTGCAAGCTCAAGGTCGTGCGTCAGATAATTCCGTTCATGAGTCTTTAACTAACATGTACCATAAAAAACGACTCACGCTTCCTGAATTAGGACAGCAAAAAGATCGATACCTAACATGTCACAAAATACCATATAAGCTCTGCCTGGCTCTGGCAAGATCAGTATTGGTGATGAAGTTAGCCTGCCCTTCAGTACCTGAAAATCTACATGACAAGGTTCAGACCAATCGAATATCATCCCTTTTTTGGTCAAATCTATAAGCGATGCTTCTAGGTTTGAAATGTCCCGAATGAACCAACTATATTATCCAGCATGTACCAAGAAACTCTTGACATCAAAGACATTCTTTGGATTCCCCCAAAAAACTACAGCACTCACCTTCTCAGGATCAACTGAAACTCCAGACTCAGAAATAATGTGACGTGGGAGGTGAACCTTATCTATCCAAAAGTTGCATTTTCTGATCTCGAATAATGTTGATACTCTCTTAGTTTATTAAACACAATATAAATTTGTGTTTCATGGTTGTGTGTCGACTGTGAATAGATGAAGATATCATCAACAAATACAACCACAAATGATTAATGGTAAGGGTGAAAAATCCGATTCATAAGTGCCATAAACACTACAGGTGCATTCATAAGCCCAAACAGCATGACTATGTACTCATAAATACCATACCTGCTCTTGAACACTGTATGAGGTATGTCTGATGTCCTCAAACAAAACTGGTGATAGCCCAACCTCAAATCTATCTTTGAAAACACCTTCTATCAATGGAGCAGATCGAAGAGGTCTTCAATTCGAGGTGAAGGATACAGATTCTTATTAGTCAGCTGATTTAACTTATGATAATCCACGAAAAGATGATGGGTACCATCTGCCTTCTTGGCAAAGAGAACCGGTGATCCCGAAGGAGAAGTACTGGGACGTATAAATCCCTTTTCTTCCAAGTCCTCCAGCCGACTCTTAAGATCCATGAGTTCCTTAGGTGCTACCCTATAAGGAGGAATGTTCACTAGTGCTGCTCCTGATACAAGATAAATAGTAAACTCCCCCTCTCGCTCTGGTGGTAGACCAGAGAAATCATCAGGAACGACATCACTGAAATGCTCTACCACAGGAGGATAAGCATAGGGTTGTAACCCTTGGTCATAGAGATAAAGAGTGGGAACATGTGTTGTGACACCACATACTCTCTAATGTTCTGGTCCTACTTATGTCACACTATGATCCCATTCTCCCTTATATATATACGTGTCACCCATGGGTGACATAAACAACTCCCTCTGATGATAGTAGTCAATCCAGGCTCTATAGGGAACTAACTAGTCCATCCCAACTGTTACATCAAAACCAGTCATATCCAGAACATACATGTTTCACATGAAAACGTAACCTCCCAACTCCAGGAGTCAATTCTGACAATTAAAAAGGCCCGGTGAACTGATACCTAAGGGGGTATCTAACATGGTCATGCCATGATATGACTTAATGTTGAGGCCCAAACTTCCAATAATCGCCTCTGATAGAAAACAATGAGAAGCGCATATGTCAAACAAAGCAGATACTAAAGTAGAGGTAACTAGAATCGTTCATCGTACAGTAGATGGCTCAGCGTACTACTCCTGCAACATAGGTCCGTCTACATATAACTATCCGGAACTACTACCCTGAGTCACAGCCTAGCTACCTTGAGGGACCCACCCAATTGGTGCTGAGAGTTATTCACCAGATTACCTCTTCCTCGACTGGCACCACAGTCTGATCGGCTAACGGTATTCCAGCCACCTGACTGACATGATCATGTCGATCTATCACCAGATCAAGGAGTAGGTACAGATCCCTCCTCGCTGGCCCGGGGTGAAATGTTCTACAGAAACGGGGGAGATGACCTAAACTATCACAAACTCTTCACTCCATTGGATTTCTCGTACACTACCTCTTCATATGTCCTAGAACCCCATATTGGTGAATGATAGGAGAGCCACCTGAGAAAAGGGTATGACCACCACTTACACCATAAGTGTCCTCAAAACGCCACTTCTTCTTAGAAGAAGATCTACATGAACCCTTTCGTGTCGAACCGCCCTATTTCACATTGTCTGCTTCTCTCAAATATATCTATGTGATCAAAGCCTGATTGACGATCTCTGAAATGGTCGGCAACCTAAACACATTAACCTTCGACTAGATGGCATAAAACAACCCATCGTCAAAATGCCTTGTGGTCATGAGATCATTATTAGCTATTGTAGAAGAAAAACGTTGTAACTCAGTGAAATGGATTGAATATTCCATAACCATAATGGTCACTTGCTGCAGATTAATAAACTCCCTAGCTCTGTTATCCCTAAAAGTATGGGGAAAGAAATAATCATAGAAGATGGTCTAGAAATGAGTCCAGATCATATCTCTCTGTTGTCTCGACTGGGTGATGACATCCCACCAACTCTTGGATAAACCACATAGCATGTAAGATGTGATCATGACCCTCCACTCTGGAGGAATCTCAATGTGCTCGAATAAGGTCCGAATATATTCCAACCAGGACTCTCCAAAAAGTGGTCTGCCTTATATTGTAATTGTAGGAGGATGCTGCAACTGAAACTCGAGGGTCAACTCTTCCCTACTCCGGGCAGGCCTCACACCACCTTGCATACACTACATCATATGCAAGAAGCTCTCATGGAACTTGACATCTGCGCCCATATCAAGAATTGAAAGAGGATCCAATGGTGGCTTGACTGGAAGATCAATTAGAAGCTCAGGGCCCGCCCCCTTAGGAATGTGATCATCAACGCTTTCATCACGTGCGACTCGAGGACATCTCGGAGCCATAATGTTAAAATTCCAAATGATCATCTCAAAATAAGTAACCAAAAAAATAAAAGGATGAACTCTAGAAGCTAGGAAAGGTAATAAGGCTTCCTACCCCTAATATCACTAATACACACCCATATAAATTCTTAATAAAAACTGTAACTTTTCAGATTTAACATAATCCAGTGACATGGCATTTCCTATCCCATAAGGGACCATAGTCCTCATGAACTGAATGGGGACACATACATGGATTTAATTTCTCATTTACTTGTTCAATTCGAGCATTTTAATTTCCATTAAAGAAAAATATTGGTTTAGTTGGAATTCCATTTTCGGATCCATAAGGGCCCATATACCTTATGAACCAAAGAATGACACCCACTAAAACCACCTCATTATTCAATTCATAACCTGCATGAAGGGTTAGAGTAGTTGCACAAATATTATCAAGGCATGGAAATAACCATCAATGAATGATCGCAGAAAATTTAGATGTGGAATGGAAAGATAGAAGACCTAATCATATTGTTCCTATCATGACGCTTGTTCTAATGCATAACCCCCATTTCATCGGGTCGAACCCTAAAATCCAAATTCTAAAATTGAAAATCTCAATAACATCACAAAACATGGGAAGCACCCAACGGTGAAAAAATATCAACAGTAAGTAGCAGAATCAATAACAACATAAAATAGGAAACTTGACCCATACCCCGTACATGGGTTCTCGATGCCCAAGCATTAATCTTGGCTAATCCCCTACGCATTACATGTCTCCAAGTCTGTCATCACTAAATAGTAGAGAACTAAAGAAAGAAACCTCTGATACCACCTTGTGACAACTCGGACCCGGCTACACTTCAACCCGAGCCCCGAGCTCGGTTGGCCACAAGACCCCTAGCTCTTCTCCCCATAGGCTAGGGGCTGCCAACTAGCAGCATGGGTGTAATGGTAAATCAGGGGGGAGGCTGTACCCCCATGTCAGAGTACACAACGGTATAATAGCAAAGTAATAGAAATAGCAGAAGCACAAACTATGGATAAACAAGATAAAAAGAGAACCATATAGACCAACCAACAGAAACTGAAAAACCTGATAAATATAAAAGAGTCACCTAGGCAGTTTCTTATACAAATTGGATGCATGGAATGCTGATACAATGGGAATAGATGGAAATAATGCTATACAATAATACAAAAAAGGAAAAAATTAGTCCACGAGCATCTCTAGCCATTCTTGGTCCTCATCTCTAGAACTCCAGCTAGAACATACATGTATCAACAACCTGATGCTGGGCCTTTGCCCATACCAGTACTTGCAACAGTAAAGACTACATGGGTGCCTAGGAGGCCACCTGGGTAGGGTGTGAGACAAGTCTTAGTAGGCCACCACCAACGATGTCTATGTGTATTCCAAATAGGTGTTTGCAAAATAAACGTTGTGAAGTAAACTGTAGGTAAGGAATTAAATGAAGAAAACAACCCCCCACTCAGGTTCTTGAAGAAAACCTTGCAGGTCTACCTACTTCAGCTCATGGCTGGGATTCTGAACAATCACCATAGGTATAAGTACATTGATATATGTTATCACTCTCACAAGGTAAACATGCCTCTCATCCATAATTATCCCATACGTACACTCATCACTGGCCCGAGGTATAAAGGCCTCTCGTCCATAAGTACTGTAGCTGGCATGTTGAAGAATGCCTCCCTCTGGTAAAGGTTATTTAGGCACGAGGAATGAATGCTTTGCAATCTATTACATGAATATTTATCTGTCATGGGGTATGAATGATTCCCGCCCACACACGTAGATTCATCTAGCACAAAGAAATAATGCTTCCCTCCCACACTTGGAGATTCATCAGGCATGGGGTAAGAATGCTTCCTGCCCACACAAGGGTTATCACAAGCATATCAACACAACATGTTATAACTATTCACATCACAAAATATACGAAAAACCATCTTACATTCTGTCACATTGTCAAAGAATTGAAATTCCATCTTTCAATACCACATAATCACATGTAAAGGCACACATAGATTTCAATTCATTCAAGGGGTTCATGGTATCTCATCCTAGCCACCGTCTAACCAAGTCATCTCATTTTCTTAACATGGAAAATTCCCTTTCAAGACATATCATTAAGGTTCAATGGTGAAAATGGGTAAATCTCCAGGCATGTCACCTATGGATGACCACCCCCAGACCACACCTAATCTAAACACCATAATAAGTTTAGATTCATCAATCTCATAAAACACAGGTCATTTAGACATAAGACTATCAATACAAATAAGGGATTTGGAAAAATTCATACCACGACACAATGATAATAACTCAAAAAGGTGAGGACCCAAAATGGAAACCACTTGACCACCTACCTTAGAGCTATAGGTGTAGGCTTGATTGATATCGACCTCAGATTAGTAGTAGGTTGGAAGATATCTGAGTTCCAATCCAATGCCCTAGAAATAGGTCATATGATCCTCCATCAAAATATTAAAATGAAAACCAAGATTCACCAAGGAAAGAAGCTTAGGTGTGGTAATCCATACCTTGGCCTTTCCAATGCTTCCGTCAGATCAAGAATCGGGTGTCGGACGAAGAAGAAACCAAGAAAAGAGGGGGAGAGAGTTTTGAAGCTTGAAAGAGGAATCTCTTACATTCTGTCCTCTAGAAGGAGGAAGAAAAAGGCTTAAGGCCTTAAAATAGATTTAAGGGAAAGAAGGTAATTTTTTTAACCAAAACTAGGTCGGACGATTTAGGTGCATAGTTTACCAAACTTTTTAAAACTGTGTGAATCTCACTACATTCAGATAAAGGGTCACATGGTTTAGGTGCACGATTTAGCCAAATCGTGCGTAAACCATGCGCACCTCCCTACCTCTAGACCAAAGGCCACACAATTTACCCAACCCATGAGAAAGTTGTGAACAAGCCATGCGCCCTTGTCTATATTTCCATTTCTCAAACTCTCAGCTCCGAACAAACCCCTTACACTCCCTCTACCTTCCATAGAACATTACACACACTAAACAAGCTTAAAAGAAATATTCAGAAGAAAACTAATGATCTGTACCTTTTCCAAAGAGTCGGGTAGTTACACTAACAACTTATTCGTCATCGCCTCTACATGTCGGACATGGGGTAGGGGTATCACAGAGGTTATGGGATCTATGGTTGTGATCGACATGATTCAAGGCATTGATCGAGTCTTCTACCTTGTCATCGATGACATCACTCAAATTACTTGGTCACTAATCCCCACTCTAACCTCGCATTCTATGGATCCTCTCAATGTCAGATCTAGAGTGGTAGTAACTATGAGGTTCATTACTGTGAGTTTCAACCACCATGACTATTCCAGAACTATGCTCTTCGACACTGGTGATGTTTTAGGGTGGGAACGACTCATTTTTTGTGCCAAATATGGTGTTTGATGTGCTTTCACTCTCGATGATGTTCGGTTTCTCTGATGTTCTGTCACTGTTAATGACGGAATCAATGGTGTTTTATGATGGTGACCAGTGACAACTATGGTGAAGGTCGACGACATTTGAATAGTTGAAGGGTGCTACTTTTTTACTTCAGTCATAGTCTTTGGTGACGATGGGGCTGAAGACTATGATGTGATGAGGACGATTTTGATGCAATGGTGTAGTGGTTTCTTGAGATGATTGTTGGATTTGTGGGATTTTGTTCCAACATTAAATGCTCTACCACCTTATTTTATTTTCCCCTGAATTTCGAATTTTGAATTCCCTATGTATGGTGTACTTCAGTTGGATCCCACTCTACCCACAAAGTGGATTTAATGAAAATACAAAAACAGATTTTGAGGAGGTTAATGGATTAAATTAAAAAATTGCTTTAGTGAACTTAGTTTCAAGGGGTTCTTACATGAAATCCAATAGAAATCACATTTAACAATTTCAAAAATGAATGAAAATCTTTTTATATCCCCCAATGATGATCCTTATGCTAAGAAACATTTAAAAACGTTCAATAATTGATGAAACCATTCTAAAATTTTAAAACCATTATACCCCTTAAAAATACGCGGTTTAATTCTTCCTTTGACGGTTTGAGGATTAAAAGTCAATTTGAATATTCAAACTCCTATTATCATTAAAACATGATGTTCTGATTTAAATCTGTAGCTTATATTAGCATAAATTTGGTTGAGTACATTTTATCACATAATGAATACAATTACATGCACTTAACCAGGATTTAATGACCCTCACCATGTCATGGTTTTTACTACCATATACCAGGATGTTTTTATACAATTAAGCTATAATTTTTTTTCTGTATATTGTTATTATTCATAAAATATATTTTTGACTTCTGTTAAGAAGGGAGTTAAAGGACATATCCATTCCAAAAAGTAGGGAAATAAGATAATAAAACCCATTACTTCATAATATTTCCATGATAAGTTTAAAAAGAATAATATAAAAAATTTATAATATATCTTACCATCGATACTAAATATTAATTATTAATAGTTAATGTAAACCATTATTTAATCATTAACAAATTCTCACATTTAATTATATCTACCAGTAATATAAATCATAAAAATATTTATCGGTATATTTTTTTACCTACACATCATAATTCGTTAAATTTATTGTCAATGGGAATAAGAAATGATAGAGGTTTGAATTTGGATGTCTAAAACATGAATTCCATGACATTTGTTTTTGACATATTTATAAAAAGATATCTATAATTATTTAAGGGGTTGACTGAATACACAAAACATTTCCAAAATAATATATTCACTATAAAATTTTTAACATACAATATTAACTAAATGAAAAAATAACAATAATAATAACGTATTCATTTTTATTCATTAAAAATCCATTTAAAATCATCCAATGATATTTAAATTAATGTTTGAGTGAATTAAATGTAATGAAAAATGTGTCAATGGGTCACATAAATGTCTAACTCAAAAATATTCTGACATTTCTCAAAGTTATATGTAATGCATATATCACTCCTAGTGACAATCTTATATCTCATCTAGTGATATGTCAATATCAATCCTACAAATAATCCTATATAATTTCACAAAATATTCATATATCACTCATAGGGATATGTGTATATCACTATAGTTATATATATATATATATAAGCCACACCACTATATTGATCCATGCGATATGAAGATACTATATACCATATCATTATATCACATATAGTGATATAATTATATTACACCCTATAATATTACAATAGTTTATAAAAATATCTTTCAATATCCTACTTGAGCTAAGCCTCTTAGAATTTATTGACATTTCCCCTTATCCCACATCATATGTCAAATAGTATAAAATCAAGTAAAACACTTGAAAATAATAAAATTATTTTTCTAGATAAACAATCAAATATATTTCATTTTATTGTAAAAAAATATTATAATCAATAAAATACTTATTCATACAAACTGTTATAAGACCCTGTGGGGCTTTATAGTGATAATAATGATTATAAATTAATAATTTATGACCAAAAGTCAAGTGTGAACTCTAATAAATAATCAATACCACACAAGATAAAAATTACTTGGTGTGATATCAATAAAACACATGCATATCCACAAAATATCCACCTGATATTACTCCTATATCATGTATAATGATATAAACAAACTTTTTAAGGAACTGCGTACTGTCAGAGGACATGAAACATGTCAATATCATCTAAACCAAAAAAATATATTCCTAATTATCTATGTTAATTGACGAATGTATATCATGTAATTTATCCAAATAAAATTTTATTATGTCATCCATCTATGTTGATGATTATATCACAAGTAACTCCAATTGATTTGGTCACACACACCTTCAAAATTTCACAATAAGGGACCATATGTCATTCCCATCATACATAATAAAAAATATCATCCTGGATAAACTAAACATACCATATGATAAATAACATATACAATCATTCATTGAATATATCACCATCAATAATGGCATACGATAGATGCCAAAGTATAAATATTCAAATGAAGGATACACAGTTAACACTATGTAATGAGGATTACCTTAAAACATAAACATAAGCACAACAATGAAACCATGTATGACATTTAATGTGTTATACCTAGTGGGTAAATCCTTAGCATAAGTCACCACTATGTCTCATAAGTAAAATTTATTTCTTCATTCAAATCCCTACTCACCTTGATATTAAGATACTGTCAAAACCCATGCTTTTCAATGAAAATCGTCGAACAATGATAACATAATGATTTATCTATAAGGGGTTCATTATTATTAATAAAAAATAATAATTAATTCAACATGAATGAATAAATGATAATGTAAAAATATCTTTTACCATTTGATACATTTTTATTTTATTGGTCTCATTTTAAAATAATATGATAAATCTATACATACAAGCATTAATACAAACACGTCATAATTTTTATAGAAGTTAAATGAACATATAATTTTATCATTATTAGTTTTATCTAAACATGTTATACCATCGTGTAACACATGTTACATCACTAAATATCTATCTAACATATTAATCCTCCCAATATACGCTTTAATGTGAAAATGTATCTGAATAATTAATATCTGGAATAAAGTGAGGATAATATTCTTAAAATTAATATTCTATAATTGAATGTTTTATTTTAAAAATTTACATCATAATATCAAATGTTATTGTTTTTTTAAATTTTTTTCAATGGGTAATACATAAAACTCTTCTAAGAATACAAAAATTTCATTGAGATCATTGGTATTATGTAATAATGATACTCTTAAATTAGGTTCTTATTCAAATATTATACATCCAAGTCATTCTCATCTTCTTAGAATATATCTTATTGAATTTTAATTTTGATTAATATTGAATTTCATAATTCAATATTTTTTTTAATATTTGATTAATAAATCTCATTAAAATATTAGAAAATATATTTCTCAAATATATAATTCCAAGACACACCAATAATCTGAATTCAAAAATATTATCTCATATGATTTTAAATATTAAATTATATGTAAATGAATTCCAAATTATATATTACATGATTTCATTACATCACATTAAATTTTCATTTAGAGAAAATGATATTTATTAATATTTAGAATATAAAATGTTTTCATATTATATAATGAAAATATTGGTTTTTTATTTTTATCTCAAAAAAAAACTCTTAATATTTTCATACATGTATTCATTTTCATATTATCTAATAGACTAAATTATAAGAATATTCATAATATATTTCAAAATAACAATTATTTTTTCTAAATTTTTATTTATAGAAATTTTTCCTCCTGTAAAATGAGAGAAAATGAAATAAAAAAATGTGTGTTCATCAAACATTATTTAAAATGTTAGACCAAATGTCTCTAATTTTGAGGAAAAAATCCTTTGTTAATTAAAAAAAATAGTCGTCCATCTTTCTCTATTAATTCATCTTCATTTATTAACTCCTGTATATATTTATAATAATTATATAATGTAATTCGGGTAACTCAAACACTTCAAAGTAGAATAATTGATTTATTTAAAAATAATACATAATTTTTTTTCTCTATTACATTTATTAAACTATTTAATGTTTTCCATCCAATTCTGTTTCTAATTTCTTGTCTTGTTCTGGTTGAAACGTTTCACTTCCTCAATTAATGTTTCATCCAAATTCGTAGAAATTGTTCTGGACACTCCATGAATTGTTTTACTTTTTATCTAGAAAAAACTACATCCATGTGTATTTTATTCCATTATCATAGTAATTGATCTTGGTCCTCTCATATCCCATTAAATTATTGTGATGTAATTTTTTAAATTTTTGTTAAATTCATTCATATAAAAAATAAAGATGAATTAAAAAAATATATCTAGAAATGATTACATTATAGAATCTATAACCAAATGTCTCTTAAGTGATGACAGTAGTATCTATAAGTTAATTATATATTCAATAGTATTCAGTAAATGAGTGTAAATTGAAGCATTATATTTCATTTTACACCAAATAAATTCTTTAGAACCTTTATATATCTATGTGTATGTTTTTCTTGATAGAAATTATTCTATTTAGTTACCGTCATATAAGAATCCATAATCACATATCATGTTGTATCCATGTAAACAAGAATCAATGTAGATATTTTGGGAGAATATTTCTTTTACTTACTATAAGAATCCTTTTCTACCCATCTAGATTCTTTAGAAGTTTCATGAGGAATAGGTTTCTCTAAAACATATATCTTTTCGTTTTATCTTCAAAACATTCTCAAATTTCAATAACAATACTATCAATTAATAATATTTATATTTTGTTATATAATATCAAATATAGTTTAGTGATGTATTATTTTATATTTTATTTATAATAGAAGAATATTTTAGATGAGTACCATGTTTTACAGATATTTAATAAGGACTTCTATTAAATACAATCACTCTAAAATAATTGTCCATTATTTACACTAGTTATATTAGTGAATCATGATCCGTATTTCACAAATTATGTTACCCAGATAATTGATACCCAAAAATCACATAAGGTATATGAACCTAACTTTTAGAGTCATCCATATTTTTTTCACCTCAATGAAATAATCCATGAACAATTAACTTTTAGAATCACTTATATTGTATGATCAAGGTCTTGGTAGGTATTCACTTGAAATGGAATTTGACACCATGTATACAGAGAGTATTTAATTTATCTCACCACATAATTCTAAATGAATTTCACATATTCTATATCTGATTATTTACTTATATATATAAATGATTCAATTGGTTTTTTGTTATATATCTCATTTTTATTAATCAAGTTAACATGATTTAAATATAATATTTATCACATATCAATATATATCTTATGAAAATGGTCTGTAAAACTATTTAATATAAAGAATTATATTAATAAGAAACTTAAATATCACTTACCCTCATGTATATTGTTAATGGTAGACAACATTACCATTTCAGAAAGAATCATAGTCACCAATGTAATGAAAGACTAACCCACTATCACACAATCTAAAGATCATTAGTCAACAATGATATAATTCCCAAATATGATATTAATTTCATATATACATGAATGATTATAATAAAAAAATTACTTTGAAAATATAAAATATAAATTTGGTTAAAATAAATTTAATTATATATTATAATTTAACATGGAACCCATTTAATTTATGGTAAAAATCAGTATAAAAGTAAATTAAATGATTAAAAAATAAAAAAAATCATAAAAATAAATTTATTTTCATGAAAAAGGGATTTTATAATATAATGTATCTATTTTAATTTTATTTTATGGATGAAAATAATATATTAATTTTACTTAATGAAGTGTGAGCTTCATGGGAAAATGTTATCATCCTATATTATTTAATAATATGTTAGTTTATTTAAACGGATATAGATATTTAATTTGATATTATATTATAGAGGAATTAATTTAGTGATGTAAAATATGAGTAATTTAACAAGATAATTTTAAATAGAAGTGTAATATTTGGGAATTCAATACACCATGGTAAAATTAGATAAATTTGGAAAATTAAATAGTCCACCACAGAATTGTGATGGTAAGAGGGACAATGTTCCCTCATTTTACATTAGTAGAAAATTAATGATAGAAGGTGGAATAATTAGATTATAAATAAGGGAATGATCTACCCTATTTTATTGACTTATTACTTATATTCTTCTCCACTCAATTGAGGTATATCATTCATATTAAAGGTGGTTTCCATTTTCATGAAGAGGGACTGGAGTTTGAGATTTCAGATTAATTTTCATGGTCTATTAAAAATTTATTTTATAGTTTTAATGAAATGAATAATTCATGAGATAATTAATTATTATGTTATATAAAACTTTTTTCCCTACTCTCTCAAATTATGTTAAATTTAAGGATTACGTTTTTTGGTTTCGGGTCATTCCAAATGGAAGTTGGTCATATTATACATAATGTGAGTTTTTCTTGTTAGTATATTTTAATCCTTCTAGAAAATAACGATGAAACTTTCACATGGAACATTATAAGTTAAATGAGGTTCATTCGACTCCCTAAATGCCATGTACTCCAATCCATAGTCTCACATGATGGGTTGTTGCAAAATGGTTTAGGTCATTCTAAATATAAAGGATGTTATACCAAATATGAATGTTGTATGTTTAAAATATTAATGGATGATTTTTCATTTGGATTATTATTTGGGATTTATTGATGAAAATTTTTTATATGACTTTATGATTTATTCAGCTTATATAATTATTTTAAAACAGATAGAAATTTTGAAGAAGAAAATATTAGTTGATGGATTTGATATATTCTTGCCCTATGGATTATTTAAATTTTCTGAATAGATGAATTATTGAAATAATTATTATTTATTTATTATTTATAATAAATCATCATGTTTGATCATTGAATCATTATTTTATTAAAGCATGAAGTATAAGAAAATATGGCTTTTGATATACATGATTTTCTTTATCAAAATGATGTTCATCTTTAAAATATATTAAAATAGTTTTTAAGTATAGATTTAATAAATCATCTTCAATGTTGTTATATTTTGTTTCATTTAATTGAGGTTTTTTATCAAAATTATTTCCCTGTATTTTGTTATAAAGCATGTGAGATTTTTGTTGCATTTATAAAAAATGTTTTTGATTGATTTTAAAAAACATTAAAATATTTTTTTATTAATGGTTTCATTTTTATTGAAACTATTATTATTTATCACATTTAGTCAAGATAAAATGGTTCCATACTTGGTCATTATGGCTGTATTTTATTCTCTTTACTTGTTTATAAAATATTATAAGGGTGAGTGCATATATGAGTGTAGATTTTTTTCATTCAATTAACTAGATGAGAAATGATTTCCTTTAGTTGGGATTAATTTTCTAGAAATTGTGTTCCCACTTTTTTAATTTCATTTGATATTTCATTAGTATGATCATGAAATAATAACATGGTTGACGAAATTTAGAGACCATGATCCTTTGAATTGATTGGATGGATGTGAAATATGTGTATTATTACTTTAAAATGATATGAATATCTGATTTAAAAACTCATAATTAATAACATCATGTTTTTTATTAGTATTGAATTATTTAATGAAAAAATTATTTATTTATCATATGATAAGATTATGTTTATGACATGAGGGTGTTATTCTTAATTATTAATTATTCTTGGGAAAACATAATTTTTTTTAATAGTATTGATGAAAATATGTGTTGATGTTTTGATACAATAATAATAAGCTAGTTAATATGAAGAAGGATTGTTTATCATGATGTATTTTTTTGTTAATACATAAATAACTTATCAAAGTTGATAATTCTTATAGAGTATCCAAATGGAGTGTTATGGATAGAGAAATACAATTATTGCATAAAATTAGGATCATTTGTGACTAATAGATAATGTTGATTGAACACAGTCTAACAGACAAAGGGAATTAGATGGAGAATAATAAATTTAGAAAATTGAGTTTTCTATAAAAAAATGTTGCGATGATTTCAAATTATTCAAGGTCAAAACATATTGACAAATTCAATTTATATATGATTCTATTTAGGTTTAAAAGGAAATAATTCAATGGATATATGGATTTTAGATAGAATCTACATTGAAGAAAACAGATGTGAGTTCATTGTATAGAGAGATTCAGATGAACAATGGCATTAGATAGAGGTTTCCAATCATGGGAGTCATACAAAGGTTTTTGATCAAATTGATTGGACAGATCCATCAGATAGAGTAACTCAAAGGGATCCAGATAGAGAAAACATTTATATAATACAATAAGGAACAATATAAAGACTAATGGAGAGAGAGGATCTGAATAAATAAGTTATATATAGAGGAAATCCATATAAAAGAGTACCAAAATATGTGTTACTGGATAGAAGAGTTATTATTAATAAGTATCAGATAAATGTGTATGTATCTTTACAATGGTTTTTCCAAATTTAAATATCATGAAAATGATGAGATAGACATTAAAAAACTAAATAATAATTATGGAAAATTTATGATAGTACATGCTTTTTATGGATGTTTTAAAGAACATTAGTGTTATGATTTGAAGAATGTTCCTAAAAAAATTGTTGATTCTTATCTGTTGAGAGGTTTTGAAGGTGGTCAATTTTTAAAATACTCATACAAGAAGCTCAAATTTGAAATGAGCAATTCAAATTTTAAATTCACTCTTTTACCCTATTTTTTAGTAGAAACGATGAATATATAATTAGAAGCAGTTGAAATTTTACGTAGATCTATTTACTGAATAAGTGAGGCGATGAATGAAAATTTTAAGAGATGATTTTATTGAAGCACTCAATGGAAAGGTTCCATAAAAATTGGTAACTGATAGAGAGGTAACCAGTATTGCGGTTTTGGATGGACATATACCGGACATAGAGGTCCTTGAATGAGAGGTATCAGAAAAAGATGTAAAATATAGAGGAGTTATAGAGGAATAATCACTAAAAAAATGGGTATAAGACATAGGATTTCAATATTCTAAGATAGAAATAAAATAAAAAGAAATTTCATAAAGACAAGAGTAAATAATTCAACCATAAAAGAAATTATGTGATGAATCTTATTAATAATGGTTCATTTCACTGTTACAAATCAATTCTAATTATATTATCGATGCCTGAAGCGCATGCACAATAAAATGACTATAGTCTTTTTTAATGTGAGGGATCTACCCTTCTTAATATAAACCTAGAGTATTTTTTTCTAGTGAACTTCTGATCTTTAATATTTTTCAAACCAGTCTAAATATGAGATACTTTTATTGAGCAGTAAACATTTTAAATTCTTCTATTTCTATGGTTGTGCTTATTTCTTTTTATAGTAGAGTAAATTGTTTCTAACCGAAGCATAAGGTTTTTTCATTGAAGAAAAACTTATAAAGGAAGTCCACAAATTCACCCCCTCTCAGTGGTCACATGGTTCCGAAATGGTACTTTTAATAGTTATAAAATCATTGGTTTCCATCATTGACTTATAGATTTATAATGAAAGAGAAGAATTATATGTATGTTTATAACTTAGTAAATTATAATGGAAATCCATTATATTATTTGAATAATCATTATATCTGAAAAGAAATAATGTTACACTATCATTTATGCTTTGGATATAAAGTTATTGAAGTTACAACATATAGTTTCACGCTTCCTACTAATGGTTTTCCCTTAATAGTAATAGAGTAGAATATTCTAGAGAATGATGGGTTATCTGAAAAATTTATACTTTCCTCCATTTACAAAAGTATATTTTTGAGTGTTAAAGGAAATGTAAATACTTAAGGCATCTGGGAAAAGTTGAAAAATATTTGTGATTAAAATAATAATGTAAATAAATCCATGTTATAGATATGGAGATTCAAGAATTGAGATGTTAAAATGGGAGACAATAAATTTTTTGGGGAGTTCATTATATTGTTCAATGACATTGTAAGCACTCTAATATATTTTAGTGAAAAATTGGATGACCTAAATTTTTTTTAAAATATTATAATAATTATTCACAAAAAAATTTATTCTAGGGCATCATAAATTGAAGATATATATCCTAAAACACATTTCTTATAGTACCATATAGTATTATTATAACACATTAAATGAGAATAGAAAAGGATGTCAAGAATAAGGAAAATATAATTTGAAAAATCTATATTAATGTTCTTATGAAAGGAAATTTAAGTATTGATTATGAGGAAGAAGTCAATAAAATTGACATTGAATATGAAGGGAGTAATTGTTTTTGAGTTCACAGTCAATTTTTAATGAAATCAGAAAATTGGCATAAGGAAGTATAAATTAAAGTTATTATTGAAGTTATTTAAGTATAAATCCATTGTATAGTTCATAGTATACAATCTATGGATAAATTAAGATGGAAATAATGATAATGAGAAAAAAATGTTAAGAATAAACCTGAAGAAGAAGAATGAAAATGAAAAGTACTATTCAAAAAAAGGATAATAATTTATCATGTATAAAAAAAGATAATATTTTTTTCAAAATTTGAGGAAGATTATGAGAGTGTAATGAAAGATAAAAATTATAGTGATAATAGTGTTTGTACTTTTCTTATTGAAGAATTAAATGATGAGAGTTTACCATTGATGAAAGAAGTAACTCTAAAGAAGAATAAGAAGAAACAAAAATGGTTTTTATGCTCAAAACTGAATTGAGAGATTGTATTTAAAAAAATTAAACATGATAAAAAACAAGAATTTGAGGATAAAATATCAATTAACAAATAATCATTAATAATAACATTAATAAAAATATAGGTTGTTAAATGATATCCCTGATCTGATGAAATTTCATGACTAATATGAACAATTTGACAAATATTAATGGGTAAATTGAAGGTAAAGGTGAAAGAAATTTATCACATGCAACAAAAACTAGTTGAAAACAAATGAGGAATATCTTTCATATAGAATAAAATTAATTAATTTAGATTATTTACTAAGAAGTTTAATGTTTACATGGATTAGTAAAAATCATCTTCAAATGTTGATCATGTAGATTAGATTGTTGATAATAATAAAGTAGTTGAAACAAGGAAAGTGTACCATGTATGTATCTAAAATAATAAATTCCTAAATTTTTGAATTGTTGATAATTATTTTTTTAGAAAAATTTGATTCAAATAGAGACTACATTAAGGATGATATGAAATCAAGTAGGAAGAAGAATATTTTAGGAGTCTAGTGACATTTTGTTTGATAATAAGGAGCCAAGGTTGATGGTTAAAATTATGTTGGAATAAAAATACACAGATTTGAATAACATGTATGTTACAAAGTAAATCATTAATTATATTTAAATTATGGGAACTATAGAGGATTTGGGAATTCAAAAATATGAGTTGGCTTAATCATTAACACAATAAGGAATCTCGACGGCACATGAAATAATGTTTTGGGAAAAAATTCATCAAGATACCATTAAATCATTTTTGGTTAGAATTTTTTGTTGAAAATGTTGGTTTTCAAGGTATGTTGTGGATTCCATAGATATGTTTTACTAGGAATGTTGAAAAATATCCCTGACAAAGGAATTGATGCCCTAGCAATGGTAAAGAAAATTGTGCACACAAGGTGATGTTGTTTCCCAGTGCCTGCCAAATTTTTGGCATCTAAAAATTTAGAGGATGGATAACACCGCGAAATATGGATTTAGTTAAGGGGATTATAAAAATATCTAAAAGTCATGATTTTAAAATTGATTGGGCTTTGTAAAGTCTTTTTTTTTTGAAGGTGTTAATTTTTTGATGGTGATATCCTTGACAATATCAAGAATTACAGACAAGAATGCCCAATGGAGTAACACAAGATAAGGATAAAAATGAATAAAATGATGGATATATTTTCAATGGTTATGACATAGATGTATACTTCTGGAATCAGTGGAAACACATATAAATAGTTTTATACCCCCTTTATAAATGATGTGACGCTTAACAGATATCTTAAGGCTTCATATTCACAAAGGTGGTTCCTGAAGGTTATGGTTGTAAAAAAGACTTCAATGGAAGGTGGTTCGTGAAGGATACAAATTACAAATGAAAATTTTATTCATTAAGAAAGTGTTGATGTTCTCAAAGGATAAAAGAAGATAACTAAATTAAATGATCATCCTGAGGGCTATGTAAGCATCACTAAAGTTGTGTGCTTCATGGAGGTAGTGATAATCACAAAAGATAGGTTCTTCATGAAGGCTAAGTGAGCTTCATTAAAGAGGTGATCATCTTGAAGGAAATGATAATCATGAATTTATTCAAAAGGGATTTCCTAGAAAATCTATTGTAACTTGTTATTTGTCAATTTGAAGAAAGTGGCACTTCAATAGAACATCTATCAACAACTAAGGATGTATTCATTTGTGAAAATGATGGTACCTACATCTCCATAAACTATGGGTGAATCCCTTCTAAGATCAATGCGAAAATTAAGAGGAAGAAGCTGACCCTTTCCACTGATAGTAAGCCAGAGAAAAATACATATGTAGTGATTGTTGGGAAAGTAGTGAGTTGACACTAAACTTTTTAAAGTCAGTGAGCTATGGCATTGATGTAATCTATATAAAACCATTTATTTTATAAATGAGGCTTAGTGGATTTGGTACATCATCACATCACCATTTTATTTTCCATGGACATAGCCCAGTAATGGAAAATGAAGTAAATTTCTTATTTCCTTTGGATGATATCAATTTTGTCCATAAAATGATATCGAAAAGGGAAAAGATAGTGTTTTGTTTAAGGATTAAAGAAGATCTAAAATGGGTAGTTGTCATAATGTTTCATAACCTGATTCATCCCCCCTCAGGGTATTTAAACTAATTAGTCATACAAAAAGTATTGGGGGGGGGGGGTTATGACACTCAAAGAAGGTAGACTTAAAAATAATGCTAGAAAGATGAAAAAGGATTCAACCACTAGAAATTATATTTGAATGATATGATCAACCCATACATCTTATTATATAATTTCTTGTTATGATTCAGGGTCAACGATGTTTATTTAAAAAATATCAAAATGCTCATATGAAGGAGGAAAACATCACAGAGAAGGCCTTAGTTGTTGAAACTACTGTCACTGCCATAAAAGGAGATTGTCCATTGAAACCGGTTAATGGATTTTCATCTTATATGATGGAAAATTTGAAATGTTTAAAATAGTTGAAAGAATAAAAATAATGGATAATATCATTTATTAATAATGAGTCATTCAGAATCAATGGAATTAGACATTATATTATTATTAAATAAAAATTGAAATCCATAATTTTTTATTTATTGATAGAATAACACAAAATTTTTTGAGTGTGTCATAGCATTATGATGAAGGAAATGAAGTAGTTTTTTGAATATATGGATTTGGTAATTAACGTATTGAATATGGGAACGTTTTTGCAAAAGGAAAATGAAAAAAAGTATATAGGTTTCTGTGGTAGATGTATATAATTCATGAAATCTATGTATGATTGAAGAAAATCAGTTATGGAATAAAATGATTGGACACATACTCTAAAGGAATGTGAAAAAGCTAATAATGAAATGAAGGATTCATTATTTTCCGAACATGATAAGAATAATCGATTGGTGTTGTTTGAAATTATAGAAATAAAATATTCAAAATTAGCATATAATAATGATGGGATACATTCAAATAATCCCTTTGATCTTATTCATTTTGACAAATGTGGGTCCGTGATAAATAAATAAAAAATGTGGATAAGTATTTTATTTTATTTATTCATGATTTCACTTTTATTACATGTATAACACAAATATAATATTCTTAATATATTTATAAATTTTAATAGATGTGATAAAAAAGAATGTGTATATTCTATAATGAAGATTCAAAATTATAATGGTGCTAAATACAAAAATATGATATTTAAATATTATCCTGAAAAAAAAATCATTTGTCATAAAATTAGTAGACCATTAAAATAAGAAAAAATGGTTTTACTCAAATAAATAATAGATGTTTAGTTGAGATGGATCAATCCATGAAAATTTAATATGATACAGATAAATTATTTTAGAGAAAGGATATTAAAGAAATATTTCACAAAGACAATTTTTGTTTCTATAGTAAAAACTCAAATGGGAATACATATAATATTTATTATAAAGAGAACCATAGATTAAAATACTTATGAGTGTTTAGAATCCCTTCTATTATTATGTCCATGGTTGATAATCATTGTAAGTATGATCAAATTGGAGTTGATGGTATCTTCTGTGATTATCTTCATAATGGTAGAAGATACATGTATTTTAAAAAGTTTTGAGAAGAAGCTTAATTTTATTATTAATGTAAAGACATCTTTTGACATGGTAGATGGATACCCATTACATAGCCTAATATCCAAAGGATATGTTTCCTGAATACAAGGACTGAAAGCCCATTTTTGTCCCAAAGGTCCCATTGGTGAATAGTACTGCAACAGTACCCAAGATGCTACATTAAATACTACTATACCACCACTACTATAGTATTTCTACAGTACCTCTGCTGCTACAGTGTCTCCACTGCTACAGTTTCCTGCTATAGTACCCAAAAAATCATCTCTGCCCAAATTCGATCTTGGGACTTTTAAATGAAAATCAGGACTTTGTACAACTTGGTTATAGACTCATTGGTAGGTAGTGGATACATCTGTTATTACAAGAAAAAATAGAATTATATTGACTCTAAAAATATGAATGTGCTGGAACATTCTGATATAGAAGTTTCACAGTTAGTTGTAGTTATAATAGTAAGCAAAGATGAAGTTCTTGATGATAATAACATGAAAATGTCTTTTATATATGTATTTATATAGAAGTTTTAAAATATGATGATATTGATTCAGACATTTCATGTGATGATGGAGAATTTCATTTATCTCATAAAAGGTTTAGGAATCAAGTGAAGGTCTAAAATATCACTAGAGATCAAGGAAAAAATGTTCAAACGAGAAGCAAATCAAGGACAGTTTCACATACCTCTTTGTTTTGATAAGTTGCGGTATGATATTTTAAAGAATATATTGATAATCAAGAGTGGATTGATTCCATGAGTGAATAATTAAATTAAATTGAAAAAATGAGACATGACAGAATATACCCAATCCTGAAAATAAATAGATGATTGGATCAAAGTGTCTTTTCTGGAATAATATAAATGAAAGAGGTGAAGTTGTAAAAAAAATTATAAGAATCGTTTGTGATGATCACTCATGGGTTTTAGGGATTGATTTTGATACGAACTTTACCCATGTAAAAGTCATGAAACCATCATAATATATCATTCTTTTATTTGTTAAATGATATATAAAATATTTGAAATGTACATCAAATGTACTTTTCTTATTGGAGAGCTAGAAGAAGAAGTTCAAATAGAAGAACCATGTGGTTTATTTCTAGGAATAGATTAGTACAGTGTTATTAAATTAAATAAGGCTTTATATATGATAAAACAATGCCCATGATACATGTATTCCAAGATGTATTCATGTTTAAAAAATCTTAAATTCAATGAGGGAAAAGTGGATAACAACATCCTCGTAAAATAAAATCATGTGTCTTATCTTATTGTGATAGTTTATATTAATGATATCATAGTTTCATTTAACAATGAAAAAGAATAAAAATAATTTTACAAATAATTAAAGATGTTGGTTGAAATATCAATACAAATAGAAATGATATACATTATTATATTGTATGTTTAGTAAGAGAAGGGTTATATTTTACTATCACAAGAATAATATACCAAGGAGTTACTTAAAATATTTTACACGGATAATTAAATACATAATTCATCACCTACCATAGTTGAAAAAATATTTATAATTATGATATTTGATGTAGTATTGATCTAGAATAACTTGCAGAATTTATTTGAAGACTACTATATTTAGGAACATCTAGACCAGACTTCATTATATTGTTTCAATGTGTTCTAGATTTTAAAGGTAATAAATTCTCATTTTTTTCTTTAGAAAAATAATTCTAATATATATTAAATATCTATAAATAATGGTATAATATATGATAAAATGTTAATGATGTGCCTTTTCAGCTATGAAGATTAAAACAAGGTATGTTGTATCAATGATAGAAGACACACATTTGGTGGAGTTTTATTTCATGGAGAAATATGTCTTAGTTAGCCTAAAATTTAAATATTTCAATGACTCTTAGCACTAAAAAAATAAGTAGGTATCTTACCATTATGTTAAAACATAATTAATTTGAATTAAGACAAAACTAGATGTTTTTTTGGTTGATATGAAGGTGATCTTTCTCATGGGATAACATAATCAAAGTGCTGTCAATATCACATACAATGTTGTGAAATGTTGAATATATAATCACATTGATAATAAATATATATTTATCAATGAACATGTAGAAATTAATTAAATAAATATAGATTTTATCTCTATAAAGAAAGAGGTAGCTGATAAAATCACCAAACAATTTCTAAAGGAAATTTTTAAGAAGCTAAGGATAATTATGTGTGTTAAACCTCAATATCTTCAAGGATATGATACTTGATATTCATATCATTTTTCAACTTTTCATTTAATATTATTTTTAATGGGGATAGAAATTTGATTGTATAAATCAATACAAATATGGTTTCTATGAATTTCAAAAAAAATTATTTTTTTAGGGGGAGTTTTTTCGAAAAGTGGTAAACTATGATGTCAACATGTGTGAATTGTTGTTGTTGTTTTTAGAAGTGTATGCATTATCATGTTAAAGACTATTTTAATTTTTTATAATGTTTTGAGTTCAATAAGAAGTTAATGATTATTTATAATAATTGGTTTTTAGAAATATTGGTATTTTTGATTCAATAGTTCTTTTTTCTTACACCGATTTCTCTCATATAGTATAAGAATTATCAAATAGTGATCCACTTATTGTGTTTTAAGTATTCATGAATTCATATTTTATGGTTTACCTGGTTGAAAAAAAAATCAAAAGGAGGAAATTGTTGAGAACCAAGTTGTGTTGAAGTGTTTTTGAACTAACAAGGAAGGTGATTAATAATGAAAGGTTTTTATAGTGTTGTATTTTTTTAGTACATAAATAACATTAAACTGTTGAGTTTTCTTGTAAGGATTTCAATCTAAATGTTCACAATATATAAATAAAACTATAATATTAAAAATTGAGTTTATGGAGTATAGATGATGATGATGTTCAGACAGTTTCTAGTAGATTGATGAAATCAGATGGAGAAAAATTACAATATTGGTTTTTTTGAAAAAAAATTAGTTGATTATTTCAATTCTTCAAAGTATAAGACATTACTATTAATTCATGTTATAAAATATTATATATAATTTTGTTCAATTGAAGGAATTAAATGAATATAGTGATTCCATATATAGTCTACTAGGCAATGAATATTTGTGGGTTCCATTGATAAAAAATTCCATATAAAATAAGTTATCAAAAATATGTTTTTGATTAGATGTATCTGATAGAGGTTTAAGAGGTAGGTCATTAGAAAGGCATTTCCAAACATAATAATCAAACTAATTTTTTTGAGATAATTCAAAAGACAAATTCTTCAAAAATGGTAACTCGAAGGGGTCTGAATATTGAAAATATTTAATGCATACTAGATTGAAAAAAATAAATTCTACTGGTTATAAGAGATCTATATAAAGAAGTTACAAACAAATCAGATCTTTAAAAATGATTTCCGAACAAAGTATTACTATATTTATTATTTATTATGTATATGTATTCGAAAAATGGTTGATTATATTTAAAAAAAATTTGCGTCATCATCTAACATAAATATTCTTAGTTACAAATTCCAAGACTCAATAAACACGAAGGAAAGATCATGATTTTATCTGAGTATTCATAGAGTTCAGAAGATCATTGACATCAATATTTGTTGAATGTTAATAAGATTTCTTGTGGAATTATATTATTTTGGAGGATTTGAAGGTTGTTAATTAGGCAAATACTCAACTAGGAAACTCAATTTTAGAATAGGAAATTAAATTATTATGTTTTGTATTGTCACTTAAATTTTGGAGAAATTATGAATATATAAAGGTATTCTGGTGTCCATGGTACAAATTATAGTTATTGACGAATTGAGGTTCTGACTAGGAATCTTGGGAGATCATTTTGGTGAATCACCAGATAGAGAGGTACTAGAAAGGGAGAAACTAGATAGAGAGGTAATATTTGAAGATTCATTATATTGATTGTTTCCAGATAGTAGGGTATTTGATAGAGATGTTCTAGAAAATGAGGTACCAAAAAGACTGGCTTCATATGAAAGCGTTCTAGGTTAATGGGTATCACATAGAGTCTTGAAAACTTATATGCAAGAGATTGAATAAAAATAACTTTTTGATGGGAAAGTGTGAAGAATTAAAGTAGAATAAAAATGATGTTTTGAAGTCTGTTGGAGAAGGTTCATTTCTTTGTTGAAAAAATTGAGTTTCTATAATATATATGAAGGACGCACATGAACTGTTAAATAACTATATTGCTATAAAAGTGATTGATTTATCATACAAAATATAAACCAGAAAAGATTGTTTTCTAGTGGATGTGTGCTGTTATAATTTTTAAAAACCATTCCAAGGTCTAGATAATCATATTGATTAGAGAACCATGTAAAAACTAGTGTTTTATGGATGTTTTCTCGATAGTTTTAATTGTGGATTCAATTACCTATAATAGGAGATAATGGTTTGTTAATGTGAAAACAAAAATAAAAATGGATACCAATGATTTACCACCACCTTTCATGGTCAAATAGATCATGTTATGTATATTAAAATAGAACAAATGATTTTCAATTATGTGTGACTTTTACAATATTACTTATTAGGATAAAGGTAAATTTTTTTATAATTGTTTTGATAAATATTTTATTTTTTAAAATTTTTATAAACATTACAATAACATTTCATATTTTGATTTACTTAATGATGGGAATGTATTAGAGTTACAAGAGAAAAAACTACTAGGGTTTTATACTCACTCCTCATATGTACACTTTTTGGCACTTGTAAATCTTAATGAACAAAATGTAATAAAACAATGTATCAACTTTTTAATCATTTATAATTCATATATATTATGATGAGTATTTTGAAATTAGTTTTGAATGATTCCATGATGATATTATAAATAATTTTATATTTTTGGTTTCTTTTTATGATATCGTATTAGACACTTGTCATTCATGTTTAGTTTTATGTCACATTTCATGATTTGAGCATGTTTAGAAATTTTTTACCATTTTTCTATTGTATGAATGTTTTGGTTTATTTATTTTTTGGAATATAATTCCTCAATAATTATATTTTTTCCCTCAAGAATAGTTTCTTGTATTTTAAGATAATGGGATTTGATTATGGTAATGAATAATTTGACTAGGGTCTTGGTGTTTGGGTACATGGATAGTGTTGTTATAATATGGAATCAGAGATTTATTTTTGAGTTATTTCCTATTAATTAATTGTATTTTTAGATAATAATATTATTCAATAACTAAATTTACCCATAAAATGTCATATATAACATCTTTGTTGTGAGATATTTTTTTCATGGAAAGTATTGGTAAAATAAAGATTGATGAAAGTATTGTAATGGATTTTAGATTCTACAAAGTAATAGTATTACCCATGATAGGGTGACATGAAAAAAGGTTTATGAATAACTTTTTTCATATCCGAGGACTATATTACATAGACAAAATATTTTTAAAATTGGTTACTTGAATAGAAAATGAATTAAAATTGGCTTAGTTATTTGTTGTTTTCAAAGTTTTCTATGATAAAAATATTTTTCTAAATTATCTATTATTTAGTTTATTTACAAAGAGATAGAACCAATGTAATGTTTCTTGGAATATATATATTTATTATATATTTTTAAGGATATTATTTTGGGATTGTAGAAACAAATGATGCGTACATGTGTTCTTACTAGATGAAGATAGGAAGTGGTAGAAAATCCACTCATGGGTCCTTATAATTTGTGTATGATTATAAATACAATTTAGGTGATTACTATAGAATTTAAAAAAGACTGGGAATGAGATATAAATTGGGTATTGTAGATTCAAAAACAAATTTCACAATTTTTTAGAGGTTACAATTAATTTGAACCTGTAAAAGAATGCTTAGAGAAAATAAACCTTATATTATAGTTTTTATAGATACCAAAGACCTAAAAGGTATATTTTTTATCTTAATTTTTAAGGAATGGTTTATAAGTAGCGGGAGATGATGAAAAATGAAGGACTGTGTAAAGATCTTGAATGAAAGTATTTTAAGAATATTTTTAATTATTAGTTTTGTCCCGAGGAGTTAAAACAATATAATGCTTAAAAAATTATGGTAATTGAGAAATATAATTTGTCTATGATTGGATATGAAATTAATTTTCATGAGATTTTATTATATTTTATGAAGTTGTTGATGAATTATAACATCATGAATTGGATGTTGGGGGTGTGGCTATGAACTGAAATATGATCAAGTATTATTTTGATGAAATTATTTAATCATGTAGAGGTGGTTGTTAGGGCAGTTATGAAATAGGTGGTCATGAAAAACACATGAAATATGATTACATGTGTTATATATATAAGTATAAGGAGAAATTATTTTAGTATATATATATTGAAACAATAAGACTATAATGACATATACATTTGGAAATGAAAATTTCTTTTTTTTACATTAAAATGTTTCATATTTAGATATATATTTTTATGAAGTATAACACAAGGTATTACATAAATAAATCACATGTGCCACATCAAAAAATAAAAAAAAATGTTTCTTCAATATAAAAACTTATAGATGAATGATAAATAAATTCCATATGATTAAAATTAGTATATAGAGATAATAAATACATGTAAATAAAAAAATAGACATTGTAAATCAAAATGGCCATGGTCTCTAAAAAATACTATAGTCATGATCACGATAATAATAAATAAAAACTATAATTATGGTTGATTTTTTAATATAAAATTGTTGAACATTAATAGAAAACTATGTGAATAAAATGTGCATGATTTAAGGGGTAAAAATGATGTGATTAAATGCAAATGGACTCGATAAAATAATTCTTGGAAATATTACTGTTAGAATAGTAAGCCAACTATTGGAATAGTCAACTGATCATTATATGAATATTTTATGTAGATATATTATTTAAAAATCCCAACATATTAATAGAAAAAATTCCATAAACAAATACTTAAAATTATAAATATATTGATATAATTCACACATCTTAAATACAATAATTTTTTTCAGTTTCTTATGACATTATTTATTAAAATTTACCATTTTATATCTAATATAAATATTGAATTTAGATCATTTATAAATTTATTTTGATAAATTAATTATATATTTTGAATCAGTATATCAAAATTAGTCAAGATTTATATTTTATTATTTATTTCTGAAAAACATGAACTTTGGTAGGATTAAAAAAACCTAGTTTTTTTATATATGGAATAATCGATGAAATTATTTTGAATTAAAAATTAAATAATTATCATTATAATACCTTTCATGACCCAAAATATATTTAACTGGATAAATAATATGTTTTAAAAAATAAATTAAATTTCTAATACTATGAATTTTATAATACAAATATAAAAACATATTTCATCCAATTTAAAATTAATTAATTCATTTAATTTATCTTTTTTACAATTTGTTAAAATAATGAATTATAGTTTTTGATGGGTTTGAAATTAATTTGATTATATTTTAACTAATTACTATGTATTGTCACAGAGAATATATCTAATGTAATTGTTGGTAATTACATTATTTTATATTCAATGTTTTATCTCCAAATACCCATCCTTCTAACTATAAATAACCATATCTACCCATTGTAAACTAAATCCAATAACTATCCCTTAACTTATATTCCATCGATATCCCCACTTAAAATCCTTCTTATATTTTTTGGTATATTCTTATCTCACTGAACCACGTTTTCCAATATATATTGGAATTTTGTAATGGAGGAGTTAAAAAAAGATAACATCTATTTCTATTCATCTTATTTTAAACCTCTTCTTTAGATTTATGAAAAAGATTACACTTTTATGAATTATATGGGAAACTATATAATTGGGATGTTCGCATTTCAATTTTTAAAACAATCCTCCCTTAATAAAATAATTGATATATTAATATAAAATTGATATTACCACGATTTTTAAAAATCGATATAAACTATTTATAGTTTATGTGTCTCATATCATATATTCTTTGACATCTCCTTTCATTGATGGTTCTACCACCTACACATGAGATATATTTTTTTAATTATCATTTCTTCTATAGCTAGTTCGTACAATAAGCATATTTGTGTTTAAGCTTCTTGATATAGTGAATCTCAGGGATAAATAACACAGATCAATTTAATAATTTCAAAACCACCATTATATGATTTGAACAAACATGCACTATAAAAAAACAGAATTAGTGTTGACTTTTTCTTCTTCATATAGTGGCAGTTTAATCAATCGCTTAATAACTTATCACTAGTTATTATAATTATTTTCTACTGCATGACCAACATTCATTGTGTAGATGTTATTTTCATGTAGCCGTAGTTTTTGTATGTTTAGTTTTTTGAGCATTTAGTAGCAGTTTCAAAACAATTAATGGAATATTAATTACAAAATCTCAACACAACATCCTTTAATATGTTTAGTGATGGGGTTTTAGTGGCAGTTAATTATAATCTTTTCTATTTATGATTTTCATTAATTTTTTAGCAGTGGTTTTTCGAAAACTCTGTAAATATATATTTTATTATTTATTTTTCAAAAATATATAATAAAAAAAATAAGTATAAAAACACTAAAATTTAATAATCCAAAACATATCTTCATGATAAAACCATCATATATACATCTTCCATCAACGGTCTACATAACCTCAATTACAACAACCTCAGTCAATTGATAATCTTATTCAACCCAAACAGCAATCATATATATATATATATAATATCTAAAAACAACCCATGAACAATATACTCCAACCCCATGACCTCTACTACATCCTTCTACATTCACATCATCTCATCAATTGAAACCGACCACATCATACCATCAATTTTAACAAAAATGAAGTCATAAATTAAAACTAAACATAATAAATTAATATTATAGTAAAATAATTGAAAAATTTATACATACCATGGAAACTAAGAATCATCATGAATACCTTTTAAATAATATGTTGAATTAGAATATTCAACCTCTAACCAACTAGTAACATCTTTGACCAACAATAAAAAGAAAAAATTTTAGAAAATAAATGCGAAAGAGAAAAAAAATATTCCAAATGATTGAAATAATTATTTTTATTTTTTTAATAAAATTGAAAATATATTAACATTAAACAAATAATAAATCATGGAAAACCATTTTAAAATATTAAATTATGTATTTACGATATGATTCAATACATGAAATTGAAAACTAATAAGTATATATATCATTCTAATTAATTTTTAAATTGAGTTGTGGTGTTCTTGAAATTTACCTAATAAAAAAAATTTAAAGTCATTGATTTGATGACATGTCATATATTTCAAAAATAACTCAACAATTTTTTCCCATGATTTTATGTCAGTATGAGGTTGTTTTCTATGTGTTTGACGGTTACACACATGTTTGAGTTGTTTAAAACACTAGAAATGTATTTAGAAGAATCTTAGGAAAACCATAACCATGAATGAAATGAATTAAGTTCCTATATTTAAAAAATCAGTATATGGAAATTTTTCTATAATTTCTTGGATATCTGATGATAGTTTAATAGTGTTGATGCCTTGGCACACATTTTAAAGACTTTGGCACCTCTAAAAATTGTTTACCAGGTAATTATGACCACACTACATGTTGGATTGACATGATGTATGTGCATAAAAATCAAAAATAACTCTTTGTTGTGTTTCCAATTATTTCAGCTAAATATGAGGTCGTTCTCTGTAGTTTTTAATGATACACACATGATTTTGTGTATTAAAACACTGAAAACACATTTACAAGCATCCCATGAAAACTGTAACTTAGAATGATGTGTCATTGATTCATAAATTTAAATTTTTAATTGATGGTTTTCCCTCTAATTTCATGTTAATCTATGATCACTTTCTAATTTTGACCCCTTGACACACATTTTTAAAGGCTTCTGTACCGTTATAAATAGTCTACCAAGTCATTCAAACCACACCACTTGTCGGATTGATTTGTTGTCTGCACATACACATAAACAATTACTAAATGAAAATTTTACCATGATTTCATGTCAATATAAAGTCGATTTATATGTTTTTTAACATTTCATGCATGTTTATGTGTTTAAAAAGACTAAATACGTATTAACAAGATTCCTAGGAAAAATGTAACTCCGAATGATGTTATATTCATTCCTACATTTCAAAAATAAATAAAAGATTATTTTACACTAATTTTATCCTAATAATACATTTTTACCTATTTTTGATCTCCTAACACATGCTTTTAATGGTTTCGATACCTTTAAAATTTTATTACCGAGTCATTCTGACCACACCACACTTTAGATTGTTGTATTGATTGTACGTACATGTCACAAATAACTAAACAGTTAGCGTACTTTGATTTGATGTCAATAATAATTCCTTTTCTATGGTTTTTATAGTTATACACATGTTTATGTGTTTTAAAACAATAAAAACATGCATACATGAATCTCAGGAAAACCGTAACTCAAAATGTTGTGCTCTAAGTCACTACATTTAAAAAATATATTGATTGTAATTTATCTTTTATTTAATTTCAATAAGACATTTTCTCCTCGTTTTGACCCCCATCAAAAATTATTAATGGCTTCAAAACATTTAAAAAAATTTACCGAGTGATTCAAACCACACAACAAGATATATTGATGTGTTTTCTATGTGTAGATGTATAAAATAACTCAATAGTGGTTTTATATTATTTCACATAAATATAACTCAAATGTGTGTTTTCATTATTTATCATCAATATGAAGTCATTTTCTATGTTTTTGACAATTTCATCAATGTTTTATAGTTTTAAAACACTAAAAACACATTTATGGGCATCCCAAGAAAAACCCTAAATTTATAGGAAACGTCATGAGTTCATACATTTAAAAATCCAATTGATAGTCATTATCTATTGATATAATGAAAATTCAAAAAAAATTCTAGTTTTGTACCTCATACACACATTTCTAAAAAATTTGGAATCCTTAAAACTATTTACTGAGTCACTACAACCACACCTCACATCATATTGTTGTGTTTTCTATGCTTACATGTTAAAAATAAAAAAACAATGGGTTTTCTAGGATGTAACATCAATATGAGGTCTTTTTCTAGGGTTTGGACTTATACACATACATCTTAGTGTTTTAAAAATCTAAAAAATCATTCACTAATATGTTGGGAAAATTATAACTTAGATTGATTTGATATTCGTTATAATACTTCCAACATAAATCTATGGTAGTTTTACTATATTTTTTATGGAAAACCAAATACATCTTATAGGTTCTTACCCCGTGACACACGTTTTTTAACGTATCAATACCATAAAAAAATTGTTTACTGAGTCATTATGATCAAACCACACATTATATAGGTGTATTTTCTATAAATACATGTCAAAAATAACTCAATAGTGGGTTCCCATTATTTAATACCAACATGAGGTTGTTTTAAATGGTTTTGACAATTACAATCACATTTTAGTGTATTAAAACAATAAAAAAACGTTTATGGGTATCCAGTGAAAACTATAGCTCTGAATGATGTGTTTTCAGTTCATAAACATCAAAAATAAAATGATTATCATTTTTATCTTATATTTTGTCAATCAGATGTTTTTTCCGAGTTTTTATCCCTCGAAACACATTTTTAAAGGTTTCTATTCCTTTGAAAACTATTTACTGAGTCATTTGGACCCCTAAACATCTCATATTTAAGCGTTTTTTATGTGTAAATATCATAAATACCTCAAATGTGGTTTTCACCTGATTTTAAGTCAATAAGAAGTCATTTTATATAGTTTGGACTATTACATGCATGTTATAGTGATTAAAACCCTAATAATGAGTTTATAGTCTTCCACGAAATACTATAACTCAGAATGATGTTTTTCTGGTTCCTAAATTTTAAAAATAAATCTACAGCTATTTTACTATGATTCCTTGGTTATATGAAACTATTTTCCGAGTTTTCTTCCTAACACACATTTTTAAATGATTCGGTACCATTAAAAATTGTTTATCGAGCCATTTAGACCATAGCACAAGTCAAATTGACTTATTTTATATGCTTACACATGCAAAATAAGTTAAAGGTTGTTTTTCCATGATTTCACATCATTTTGAGTTCATTATCAATGGTTTTTACAATTGCACACATATTTTAGAGATTTAAAACACTAAAAACACATTTATGGTTATCTTGGGAAGTCATTATCTTAGAATGATATTCGTTGGTTTCTACAAACACGAAATAAATATATGATCTTTTTCTTTTGATTTCATAAAATTTTGACATTTTTCCTAGTTTTGACCATACGACAGACGTTTTTAATGGAATTGATGCCTTTAAAAACTATTTATCGAGGCATTATGACCACACCATAGGTCATATTAACATATTTTCTATGGGTTATATGAACTTATCATTAATACAAACAACATTTAGTATCACTAAATCATCACATAAAAAACATTTAAATACCTTTATCATTTATTATATTTAATCAAGGTAATAACCATAATTACTATAAAACCATATTGAAAACATGCATTATTCCTAATTCCTAATGTATAATATTTATTATTGGATATATTACCTAAATTTAAAAATTATATAAATTCCATCAATTATAGTATAATCACATTTTCAACAAATCATTATTATGTTCAAGGGTTGTCAGTACTATCCAAATTACTTTATCCAAATCAATCATCTATTTATCCCATCATTATTATCTTATTATCCATAACATATTAAGGGTTAAACTTACCTCAATCATGTTTTTCCTGTTGTTTAACATTACACATTTCGTAGTACCATTCAATACATGATTTTAAATCCATTAATAAATAGTATTGTAGTAGAGTCATTATATATTTCTTAAATATTATATCAAACATATTTCTAATAAAAAAATAAAATGAAAAAGTTATTTCATAAAAAAAAGAATATTAGAAATTCCTCTTCATATATGGTAGTAACATAATCTTTACCATGACACATTAGAATCATTTTTGGAATATTCCTTTAATTCTTTGGACAATGATTTTCATAGTGTCACATCTCATTACACATGAAGAATTGTAAATCACAAACCCTTTTCATACCCTTGAAATCAAAATAATATTGGACTTTATGTCTAAAATTATAAAAAATCACAGTACTTTTATGAAAGTACCATAGTGTTTTTTTTCACAATTATCACATGTGGGAACATACTTCAATCTATTATTTCCATTATCTATATTTTTCCCAACTATCCATTTGTTCCTGTGCATCCCTCCAAATCCATAATACATAAATAATTCATTACCAATATCATTGTCATATGATATTATGTCATAGTATAATGATAATGATTCGAAGACTATTTTCGGTTAAAATATTGTCTTAACACCAAAAAATATATGTTCCAAATTTCTCTTTGGATCACATACATTAGTGAGGTTCACATTCCATCTATTAGGTTCCATTTTTAAAGGAATAAATACACAATATTAGATCTTATCATTTTGAAATATGATATATAATACAAAAAACTAGTGAAATATATATCATACATTGATGAAATTATGTGTAGATAATCTCATAATCATAAAAATGGATTCATTGGGATGTTCTTCTATACATATCCTAAAATTCTATCATATAGTTATGTTACATAATACATATTTTACTAAATCTAGTTTCCAAGGATTCTACTAAACTTGATCTGTTACCAACTGTAATGATCCCAACCATAGTAGCCTTGAGTTTGTACCTTACATTATTATAATGGCATAGAAACAACATTTAAATCCCAAAGGACCTAAAAATTTAACAGTTTTAGATATCTATATAAAATACATGATCACTATTTTACATTGGGGACAAAAAACTAAGTACAATACATAATAAATAAATGATCCAAATCCTCAGCTACTCATTCAAAAATGACATCTTCATAACTCAGGGAAAGGAAAAAAAATTAAAGATGTGATAAAGTTATTGGTAAGGTTAAAGTATAGTTGAAACTATCATGAATTAATATTGAACAATTAATATAGAATGGTAAATAACAGAAAATACATTCCATTTAATCAATAAACTGAGAATGAAATAAATTTCAATATTTTGTCATAGAGATATTCATAGGAATGATAATAATAAATAAATTCTTAGTGTAGGAAATACTTATATACTAGATGCCATGTTTCATAAATAAATGGTATCTCTACTGTCAAGACCAATCACAAGAGGGTTTAAATTATATTAGGTAGAAACCCATCAAATTTAGACAACATATTCTTCTCATGATACTACAGATGCATCAAGGGGATTACTGTCACACCCATCTTTTTTTATTATTATTTATTTTATTATTTTCATTGTAAATGGGTTGTTCGGGTTAAGGCCCGAATTAAAATTGTTAGAGTTCTTTTCAAAAAACAAAATGGATGTTTTTCCCGTATTTGCGTCCAACGCACCGTGATCGAAGTCGTGCGACCTTGCTTGGGTCACCGCACGACGTCGCCCGGCTCACCTCAATGCCTGCCCGGTGTTCAAGGCAGATGAAAATTATGCGGCTGATAATAAGATGAAAATACAACGATTTTGAAACAGTGCGGCCTCGTTGGGTCCCCTGGTTGACCTGACGATGTTCCATTAATTAGATGAAATGAATTAATAATGAAGAAAAAAAATTAAATGGGTCATAAAATAAAAATAAAATAAAATAATATGAGTCAGATAAAAATTTAAGTAATTGTTTTAATGGTAATAATAATGTTATCATTATTTGAGAATATTATTATTGTCATTTATGTTATGAATATAGATTTTATTAAGTTAACGTTATTAATATTGTTATCATTTTACCAAGTCATTATTTTTATAATTATTATTCCAAAGTTATAAATGTCATTATTGGTATTAATATTATCACCATAGATTATGTTTATTATCACCATTAATTCTTATTATTAGAATCAAT
This sequence comes from Viscum album, assembly GCA_963277665.1. Taxonomy (NCBI): domain Eukaryota; kingdom Viridiplantae; phylum Streptophyta; class Magnoliopsida; order Santalales; family Viscaceae; genus Viscum; species Viscum album. The sequence goes on along the minus strand of OY728139.1, from coordinate 981,390,175 downwards.
AAAATTATAATTAATAATAATATTATTATAATTATCACTGAGTGTATAATTTGTATTAGACTATTATTATTATTCCTATTCTTTTTTGTTTATTATTATTACTATTATTATTGTTAGAATTTATTATGGTTAATATTAATTTCTACTTATTATTTTTATTTTCGTTTGTTTTCTTTTCTTTTTCTTTTCTATTTTTTTTCCCTAAAGCCTGCGCTGCACTCTTTTCCCCCCTTATTTTTTCTGGTCGGATTTCCCTTCCCCCCACTGTTCACGCGCCCTCCCCACCCCCATGAAACCCTACCCATGCCCAGCCGCCGGACCTTCCCCCTCCAACGCGACCCGCGTCGCCCATCTCCCTCCCCTTCTCACGCCGTATCCTGCGCCACCAGCCACCATCGCTCCTCCCCGGCCATGCCTCTCTCCTGCTCGCCGCCTCCCGGATCCACCGCGTCAACTCCTGCGCGCTACCCTCCCTCTCCCGGCCTCCTCGCCCGACGCTAGCTCCCCGCCTTGGTCGGCTCCCTGCCGCACGCCGCACGCCCGCCTCGGCCTTCTCCCGGCCGCCGCCGGCTTCCCGTCCAGCTTCCTCGTCACGGCTGCATCATTGGATAGCCGACCTCCCCCTTCTGGCGAGACCTAGGCCGGCGTGTTTTTCCCTGCCGGCGTGGCCCGATTCCGGCATGACTACCCGACGCACCTCTCCTGCTGGCTGCGGACTGGTCTGGCGCACCTCCCCCTCGCTAGGCAACACCACTTCGGTTCCCCCACTACCGTTTCGCTTTCCTTCCACATGCGTTTCACCCCTCCAGATAAGTTTTTTTTCCAGCGGGTATGATGTTTGTTTTATGGTTTGAATATGATTATTTTTGGTTCAATTTATTGCTTAGTGTTCGCATTTGAGTTTGTTGAGTTGCGGGTGAGAGTCTCATGTAGTTTGGGGTCCAATTTGTGCTTAATTTTGTTTGATTTTAATTCTTTTGTCGATATTATGTTCTTTATGTTATTTTTGAGTTGGATGTGGTGCTTTTGGTGTGCATTTGGATTCATGCACCTATTTTTTTTAAGTCGCTACACGCTAGTTGGTGGTTCCGCGTTTAAGCATTGTATGATAAATTACATTATGTGCTTAGTTAATTTATTATATTACTTTATTTACTTTTATGGGTTTGGATTTAATTATCTTGAAGTTGTCTATGCATTATAATTGCTTAGCGATATATTTATGCAGTGCATGTGCTTTTTTTGTCTGGAAAATTGTTTTTAGTCAACTGCTTGTCTTTATTAATATTTTTAGTTGGTGCTTTCTTTGTATGGAAGTTTGTTTTAGTCAACTACTATTGGTTATTAAAGTTTGCAGTTAGTTTTCATATGTGAAAAGTGTAATGTTGTGTTATAGTGTTTTTATAATGGTTGTGTCTGTTTTGTGAAAATGTGCAAAGTGTGAAAATTGTGGGAAGTGGTTTTGCATGATAAAGTCGTGTTATATATATATATATATATATTGCTTGTTTACAAATAATTTAATATGTTTTAATAAAATTAAAAACAATAAACATTTAATAGGTTTTAGTAAAATAAATAACAATGAAAATTTAAGATGTTTTTAATAAACAATTATTTATTATGCAGAAATTGTTTAAATTGAGTTGGGTAGCGTCTTTTGGAGTGCGTCCTTTTCGAAATGGTTTTCTGTGTGTGTGGAAGTGTAGCGTTTGGTTTATGCACCGCCTTGGTTGTTTTGCCTGTTTGATTTTAACTTGAAGTGTGAGTTTGTAACAACGTTGAGCACAAAAAGGGGAAGCCTGGGAACTAGGTGGGCGGACTAGACTAGCGCGCTAGAGATACGGGAGTGGCATCGGCCCAATTTCTCTTAGCGGGATTTGACGCTTACAACACTAACTAAACTCTGGATGATGACTAGAAACCACTCTGGTAGGACGTGTTTCCCTATCAGTGGTAGGAGGTGTTACCCTACAAGTGGCTCGTGCACGAGAAATGTATGTTATGGCTCACTAAGACGCGAGGTTCTAGGGTCTCATTCCTTCTTGTACCTTTAGGGCCTCTCCCACTTTTTGTGCTCCTGGACTACTATACACTTACCGTTGGCACACAGTGCATATTTTGTGTATTTGTGAAGGTTTGGGTTTTCTTATATGCACTGCTGTTTTCTTTTATTTATGTTGTTTTCTTTAAAAAGAGTTTTCCTTATAGAAACTATTTCTTTAAAGTTGTTTAATCTTGATTTTTTTTCATTTATTTAGCTTGAAGATGTATTTGTCATTTAATGCTTATACGTGGAACCTTTTTATTAGGTGACGTCCTACTAGGCCTTTCGCTCACACCCTGCATACACCTTCAGGTGTATGTAGACCTTGTTCTTGTGTGTTCTAGGTTGTGTGTCATGCTCAGCGGTGTTGGTTCATGTTGCAGCTGGTCTTTTCTTGCAGAGTGTTGCTGTTGTGGCCTCTCTTTTTCCGAGAGATTTGAGTATGAGTTTTAGTTTCCTGTTGTCTTTTCATTTTATTTTTTGATTCTAATTGTAGACATTAAACTTGTTCATAGTTTAAAGTCACGTTTGGCTGTCTATTTCTAGTTTCAGTTATTTATCTGCTTAATTGTTTTTCTGTCTTTTACTTCGGGTAAATCGTTCCCATGTAATGTTTGATACCCGGGCACTTGTGCCAGCCCGTGGGGATCGGGAACGCTTTTCGGGTCTTGCCGCGGGCCGGGTCAGGCATCGAGTTGATGGCGACCCGACCTGGTTCGTGACAAAATGGTATCAGTGGGGCATGTTTTCTCTCTTGGGTCGTTTTCTTTTGAGATGGAGTCATAGTCGACCAAGTTTAAGGTTGTTGGAACTCAACGTTCCAGCTACGAGCAATGTGCCTGGCCATCACACCTCGTGGCGGGACTCGAGTTACCAAAGTAAGTTGGGTTTTGTCCTAGTTTTTAGTCCTTGTGATTAATCTTTCCTAAGGTAAATGAAAAGGGGTAAGGTCAGTTGTCCCAGTGAGCTCGCAGGGTCTGGAAAGCCATGTGTAGCTGGGGACACTGTCCTTGAATACCCTCCGTGGCGATGGCGTGACTGGCGTATGGCCGTTCCAGTCACCCACTGACACAAGTTTCCTCTTGTGTCATTTCTCATCTCGTTGTTTTGGATTTGTGGAAATTGTTTTCAAATGAAGCGCTTTAAAAATGAAATTATATGGAAGGTTTGAAAATTTTGGGTTGGAAGTTTTGTTTTTAGAAAATGGAAATGTTTGGTTTTGATCCTTTGTGTTCTCATGGGAGACCACATGCATGAGTATATATGGAAAAAGAAAGTGTTAATGGCACGAGCGGATGAGTGCCTGGATGAATTTGAGGTGGGTGCGGGTGTGGCACGGGAACACACATGTGTTTGACCCATGGGACACCATTGCTGTTTGTACAACTCACTGTGTTTTCTTATTTTCGAAAGGTTTTTTTAAATGAAAAAAGGAACAAAAATTGGTGCTTTAGTAACTGATGGTTGCGTGTTGTATCCTTGTGTTTTGAAAATGTTGTGTGTGAAGCGTTTCGAGGCGAGGATCCTTTTGAACTGACTTGTGTTTTGATTTTGAATTCTTATTTGTAAGTTGGCCAGTTGGAGCGAAAGCGCATGGTTAATGGTCTCTTTTGAAAAGTGCTTCAGTAAGCCCTTGTAGTGGTTTCCCCTGCATGTGTAGCGTTCACTTGTGGTACGTCTCGACCATTGGACCAGTTCGGTTGGATCCATGGTTTTCTTTCTTGGCTAGTGTACGCCCCCAATAAAGAGTTAATGTGCGAATGACGTGCAACCACAGATGGTTCACCATTGGCCGACCCTCCAGTTGACTAAAGTAAGGACTCTTTCTTTTAGTGACAATGCTAAGTCTATTCCTTTTTCTTTCAGTTAAGCGGATCCACTCGCAGCAGAATGACAGATGCGACGGGAGTTGAAGGGAGTTTCGGTCTTTTTGAGTTGTCTAAGTCGTCAGGTATGATGTTTGACGTCGTCGCATCTGAAGGTTTCCCCCTTGAAACGGTGAAAGGAATTCCAGCGGGGAAGGTTGAAGGCGGTTCAGAATTATCTATGCTGACCAATTTCTTGAAAGGTTTGTAGTGTTGCCCTCGGCTGCAAGGGTCATGTTTGTGGGATCTTGCAGTATGAGTTTTCTTTGATTGTAAAGGGTGAATTTTGACCACTTTAACATGAATGTTGTGTTTGGAAATGGTGTAGGAGATTCCAGTGGGAAAAGGTGGAGGCAACCTAGAATGGTCGGTGTGGGTCCCTTTTCTAAATCACTTTTGGTCCTTTGTTGGTTTCGCTTAAGAAAGTGTCTACGTTGGGACACTAGTGTGGCAGACCTAGTCACGGGGGGATGCTACGGTCGATTGTAGTAATAAAACTTTGTTTAAGACTCATTTTGAAGTCCCCCTCTATATAATTTTCCACTCAACAACAATGGTCATGTTTAGGTGATGATTTGTGGTGTCGTGTTCTCATCCAATGTGACAAAGGGTGATGCGCAGGCACCATTGCAGCTTTTGTGTTGGTTAATTTTTTGTGTATGATCAGTTGGTTGTCATGCTGTGTTGTGTCTGATGGTGTTACCTTGGTTGCAGTATGATTGCACGTTACACCGAAAGGAGATGCTCTGTTCAAGAGTCTTCAATACCTGACTGCGAGGCAGCAGATGCTTCAAACATCAGGGCTCTAGCCATAGGCCTCGGAGTGAAGCTGGCGCGTGGTCAGGATTCCCAGGATTGTATGAGACCCCAGTGTTATCTCTGTCATCGGTAATGAAGGTGAAGGAAATTTAAAATTGTCTTCTGTGGTTCCAATCTGAACGACCCGATTGGTTGCGTGAGGCTTCATGTGGCTATAAGGAGACGTGGTCGTCTCATTATCTTAAGATCTCGAGGGTTGCGTTCCTTCAAAGGTGATTGTTTTTTTAGTTTTCCCTATGGGATGTCTTGGGTAAGTTGGTATCAAATTGGAGTGGAACTCATCTAGGGATGTAAAGATGTTGGTTTGTCTTAGGTTGTGGTTTTGACACCCAGTAGTTGGGCCCGACCCTCCCCTCCCCTTAGGGTGGGGTGCTTGGTTCCCATTGAAAAATTTATAAAGTTTGGTATCTGCTATCAGTTCCAATGGTGGGGAGACCCATGTTGGGTCTCGCATGACTGTCTCTAGAATGAATCAGTGTTGGACTTTTCTTTAATGGCTGGGAGTCCGTTTGAACCTTTCAGTGCCAGTTTTCCAGTCCCGTTTCGAGTGTCAGTGAGTTCTTAATGGTGGGGAGCCCCTCGGGCCTCCCCATGTTGATCTTTTGCTTCTGTTTTTAAATATGGTTTGGTGATAAGTGGTAAGAACGTTCTGTGGACATGGGTTGACCTTATTTGTTCTTTCTAGCCAGATGGCGTGGTTTCGGTCTAATAGTGCTTGAGTTGTTTCGTCTTCTGAGGTTGGTTTTCGCGGGTGCGAGAGTCGTTTTCCTTGATCAGTCAACTGGATGTGTTTTAGCCATTTAGGGTGGGCGACACATATGAGAAAGTCTTTTTACGCATTTCTTGAGGTTGCCATTTGAGTCACTCTCTCTGAGCACGATGCTTTTGCCTCTTTTTGCTTGATGTTGTGGGGATCCCCTTTGAATCAAAAGGGAGTGTGGTTTTCTGCTCTGAGGTTTGGTTTTAGTTGTGGGTTTCCGGAGACGGAAAGCTTTATGGTGAGGAGAATTGTCACACCCATCTTTTTTTTATTATTTATTTTATTATTTTCATTGTAAATGGATTGTTCGGGTTAAGGCCCGAATTAAAATTATTAGAGTTCTTTTCAAAAAAAGAGAGGATGTTTTGCCCTTAGTTGCGTCCAACACACCGTGATCGAAGTCGTGCGACCTTGCTTGGGTCACCGCATGACGTCGCCCGGCTCACCTCAATGCCTACCCGGTGTTCAAGGTAGATGAAAATTATGTGGCTGATAATAAGATGAAAATACAACGATTTTGAAACCGTGCAGCCTCGCCGGGTCCCCCGGTTGACCTAACGATGTTCCATTAATTAGATGAAATGAATTAATAATGAATAAAACAAATTAAACGAGTCATAAAATAAAAATAAAATAAAATAATATGAGTTGGATAAAAATTTTATGTAATTGTTTTAATGGTAATAATAATGTTATCATTATTTGATAATAATATTATAGTTATTTATGTTATGAATATAGATTTTATTAAGTTACTGTTATTAATATTGTTATCATTTTACCAAGTCATTATTTTTATAATTATTATTGCAAAGTTATAAATGTCATTATTGGTATTAATATTTTCACCATAGATTGTGTTTATTATCATCGTTAATTCTTACTATTAGAATCATTAAAATTCTAATTAATAATAATATTATTATAATTATCATTGACTGTATAATTTGTATTAGACTATTATTATTATTCCTATTCTTTTTTGTTTATTATTATTACTATTAATATTGTTAGAATTTATTATGGTTAATATTAATGTCTACTTATTATTTTTATTTTATTTTTGTTTTCTTTTCTTTTTATTTTATATTATTTTTTCCCCTAAAGCCTGCGCTGCACTCCTTTCCCCCCTTATTTTTTCATGTTGGATTTCCCTTCCCCCACTGTTCACGTGCCCTCCCCACCCCCATGAAACCCTACCCATGCCCAGCCGCCGGACCTTCCCCCTCCAACGCGACCCACGTCGCCCTGCTCCCTCCCCTGCTCGCGTCGTCTCCTGCGCCACCAGCCACCATCGCTCCTCCCCGGCCAGGCCTCTCTCCTGTTCGCCGCCTCCCGGATCCCCCGCGTCAACCCCTGCGCGCTACCCTCCCTCTCCCGACCTGCTCGCCCGACGCTAGCTCCCCGCCGCACGCTGCACGCCCGCGTCGGCCTTCTCCCGGCCGCCGCTGGCTTCCCGTCCAACTTCCTCGCCACGGCCGCCTCCTTGGATAGCCGACCTCCCCCTTCTTGCGAGACCCAGGCCGGTATGTTTTTCCCTGCAGGCATGGCCCGATTCCGGCATGACTACCCGACGCACCTCTCCTGCTGGCTGCGGACTGGTCTGGCGCACCTCCCCCTCACTATGCAACACCACTTCGGATCCCCCACTACCGTTTTTCTTTCCTTCCACATGCGTTGCACCCCTCCAGATAATTTTTTTTCCCAGCGGGTATGATGTTTGTTTTATGGTTTGATTATGATTATTTTTGGTTCTATTTATTATTTAGGGTTCACATTTGAGTTTGTTGAGTTGCAGGTGAGAGTCTCATGTAGTTTTAAGTCCAATTTGCACTAAATTTGGTTTGATTTTAATTCTTTTGTCGATATTTTGTTCTTTAGGTTCTTTTTGAGTTCGCTGTGGTGCTTTTGGTGTGCATTTGGAGTCATGCACCTAATTTTTTCTAAAGTCGCTACACGCTGGTAGGTTGTTCCACGTTTAAGCATTGTCTGATAAATTACATTACGTGCTTAGTTAATTTATTATATTACTTTATTTACTTTTATGGGTGCGGATTTAATTATCTTGATATTTTCTATGCATTATAATTTCTTAGTGATATAATTATGCAGTGCAGGTGCATTTTTTGTCTGGAAAATTGTTTTAGTCAACTGTTAGTGTTTATTAATATTTTTTGTTGGTTCATTCTTTGTTTGGAAGTTTGTTTTAGTCAACTGCTATTGGTTATTAAAGTTTTCAGTTAGTTTTCATATTTGAAAAGTGTAATGTTGTGTTATAGTGTTTTTATAATGGTTGTGTCTGTTTTGTGAAAATGTGCGAAGTGTGCAAATTGTGCGAAGTGGTTTTGCATGATAAAGCTGTGTTATATATATATATATATATATATTTGTTTGTTTACAAATAATTTAATATGTTTTAATAAAATTAATTCCAATAAACATTTAATAGGTTTTTGTAAAATAAATAGCAATGAAAATTTAAGATGTTTTTAATAAACAATTATTTACAATGCAGAAATTGTTTACATTGTGTTGGGTAGCATCTTTTGGAGTGCGTCCTTTTCCAAATGGTTTTCTGTGTGTGTGTGGAAGTGTAGCGTTTTGTTTATGCACCACCTTAGTTGTTTTACCTGTTTGATTTTAACTTGAATTGTGAGTTTGGAACAACGTTGAGCACAAAAAGGGGAAGCCTGGGTACTTGGTGGGCGGACTAGACTAGCATGCTAGTGATACGAGAGTGGCATCGGCCCAGTTTCACTTAGCGGGATTTGACGCTTACAACACTAACTAAACTCTGGATGATGACTAGAAACCACAATGGTAGGACGTGTTTCCCTATCAGTGGTAGAAGGTGTTACCCTACCAGTGGCTCGTGCACGGGAAATGTATGTTATGGTTCACTGAGACGCGAGGTTCTAGGGTCCCATTCCTTCTTGTACCTTTAGGGCCTCTCCCACTTTTGGTGCTCCTGGACTACTATACACTTACCGTCGGCACACGGTGCATATTATGGGATTTTGTGAAGGTTTGGGTTTTCTTATATGCACTGCTGTTTTCTTTTATTTAAGTTGTTTTCTTTAAAAAGAGTTTTACTTATAGAAACTGTTTCATTAAAGTTGTTTAATCTTGATGCCTTTTAATTTATTTAGCTTGTAGATGTATTTGTCATTTAATGCTTATACGTGGAACATTTTTATTGGGTGACGTCCTACTGGGCCTTTCGCTCACACCCTGCATACACCTTCGGGTGTATGTAGACCTTGTTCTTGTGTGTTCCAGGTTGTGCGTCGTGCTCAGCGGTGTTAGTTCATGTTGTAGTTGGTCTTTTTATGCAGAGTGTTGCTGTTGTGGCCTCTCTTTTTCCGGGAGGTTTGAGTATGAGTTTTAGTTTCCTGTTGTCTTTTCTTTTATGTTTTTGATTCGAATTGTAGACTTTAAACATGTTCATAGTTTAAAGGCACGTTTGGTTGTCTATTTATAGTTTCAGTTATTTATCTGCTTACCTGTTTTTCTGTCTTTTACCTCAGGTAAATCTTTCCATTGTAATGTGTGATACCCGAGCACTTGTGCCAGCCCATGGGGATCGGGAACGCCCTTCGGGTCTTGCCGCGGGCCGGGTCAGGCGTCGAGTTGATGGCGACCCGAAGTGGTTCGTGACAATTACATTAAATGATCTCTAACACTTTTAGTTCATATCCAAATCATTCCTCATATATAAAATAATTGATTTAATTTTTAAACAATTTTCATTATAATAAAGTATCCATATTGATTAAAAGATATTAATTTATCATTATTTTCGTAGCCAATAAAATATATTTCAATGTCTAAACCATATGTAAAAATGGCATGTGGTTTAGAAATAATAATAACCATCAAACATGAGCATGTATATTTGAAATAAATTTATTTTCCAATTGAAAATTTTTATAAGGATGCAATTGATTCAAGAGAAGGTTAACAATCTCAAAATAATATGAGATATAAAGGATAACTTTAACCATATTGTAATTTTCAAGTCAAACCCATTTGATGAGATAATTCATAGTGAAAATTAAAATACCATGAAGTGTGAGTGAATAATGATATTAAATGAAAATGTGATAGTATATACTCCACATTAATGTGAATTGGAGAATAACAATAAATAATTCTCAATGGAATGTAAATTGATATGAAATCCCTTACCATGCACTCCTTTTTGGTATAAAAAACATTAATCTATTCTATAATGGTTTTAATAATTTTATTAAATTTTAATAAATCCATATTAATATTTATAATATCGTAAATTACCCTTTTAGAACATACTATCACCTGTTTTTTAACAATCAGTTATTGCTTTTAGTGTTCTGGGTATTAATCACCTTGTTTTTTGAGTATGTTTGGACTTGTTATTTTTCATTCATCTTAAATAGATGAGGATTTAATTATCAATATAAGGTAAAAATGAGTTAAATATCAAATTATATATATATATATATTAATCTATAAAATTTTGTAATAGGAAATGAAATGTACAGTACAGCTTGCATTTTATTGACATATTAAAAGAAAAAAGTAAATGTTATATAAGTTTATTATTATTATATTATAATATTTAGTTCATATATATCACATATTTTTATTAAACCTTCCCTTACTACAGTCCATGCAAAGCATGAATGAATCATATCGCTTTGAGGAGACGATTTTCCACACGTCCACAAACAATGTCATCATATTCTAAAAAATTGGAAAGCGTCAAGGAATATGTTATATAATACTTACATTGGAATAAATAAATTATAAATATCATATATAACATATATAAACAATAAATATATCAGTATTCCCAACCGTGAGATGTGGTAATGGAAGAACGAATGATATTGGTTGGCAAGAGGATAATCTACCATACACATGAACGAATATTGTGTATCCCATTTGATGTAAGTGTGTGTGGGTGTATATAATACCAATAATAAAAAATTATTTATATTCATTATATAGATTTTTTTATATTATCAATATATAAGAATAAATAAATGGGTGGATAATGGAATAAAACATAAGTGCTCCTGGAAAAACATTACCTCTTCTTTGGGAGAATCTTTTTAGTTTGAACCAATGGACTTGCTTGGTTGGATTTATTACCAAAGTGAGGCTTTTGGAATTACGTGAGGTTTGTTGGGAATTTATTTTTTCATTTTTAGTATATAAAAATAGATTTGTAGGTGTGGAGAAGTGAGGGGGGTGGTGAGTAACCATTTATGGTGGAGGAGGAGTGACATTCACGTAAATACAAAAAGGCAATCATAAATGGGAAGTATAACTTACATAACATACATAAATATAATGAAAAATAATAAATAAAATCGAGTATATTGTCATCATATTTACATACTATGGGTTGTGGAAAATTTTCTAGATTATTTGTCTCTTTAAGATTAATGTTTAACCACTAAGTAAACTCAGTTTTACCTTAATCACTCTAATTAATATTAAATATTTTCATTAATATTTTTTGTAAAAAAATAATTTGATCCTGTTTTATATTATATATTATTAATCCAAATATTCAATCCATATTTCCAATTTAAAAAAACATAATTTGAATAAGTTAATTTAAAATTAATCACACAGACGTGGCGTGAAAGCGATTTTTTGATGTGAAAATGTTCAACCATTTTCATCATTTTAATATCTAAATTAAGCATGAAAATGATTACATTAAATTAAATTAATTAAATAATTGTGTAATATATCAAATTTTAATTTAAAAACAATTTAAATTATAATTTAACATTTGAAATTATTTAGATGAAATGTCAGTTTTCAATTTCAATTTAAATTTAGTATTTTTCGCTTTTCATCAAAACAGTGAAGCTTCATATAAAAGAAAAAAAATTCACCCTATTATAATTTTGATTTTATTAATTCAATAATGAATTTAATTTTTATCATAAAATACATTAAATTTCAAAATTTAATTTTAAATCAAGTTCACCAATGAAAGGGGGAAAATGCCTTTAGAAACATACAGTTTTTATATGTAAAATTGGATCTGTACTTATCTTACAACTATAAAATATATTTTATTAATTTTAAAAAAATTCATTGAATAGATAATATATAAAATTCATCTATATTGATTAAATAATATTAATTAATTCAATTTATTATGATAAATTTCCTTTGGAAGCATAAAAATAGTTCTTTATAAAAACTATTACTTTTTATTAAATAAGTTTTTATTATCATTTATAATTAATTAGTGACCTCTTAATTCTACAATATTTTCAAAAGATAGTTAATTATATTTTTAAAATCCAATTTTATATCTAGGAGATAATTTTAATTTAAAAAAATATAATTAAAAGTATTTAATAAATGTTGATCTTGCACGTAATGCAAGCCATCAAAAAAAAGTCATTTTTGCATGTAATGTAAAATAACTAAATATTACATCCATTGAAAGCTATTGAATATATTGAATTTAATTAGAATTTTACATATATTTTAACAATTCATAATTTAAAATATCTTTCTATGTTTTTTGTTTCATGTCATACATGCTATCAAATATAATGTTCTTAATTTAGTTTTTCAAGATGTTACTCTGTAATCAGACCCATTTAATTGGGTTTAAGGCTTATTTATTGTAATAATATATTATTAATTATTATATTTTTCATTATGGAAATAACATTAAATCGTAATTAAAATTACATACTCCAACGTCTTTAGTATGGTCATTTTCAAAACTACCATCGGGTTTCAAATGCACATTAAACCACATCTAAGATCAAGAAATACACATAACTAATTAATTAGCCTTTATAACAAAATATAAAAAATTTAGAACAGACATTAAAATTAAAAAAATTATATAATTAATAATGAATAAAATACAATTTTTTATTTTTCATGAAAAACTCTATGATCGAGTGACGTGAGGAATGAATTGATTCTCACAATTCATAATATTTTTTAGATAATTCCTATAAAAATAGAAATGTTAATAAAAATTATATATTTATTTTGTCTAGTTTATTAAGATGCTGTAAAATATAAAATTACCTCATGAGATGAATCTGTATTATTAAAAAATTACATTTGTTATCTGAAATGCCTTGAGACACTTTTTCAAACATTTATTGTGAATTTAGAGATGTGTAATTAAACTCATTACATAATATCCATTTTAAATCTGTCCATTTTTCGGCCAAAATATTTAGAGTCTATGTCCTGAAATGGAGTCAAGGACATTAAAATGAAAGTATATCATGGAATGAAAAACATAATAGATTATAAATATATTACACATTTATACTCATGTATTTTAAAATTTTCATCAAGGGATATGAAATTAAAATCTCCATTACTTGAGTATGAGAGAACATATTTTTTCAAACTGTTGGAAACCTCCTCAAATAGTTATAATTAATGGGAAATATAACCATCACTCAAGAATGTTTCCTAATAATTTTATCATCGATTATAGAAGTCTTGATTGTAGGAAACCCAAACTCATTAAATGGAATTATAGTCTTGATGTTATTCAAGTCCAATACATCTATCATGTTCATACATACATCCCTTCTATTTTTTATCATTATCTATATTATAAATGCAATAAAAATTAATAAAATATATAGTTTTTGTATAGTGAAATTCATTCCAGAAACAATAACTCATCAATATCCCCTATATAGAGTGGTTAAAAACTACTCCATCACTAGAGGATAATCAAATGGTGGGCTACCCACACCATTCAGGGAAATAGATGGATCACTAGTAGTATCAGTTACAATAGAATCACTCTGATCCACTGAAACTGGAGGTAGTGATGGTGCGCTCTCAGATAATGATTGGCGATGATCATGATTTTTGTTATTCATATAATTCTTTCAATTCAAATGCTTTAGATACATTAAATTTATAAAAAATAAAAACTAAAACAATTACAGAAAAAAGGAAAACATGAATAATTTATAAATATATAAGACACATATAATTGAGAAATTGTAAAAAATTCCCATTACCAATTTATATATTAAATTATATTCCTAGTCATTATATTTATTATTATAAATCTCCATTTTTATGTGTTCTTAATTTTTGACCTATCTGGAATTTATTACTATTTTGATATTGTCAGAAAAAAACAGTTCAATGATTTGGGGTTGATGAAGTTCACTATCCCAAAGTACCTATTGATATTCATCACCCATATAATATAAGTCTCTCTACTTTAAGAGTAAAAAACACTCTAAACATCATGTATATCATCACCTGTATAATAAACCGTATTTATTTTTGAATCTATGATAAAGGGATCATGCTCTCCTTGCTCACTATATGGATCTTGCGATGTTATTTGATATAATTAAAATAAAATAAATATTTCAATACACGTCTATTAATTTTGTCCCAATTAAATGTGAATTAGTCGGAAAAAAATAGATCAAGATAGTGTATTTCAATTATATCAATTATATTTCCATAGTATCCCATCTCTTCAAGTGAAAATAAACCACTATTTGGTGCTTTCAAGTCTTCTTCATTATAAATTATATAAAACATTAAACCACAAATATTTTCTATAATTTAATATCTTAGCCTGCCTTAGAGGTCCTTATGCTGAAAACATCAAATCATTTGATATTTCAACTGTATTTTCAATATTCATTATCTATAGAAAATTACATAAGGGGTTACTTTTAACAAAGAAAAAATAACTATTCATCAACAATATGAATTTGAATATATACTTACACGATGTGTGCGACATTTGAAAATATCTTTATTAACAACAATTATTAATTATATCTCAATTAAAGATGACCCCTTAGCCACCTCTTTGTTTTTTGTCAAAATTCATTGATAAATGGATCTACAATAAAACCATTTATTATATCATATCTATGTTCTTGTGGATACTCCAATTCTATCACTATAAAATTTAACCCGTTTCCAATTGGTTATTTGATATTTGGAAATAACTATGATAGGTTTTCAAAATAACAATTATTTGATATGTCATTAACACATCCAACATGATTAAGTCTAGTCTAAATATCATACAAATACAAAGAATATAATGTAATGTACTCTTCCACTATGTAACATTCACCAATAGAGCCTTTTAGTTGAGCTTTATTACTCACATATTATTTCAAATGACATAAGTACCTTATGTGAAAAATAAGAAACTTATTTAAAAAATTATACAATGATTTGATAAAATTTCATTCACCAATTAAAAAAGTTATATCAATGGGCCACTCAAATGCATAAATCCATCGATAGTGTACCAATTCACCAATTTTAGGTTCATTAACCTAATGAACAATCAAATGAATCACGATTGTGATGAATAATGGGGGAAATAACATATCCAAATGAATGTTTTTTTAAAAAAAATTAATTTTTTATGTTTAACATGCTAGTTTAGATTTAGAGGTTTTCAAAAAAAGATCACTGAAAAATGTACAGAACATAACTAGATACATAATTACATTTTCATGTAATGTGTTTCCCAATTCCAATAGTAACAACCACTCCAACAAAAAATTCCAGTCATGAATTTTAAATCTATGTAACTTTACATTTTTAAAGTAAGTCACCTATATATATTACTTGAATATTTATCATGCACATTTATATTTTTTAAAATTTGAGGGAAAAAGTCATTCACATGATATTTCATTATAAAAATATACAAATGATAGTTTCAATTTTCTATTTCCCACAAACCATGCTTTATATTAATTGAATCCAAATCCTTACAAGCATAAAAGGAGATCCTTCTATTTACCATTATCAATAATAAATTCAAAAATTACATTGTCACAAACATTATTATCAATATGAATTATGTCAAGATTATGACAGATTAAATTAAAATCCCAATAATAATGTTTGAAAAATATACTCATTTTCTTCAATTGTTGATTTCCAGTTCCTTTAGACACTATACCTAATACTATTTTCCCCTTATGTAAAATGATTATATTTTCTATATTAGTCAATGAAATTCATTAATTGTCCCGAGAATTATAAAAAAGAAATTTTTTGTGGATTTCTTAATTCAATATCTCCATTGAAGTGTGTCTTGCTAAACATTATTTTATGAAAATCATAATGAAATATATAATTACACCTAAAGAAAAATTTTATTCTAGGTTGTAATTTTTTAGGTTCAATATTTTAATTAAAAACTGGAAAATCCAAATGAATATATGTTTTCCAACAATACAAATTTCATAGTCTAGGAAAGTAACTAATTTATCAAACTAATTAAGCATTAATTTTGAATTGTTTTCTCATTGAATCATCATATTATTCTATGCCATAATCACAAAATTATATCAATTCATTGATTTTATGTTGATTTTATACATCAATTTAATTTCTATGCATTTTATTTCTATGAATAGTCACAGAATAAATGAAATAATTCTTATTTATACACATCTAAGGATATAGATTATAGGGGATCAAAACAAATGGTCTAAATCTATAATCATTACATAAAGTACACAAGGATACTGTATGACATCCTTACTTTGGAAAAACTCATCATAAATATATATGTATTAGATCATGACTAAAAACATAAATGTCAAGTGATTTTAGACCCTTTGAATTTAAATCTGTCATTGAAATGATATTCTTGATATTCGATGAAAACACATATAGAACCATTACATCATTAAAGAAGTTGAAAAAATAAAATCCCACTAGGAAAAAGTGTAACCAGATGGAGGAAGATAATTCTATTTTTCTCCCAACAGCAGTGCCCACTCTTATCATGTTCCCAGGTCCATCAGGTCCAACTGAGACTGAATTTCAACCTTTTTTGTTTGGTGTTTATAGTAACGTGCCAATAAAACAATCACTTTTTAATATGAATAACATCAAGAAACTTTATAATGTATAAACAATTCTAGTATGTCAAATCAAAAAAATTGATATATTTTTCCAATTAATTTTCATAATATTTTTAATTTTTTTTACCATAAGCAGTGTCCATATATTTTAGATTCATAAAAATTTGATCACCTGTTAATGGATATGGAGGTTTACATTATTCAAAACACAAGTAGATTTTTATCATCTAATATCAGTACTTATATTATCGAGGTAGAAATAAATTACTTCCTAAATACGTAGTCTTAGATGACAATTTCAACTTAATTGATCATTTACCTTGTTCAAAAATGAGATACCCTTGAGTTACAATAATGGTATATCCAAAAAAATTCTCATATGTAGAATAGTCATTTATAATTTTATACAACATGGATATAATAATAAATCCTCATTTCATTAAGAATCAAACAACATGACACATTAATCCCATAATAATTTCAAATCATTTATAAATTGATCAAAATAAAAATCATTACCATTACTCAGAAGTTTTGGTCCAGATATAAGCATAGATAACACAATACATTTCTGATTCATGCATAAACATGTAGGAATGTGTTAATTTACCAACATTAATCTACATGTACAATGAGTGTTGATTTGAAAACCAAAATGATTCAGTCCATCTATAGATAGTGCAAGATGAAGGCTTATTGGCTCATTTTCGAATTCAGGATACTCGTTATCAATTCTCATTCACTGAGGTGAGTCTATGGGGTGATGAAGTTTCCCATTTTCATTTCTTCTACCTATATTCCATGTCAATTTACTTGTGGTATTCTCAATTCCATATTATTACCTAAACTTGGAAATGATTGGAAGTTACCATTAAAATTTTTTATGAACCGATTAAATTTTCTGGTATCGAGAAGCACCATAATTGGAGAAATCATTATGTGATATTAGGTTCTTTCGAAATAGTATAAAATCTATTGGATATGAATGTATCCTTCCACAGATCATAACCATTTATATTATCATTAGTTTAGCATCAAATTTTTTCTTATGAAGCTCATTATCTTATGGGAGCATATCATTCTGGGGAAAAGGAGTTCAATAAAACGTGTGTCACTCCATTCATTGAAAATATTAAATTATAGATCTTTTGTACAACTAAAAATGATAAATATTTAGTGCATCCAACATAAAATTATTTCATTTCCCAACTCTTTAACATCTCAATAAATTTTGTACAATCATCATGTTGATCCTCAAATATCATCATCATTTTATCAATTTGTTCTAGTCATCATTCACACAAACGATCACATCTTCAATATGGACTTATTCATTGTCCAAACTTGTAATAATATTATTTGATGAATAAAACATAGTATTATCCATGTCATAATATTCATTCTGTTTTCCCCATGTTGAGTCATAAAATTTATAGCTATGATCTATTCCACAATAGAGAAAAAAAAATTTCTATCTCTTTTAGACTAATTAGTTTCGAATAACAAAAACATAAACATGAATATTTTTGACAAGGGTCATATTTATGATATTTTTCATGATTGATAAACTCTTTCCCCAATATCTATACCTAATTATTGTATGATTGATATCCATCACTTTTTGATACGTATCATTCTTATTTGATTATGTTGTATTGATATTTAAGAAAATTAATGAATACAAAAAAGGGGAATTTCAAATATGGGGAACTGAAAATTTGAATGCTTTGAATAATTTTAGAATTATTTGAAGGAAATGTGAAATTGAAATTAATAAAATAATTACTCCACTGGTGGTATGAATTATTCTCTAAATTTTTAATTGAGATAATTTTATAAAATTCATGAAAATAAATAATAAAAATAAAAAATAAAAAATTGAAATAATTATATAAAAACCCTATAGTTGGGAAGTCGATTGTCAACAATGTGATGTGAGTTGTCCTTCACAAAAACATAACATGGAAGGTGATAAGGATAAATTTAATTATTGTATTTGATATATATGACATTATTTTAATAATAATGACATATTTATTATTATGGAATGATAATATCAATCATTTCTTTCTTTCATTTTCACTTACTTGAAGATGATAACATCATTTGTGTATGTGTGGACCACTACCTTCATGAAGCGATGTGATTATATTTTCACCACAAATAACATGTATTATAAATCTATAATATTATATATATAATATTATAATCATATTTTATTGTAAAATACGACTTCTTCTTTCCTTAATGATCATTGAAAAAGGGAAATGTTACTAATGCATACATACGACTTAGCACCTCCATGATCAAAACATAATTCATTTTAATTAATATCAATCATCAATGGTTTTAAAATTATAATTGAATTATAAATATAGTAATTATTTAATTATTATTATTATATAAATTAATGAACTATATATTATTCATAATAACCAAAACACCCATAATAATGCACAAATTTGAAAAACTCAGAAATTAACACCTGAAACAATGGAAATAAAGAATGATTATTAATGAATAGATGAATATATGATATGAAATAATAATATATGATATCATAAATAGTAATATGGTTATTCAATAAGTTAATTAAATGTTTATAACTACTATATTGGTTGTTAAATCGCCCTCACTCAAAAGGTAATGTGATGTAAGGGATTTCATCTCAATTTCTTTATATTAAGGTTTATTGTAATGTTATTCACCTAATTCAAATTATATAATGTATATAATTCCCATTTAAAATTTAATATCACGAATAATTCATTATTTACGGTATTTTATGTTTCAATTTGAATTATTTCATTCAAGGGGATTTGACTTGAAAATTATCAAGTGTTAAATGTTATTGTGAAATCTCAATTTATTTTGTGATTGTTAACTACCTCATGAGTCAAACACTTAAATGTGATAATTTTTCATTGGATATTACATAAATATTATACATTCATATTTTAGTTCTATGAATATGATTATTTCATAAAATTTAAACCATTTTTTCATACACTGTCCACTTTCAATGCTATTTGTTTAACTATGGAAATTTTGACAAATTTGTATCTTTTAATCAAAATAAATACATGGTGAAAAGAAACATTGATTATAAATTAAATATATTATTAAATATATTATTAATGACATTTAATTGTATGAAATGGGTTGGGGACCAGTAAATTTATGCCCCTATATGCATCAGTAGTCTCATGTGATGAATCAATCATCCAAACCTGATAGGTTTTTACCCAATAGATTTTAAAACATTTTTTTGAATAGACTTGTCGGTAATTTTATACTATGTCTAGTTCATATGAAATCCAATAATTAAGAATTTCATTCATTTATAATTAAATTATTATTATTATCAACAATATTTTTACTATGTAATTATATATAGATTCGTTTCATTCTATGATTAATTTTTAAATGACCGTTTTTTCTGTTATTTACCTTGACATATTTATTTTTCATTTTATAACCATGATAGTAAATTTATTTAAATGTAATTTGTATTTAGTTATTTACCATTCCATGTTCATTATACTTATTGATTTATAATATCTTCCACTATACATAACCCTTACTGAGTAATTTAACAAATCCTTATTTTTTTACTATTGTAATAGGTATGAAGGAGAATTGTTAGAAATAGTTTTCAAGGATGTAGTTCATATTATTTGTTATGTATTGTATTTAATTTTCTATTACCAATATAAAATGTGTATCATGTATGTATCAAATTTTCAAAAACTAATAAACTGGTCGGTCCTTTATGATTTGAATCTTGTATCTATTTTAATATAATAACGTAGAACACAGGATCTAGGATACTTGGGTTGGGATCATTATAGTTGGCATCTGAGAAATTTTAGTAGATATCATGGGAACATGATTCAATAAAAATATATATTAGAAATTATAAACCTATGATAAACATTATGAATTTGTATATAATGACATCCTATAATTTTGATAACGTATAATTTATGTTGTTTTTCCTTGAAATATATCCCTATCTGGATACTACAAGTGGACATGGGTCTATGAAAAAGGTACCTAAAAGTAATAACTCCAAAACATAGAATTTGTATTGAATTTAGAATTTTTTGGTACATGAAAAACGGCCGTACTCTGCCCCTGCATTGATTCTCCCATGGGATATTCTAAATATAATTCACATTTTATTTAAAAATTCTTATGATATATGTGAAAATAATGATATTCCCAAAGAAACAAATGTAAAAGATTATGATATTAAAAATTCATAGAAATTTAATTTATGTTAAGAATTACACAATATTTATGAATTATACAATATTATTTAAAATGAATAATTTTTGGAGTTAATTCAATATATTCCATTGTTTAGAAATAAAACCTAGAAAGAAGATGGGTATCTGTATTCATGGACAATGAAGAGATTTCCTAACTGAGAGATCCAATACATCAAGTATTGGAACTAAAAAAATTATTGATAAATTTGGTCAGCATAATCATGTTATGAAAAAATAACAATCTCCATTGGAGAAACCTATTTGGTAGTGAGATTCTCCAATCATGGATCACTTTATGTGATAGAATCTGCAATAATTTAGTGGAAATACTAATCCAGTGGTAAAAATTTAATGGATTAAGTCTCTGGAGATGATATTCATGGAATTATGAAGCAGTGAAAACAAAATGGTTACAATTTTAGTGTATTATATCAAAGTATATATGGATGAATTGAATTTGTTTATCTAGAAAACTACGGATGAAGAGGATATTAAAATCATAGAACTAATAGATTTTAAGGATACATTCTGCAACAAATATTTCCCTCATGAATAAAAGGCCCAGATAAAGATAAAATTCTTTAAATTAAAGAAAAATGATGAATATTGAGTTTTAGAGTATAAAGATTTCGTTAAAACTCTAGTCACCTAAGATACATATTACATATTCGACATGTTGTACAAGATCAACCATTTCATTTAATGGTGGAAGATAAGTCTCCAAAGGGCACTGGTCTCTAAAAACATTTCATTATATGATGAAATAATTTTATGTGACATCAAAAGAGATAATAAATTTTATATATATCCTATATATTCAAGGGAAAAAATAGAATAATAGGTCACCCAAACACCATGAATAAGGAAATTTATTGAAAATGAAAAATATCAAGAATGAATTCCCATCATGGGAGAACCATGGAAAGAATTACCCAAGAAAATCTTTAAAGGGAATGATATTTTTCTTAAGTGTAATGAAATGGATTATTATGTTAAATAATGTAATTTTAAGAAGGGAAAACATATATTTAGTGTTACATATATATTGAGATGGGGAACAATGAAAATGAATTCCCTATTCATCAAGGGAATCTACCACAAAAGAGGACAATGAAACATGGTAATGATTATGCGATTACTACATCTTAGTTAAAAGTTCCTAATGATGCATTGAAAGTTACATTAATCATATCGTTAAATTTTGTTAAGGCTTTATTTTATTCTATATCCGGAAAATATTTTGTATATATCCAATTTTTCTAGAAAATTATACATTTTAATTTTTATTTAAAATGGTATTTGTGAGTAAAAAATCCTAAGTGAAGTCTCCTTACAATAATGATGTGTCCGGAAGTCCTCATTATGACCCACAAATTCCCATTATTTATGGATATTATTATCATATATATGGTTGAATTCAATAAAATTCATAGTATGTAATGGATTTCAAAATAGAATGAACATATTTATTATAATAAGAAATAAATTATGAATTGTGAGGGAGATGTAGAATTATTTATCTTTAGAATAGAAAATTCATCATCTAAGTCATATTTATATCATAGTATATTTAATAAACAAGACTATTTGGTAATAATAAGAAAATATATGGATGGATATGGTAATCATCAAATTGAGTATGTTCTTATTAAATAAGAATACACTGATGAATTTCCCATGGATTTACTCAAACATCCCCTGGAGAGGGAAGTTGAATTTTCTATTTTCCCAATCCCTGATGCATGGACAATATCAAAGATGCCATATATATTTACCACTTTGAAGTTAGTGGTGTTGAATAAACAAATAGTGCATTTAAGTGATAAGGGATTTATTCACCATTGTATTTTTTCCTCTGGAGCAGCTGTTCTCTTCATGGAAAAGAATGATGGATCAATGTATCTATACATTGATTATAGGGAAATCAATGTTATTATGAGAAAGAAAAGGTATCAATTTTCATTCATTGATGAATTATAAGATCATCTTCATGGATCCCAATATTTCCCAAAGATTGATCCTTGTTTTGGTTATCATAAATTGTATTTAAATATGGAAGAAATTTTGAAGACATATTTTCAAATGAGATATGGAAATTTTGATTTTACAGTTATTCCATTTGAATTAACTAATAAACCCTCCATTTTTATTGATATAATGAACATATAATTCAATGAATATCTTGATGTATTTTTGTGTCATTAATGGATGATATTTTGGTGTATTATAAAATCAATGATGACCATGATAAACACTTATAGATAATTATTAATACTCTAAAAAGAAATGAGTTATATTGGAAATTTAGAATGTATTATTATAGGACGAAAGATGTTTCATTTCATGGATATATCATCTTTGCTGAAGGAATATTAGTTTATCCTATAGAGATAAATCCTTTCATAAAATGTCCTACAATAATGGATAAAATTGTGGTACAAAATTTAATTGTTTTGGTAGGTTACTAGTGATGATTCATTCAGAATTTTCCTGATTAGATAACCTGTTAACAATGATTACACAATATGTGTTTATGATTGTTTGGTAAGGGGAATGTGAATAATGTTTTTGATGAAATATAAACGAAATTAGTTAATGATATGATTTTTAATTTTCCATCTTGAAGTGATGGGTCTGTATTATAAAGTGTTGTATCAAATAAGGGATTTTGTAGTGTCCCAATGAAAAATTATAATGTTATGACATATAAATCAAGGTAGTGTAAGAATTATGAGTAGAACTATCCAACCTATGATCTTGAGTTAGAATCTAAAATCATTGTACTGAAGATGTGGTTAAATTTTCTCAACGGTGAGATATGTGAGATATACATGAAACATAAAATTCAAAAATAATTCTTTTCACAAAAATATATCAATAATAGTCAAAGGTTATGGGTCGAAATACTCATGGATTACAATTTCTCAATACACTACCACCCTGGAAAAGAAAATATGGTAGAGGTTGCAGTGAATGAGAAGAATCACAAAGTTCTAACCAAATAAGGATAGGGAGGGATCATTTTTTAATTAATCTATTAAATATGGATATAGGAATTATAAATAATGGGGTGATATCTCTCATTTTTTAATTTATGGAATAAAAAAATTTACTAGAATATATAAAGAGTTCTAAATCTGATGATGAGAACTGTCAGAAGAAAATTAAGGTCATGGATGATGAGAAATTAGAAGAAATCATCTGTTAAATTTATTTTATGATTTTTTGAAAGAGATTATGTGTTCTATCTATAACTAATTTTATAACGGAATGGTTGGATGACGCTCATATCTAAATTTTATCTATACACCTTAGAAGAAAATAGATTCATAAGGATTTGAGGGAAGATTTTTGGTGGGATAACATGAAGTGGGATATTTCTGATTATGATTCCTGATGATTGGTTTGTCAATAAGTGAAATCTATGAGAAAATATCTTAGAGATGTCATGAAACCTGTTAATATTCCTATATGGAGAAGATATGAAATTACTATAGAAATTATCTCATCACTACCAATGATTCTTCGACGGAATGATGTAATATGGGTTATCATTTATCACAAAACCAAATATGCACATTTCCATTCTATAAGTGAATATTTACCTGTTAAGAACCCCATAAGGCTTTATATTAATGATCATATGAGACTTCTTGGGGAACGTCTATCAGTTGTGTCTACTCAAGATACCCATTTTACATTTATATTTTGGAAGACTCTATGGAAGGATCTTGATACTATTTTCATTTGAGAACTAATAACCATCAAGAAACTGATGGATTATCAAATATTAGGATTCAAATAAAGGAAGACATTTTTGGGTCTTGCTCAATCAAAATTCATGGTATATAGAATCAATATTTACCTTTGGTAGTGTCTTCCAAACATAATAGTATTCAAATGTTGTCACATGAACCATTATATGGAAAACAATTTCATACTACAATATATTGGGATGAATTTGGTGAAATGAAACATTTAGGCCGATAAATTTATGAAGAGGCAATAATTATGATAAAGGTTATTCAGGCTCACATTAAAGTAGGTCAAATTTGGAAAAGGAGTAATGATGATAATAGGAAGAATTATTTTACATTACAATTGTGAGATCATGTTTTCATGAAAGTATCTAAAAGGAAGGGTGTTATATGGTTTGGTAATTAAGGGAAACTGAGTCCCATGTACATCAAACCCTTTGAAATTATCAAATTAATTGATGTTATTTCTTATCATCTAAAAATTATACCAAGGCTATCAAAAGTACACGATGAGTTAAAAGAATCACTGCTAAGAAATTAAATTCTAGTCCCAATGCATGTACTCCTCATTAGTGAAATATAATTGGGACCTGATATATCTTACTGCAAAAACCCATCTAGAATCATGATACTAGAGAGAATGTATTGAGGAGTCGAACGAATCGACTAGTAATGTTACATTGTGGAAATTAAAAAATAAAGGAAGCAATATGGGTACAAGAGGATATTATGAAGAAGAAATACCCTCGTATATTTATAAAGAAACATAGCTAAAATTTTTAGGTTGATTCTTTTAGGAGGGAAGAATGTAACCGTCAAAAATGTTACGACATATTTCTTTTAGAATAAATTTAATTTCATTTAGAAATTACAATGAAAAATTAATTTAAAATTAAAATTTAGAACTTCTAGAAAATTTATATGGAAAATTAAACTTTATTTTTAAAAAAATAACATGAAAATTGGATTTGGGTGAATTTTTTCAATTTTTCAGAGAAGTTTCATTTTTTATGAATAGTTAAATAAATACTGAATTCTAATAGAAAATATCCTTTGAATATAAATTATTTATAAATTTGATGTATATTTTTACTCAGTTTTAAAGTATAATAATTTAAATTTTATATTAATTAATCCAATTTAGGTCATTGGAATCATTTTCATACTGAATATTGATATAATAACATTGAAAAATTTAAAACATTCCCACTTAAAAAACCCACATTCCAATGATGTATGTGAGAGTAATTTTAAATTAAATTTTACCATTTAGGTGAATTTAATTTTAAAAATGGGGTCCCTATTTTGAATCATCATAATTTATGATGTCTAATAATGTCAAATTTTTTTACTTATATGAATAATGAATGTAGTAATAATTAAATACCATGTTTAAGGTAAAAAAGGGTTTAATTTGAGATAAACTAAAAGGATAACGATAAATATGACATATAAACTTATCTAAAAAATATTTTAAGTATATATTTCATCTATTTAACCTAAATGACTATATAATGGCCAATTATGGACCCTTTTGATAGATGAATAATTAAGATCACTCATGTGATTCAAAAATTCCAATTGTATCCTCTCTCCTAATTATAAAAGGACTCCCCCAGTTATATATTATTCACACCTTCAAACCACTTTTATTCAACCAAACAAATCCCAAATA
Source organism: Viscum album (assembly GCA_963277665.1). Lineage (NCBI taxonomy): Eukaryota > Viridiplantae > Streptophyta > Magnoliopsida > Santalales > Viscaceae > Viscum > Viscum album. Next base: position 981,364,100 of record OY728139.1, on the reverse strand, counting down.
ACTTCTCAAATTTCCTATCCTCATCCTCCAATCCTTATTTTGTGTTTAAATCCAACTGTTGAAGGCTTTTGTAGAATCCTAAGGAAGATTCCTGAATGAGAGGTAATGGTCTTCTATGAGAATCATTATGTTTATTCTTTCAGATCCTCCATTTTTTTTAATGCATAATGATATAATAACCTCTAATTTATAGAATAATTTAACTATTTTTATATACAATCCTCTTTCTTCTTCTAATTTATCAAATTTTTAGCAGAAATCACTCCATTAACATTAACGTAGATCTCTATCTAAGGTACATTAATGTTTTCTTCAAATATAAACTTCTTATAAAAATTTATAAAAATAAAACTGATAAAAATATTATATCTAACTTTTGGTGGAGTTATTATCGGATACCACTTATAGATCCTCGTAGATCATGCATGGGATGTATGTGGGGGTGATTTAGTTTACCCATCTTTTATTGAGTTTATACTTTCATTTTCAATCAACTCCTATCAAACAAAAATTTGTACCCTAATTTAGAGGAATGGATATTATTTGATCTCCCAAGAATCATATCCACATTTATGGAAAATACCAATATAAACAACAACAAATAAATATTTTTACATGGTTTTTTCCTTAATATGAGAGTCTACTCCTTATTGTGGTCATCATATGGTTACTTCATAGATTTTCATATCACAATAACTTTCAGTGATTAAAAGTGTAGTAAAAAAATCATTAATGTTTAAATAAAGTATCATACACTTCTCATATTTTGAATTTTTTATACTAGAACCACCTATTTTTCAAACACTCTTCTTAAAAAACATCTAAACATGATACCACCACAACATCATATTCCCTTACATAAACAACCAATTTTTCCTCAAAAAATGGTATTCTAATACCAGTATGTGAACAATATCAACTATATATAATTTATCCCAATACTTTTCTTAATTAAAAAGAAGATGCGACTTCAACTTTATACTCTATATAATCGTAATGATAAACTTATATATCATTAAAACACTGTAGGTGGCCTTATTTTTATATCCCCTAAATATATGAATAATTTTATTAAAATTATACAAAAAATAAGAAAATATTTTATATTTTAGATTTATACATAAATCTATATTTAATATAATCTTCACTCCATTTTATCTTATTATGAAGAATATTTCATGGCCTTCATTCATTTTTTTGTATATAATCTATAATTCTTGCAATTACATAATCAAAATTTTGAGATTTTTTATATAATATTTTCTGTATTTTTTGGAGAAAATAATAGGTGAGAAATTTATTAACTTCTATTCAGGAAAGGTGACATCGACCTTTCCTCATTATGTTTAGTCCAAAGGCAAAAAGATTGATTCCACATTTTTTAAAAAAAATTAAAAATTAAAAATTAAAAATATTTATATTTTAATATTTATATATATATATATATATATTATGAGTTTTATTTTTTTTAGAAATATGATAATCAATATATTGAAGTCAAAATGTTATATTTTTATTCATTAATTTTTTGACCAGTTAATTATGGTTTATTTATAATATTAATTATCACACAATGTTTTTCTACTCATGTCTTATGTTCTGGTTCATTAGGAATCAAAATATTTTCCTCAACTTCTAGGGGTGATGGGGGTTTAGTTTGTAATTGTTTTTTTTAGTTTTTACCGCATGGGTGAGCCTCACTTCATCTAAGAGTTTTTGGATGAAATCCATAAATTTGGCTTGGCAGTGACATGCACATGGTTAGCACATGGTTTGATAAACATTGTGGAAGAACCCAGGTAACCATGAAACATGTATATATTTGGATAGAATGTACCCCATGGTATATGAAACCATGCGGGTTGGAAGTGCAGTCAATATAAGGGTAGTGGCTATCACATGTTTTCATTATAGTTTTATAAACTGTGCGGACAAACCGTGTAGGTTGCCCAGATCATAAATTTTTGGATTTTCCAAGTTTACCCCTTATTGTATTTTAACCAAAATCCTCCCAGGACTCCCTCTATTATTTTTTGCGACTCTAAGGGGGTACTCTCCTTGATCCCCAAGTATTCTCTTCCTTACATGGTTGTGGATATAATTATTTCTTCATGGATTTTGCAAGATATTCAATGAATTTCTCTTCTTCTCCACTCCCTCTCCCTTCTCATTCCTTTTATTATTGAGTTTTGTTTCACCTATAGTCATTTTGAACTATGTTTTGGTTTTACCAATAATTTATTTTGGGGATTTTTCTTATTTAGTGGTCCTCTTCATTGATCTAGGGTTTTGAAACCCGCATGGTGGGATTTCAGGCGTGCAATGTCATTGCGCCATGGATTTGTGGTATGTTTCCCTTTTCACGTGTCAATTTAATTTAAGATTCATTAATTTTATTATTTTCACAAATATTTTGACCAATAAGCATTTATGTATAATTGTTGGTTTCAATTTTGTGTTTGTAATGTGGTGTTTTTTCTTTATTGTGTGATAAATAGTGTTGTTTTGTTAAATGATGCACACCATGCGATTGATTGAATTCCCTATTGACTTGATGGGTGATTTATGGTATAAAATGCATTTTTTGGATTTATAAATGCATTGGAAACATTATAAATGATGCATGGGGTTCCATTTATGGGTTTCCAAAGTGGTTTTGTGTTTTATAATGGAATGTATGTTGTTTATTATTGCGTTTTGGCATGTGTTTCCAGTGAAAGGATGCTTGGATTTTTTTTTAAAAAAAATTGTTTTTCTGAGAAAGTGTAACATAATGGTTTAAAGTGTGCTAAATGGTGTGTTTACACCCTTTATGAAAGGTGGATTTTGATATTTTATAAATTTTGGTTTTGTGAAAATTATTAAAGGCCAGTTCGGTAATTTTGGTAAAATAAAAAAGTATTTATAATGAAAACCTGATTTGGATGATTATCATTCCATGGATATATCTAATGGATGGGCTTTCCTCAGTGTGGAATTCTTGAGATCCATAATTGTATATACTCAGTACGGGCTCCTTATGTTTTATATTTTCTATGTAATTACATAGGTCCTTAGAGTGACTTGGGGAGAGGCATGTCATTGGTTTTTTATTTTTTATGTTTTTTATTGGACGCCTAGATGGCATATGTTGGCCCACCAGTTTTTATACATGAGACAAGTGAAATTGGCATAGTGAGATATTTTTCTGAGAATGACTTCTACAATGGATTGTTTACGCACTATCTGTTGGCGCATAGTAAGTGGATATATTTCAGTTATTACTATGAGATTTTCCTCTTTTACTATCCTGTGGTTTGGTGGATGAGAGTGTTAGGGAGTTTTTGAATTCATCATCTGTGGAATGCTACTATTGTAGGATCTCATGTATTAGTATGTTAGGTATTATTCATAATCTCTTAGGTTCACCATGTCTAGTAGCACTTGTCTACAAGCAGTGATGATTGTGAAAATTGTATGTTTACTTCAATTTCCCTTGTTAGATTATAAATGTAGTACCTTCTTGTGTGGTGTTTTTCCTGGAATGTGATGTGTTGGTTATAAAATTGTTTATTATAAATGTATTAAAATAATAGTGTTTTACACTCTTTTTTGAAATTTGAAAATTGATGCATCACTTTTCCCTTGAAAATATTATGGAATCACTAATGGAATGATCCTACTCTTGTAAATAAAGAAGGGAAATGGGACATACCTTTTTTATGTGAAACAAATAGAGGATCATACTTTTATATATCGTAGTTAAAAATATAAATTTATGTTTCATTTATTATAATGGAAAATAATTGGAAATAGAATATCAGTCTAGCCTACATAGTGTTTATAATCAGGTCTATAGTTCTTTTTTGATTTTATCATTTTTGCAGGTTTCAACTTGAGTTCGATCACCGTGGGTGATAGTTGATCTTTTTATTGGAGAGTGACCTTTAGGGTCACATGGAAAACATGTGGTCAGATTTTTTTGAGTGAACCCATAGGAAAAATTGATGATTCCCCATGTAGTTTGGTTTTATTATTAGATTTTTTTATATAAGATGTGTAGTTCAGTTTTCTTTATGTTGAACTATTTTGTTCGTCTTCTTGTGGTCAAATTTCTTTATTATTTGTTGCAAAAAATCCATCACTTGTTTACTATATTGATTTCTGACACTCTTTGCTTCCAGTGGGGATTTAGAACGTCATTTGGGAAATTCCATTGAACAAGTTAGGTGACAAGTTCAGGGTTGTCCTGGGTTGGTTTAGTGAAAAGTTTTATCAGATTAGATTGGATCTTAGAGTAACCTGCTTTTCATAGTGCCTTTTATTACATGGGGTTGCCAAGGTATATGGTGAAGGATTTTTGGGACTCAATTGGTAGGTTTGGGAAAAGATTGATGAAATCATGCTCATTCTGATCCTCAGGATTCCATGGGATGTCTGGTTTTGATTGTTTCTCTGGTATTTAATGATTTTTTAATGATTGGGGAATGAAAAAGTGAGTTGGGATAATGTTCTCTATGAACTATTATGGCCTTGAAAGCCACATGATGTTGAGATCATGGTCCTAGAAGATTGGTCATGCTGGTGGGGTTTATGGAATATGGTCTACAACCATATGGCCAAGTCACCCATCGACTCTAGTTCCCCTAGTGAGTTTCCTTGCAATTATAATTTTTCATTGAAAAGCCCTTGTGATGGAATTGTTAATACAATGTATTTATAGTTATGGTTGGATTTTGTAATGTTGGAAAATTGTATTTTTAGAAATAACCTTGTGGATGGCTTTGGAAATGTGATTTCATATAAAATAACTTCATTGGTGAAATGTTGAAATGATTCAAAAAAATTGGGATTTTATAAACAAGAATTGGAGTTTATAGAAATGGATGTTTGTTTTGGAACTTATTTTAAATGAAATAGCGTGGGGTTTTAATCAAATGGTTTCGGTGGAATATGATTTTTTGAATTGTTGGGAAATCTTTAGAGTGAAATAAAATAGATTTTCGACTGTAATCTAGTGGTTTTCATTTTCAAGCACGATAAAATGTTTTGATGTGTGGAATTTGAAAAATGAATTTTTTCTTGGTGTTTAGTGATCCATTGGAAGGATCTTTATTTTTGAATTGGGTTGAATAATTTTATTCTGAAAATGAGGATGTTTTGTTTTAGCCATGGTGTTATCAAGGGTTCACACATGGATAGTGGTATAGGTGGATGTGGAAGCATTCCAGGTGTGGCCTGGTGGATGGGTGCCCATGGAGGCATGAAAACATGCATGTGAGTGAGAATTTAATGAATGCTAATGATGAGTATTCAACCAATTGATTTTGTTTTTAAAATCAAAAATGTTTTCAGAAGGAATGATCTAATGTTAATAGTTTCTTGTTTTTTTATGTTCAGTGTTTGACATTTATGAGTTTCTTGGTCTTGGGGATCTTTTTTTGTGTTGGCTTTGATGTAGTTCTTAGCTTTAATTTGTTTAGAAATTTCCCCTATGGAGAATTGATGTGTTATTTGTTTTAGCTATGGGTTATTCCCCATTTGTGGTATTTTATGTTGATTAACCTAAGGATTTTTTTCTTGATTTTAATAAACTAAATTCACCAATCTTTTATAGTCATACAAATTCTCTTGAGGTTTAACTGTGGATGTGAAATATCGAAAGGAACTTTATCATCATTGAGATGCCTTTGTTTCTGTGAGTTATGTTTGAAACACTCATGCTTGAATGCTCACTATAGAAGAGGTGGAAGTATGTATCTCGAAACAAGCCTCTTGAATATCATACGTGGGAGTTATTTATGGATTCATTTATTAGCCATTATTTAATTTAGAATAAAAGGGTGAAAAGGCATTGGGGATCTATCATTTGCAGTAGGGTGATGGATCAGTGATGGAGTATTTACATCATTTTGGGTACCTAGTTCCTTACCTTCTAAAGTATTTCATAAGTGATTCAATTAAGTCTAGGAATTTTGAAGTTGGGATTCATCCTGATCAGATGCCAAATTTTTCATAGTTCAACATAGTTTCTTTTACTGATGTAGTGAGGAATGATTTCTATGATGAACTCATGTGATAGTAGTGTGTAATGTCGAGTCCCAAGAATCTATTATTTCTAGATTCCACGAATCGCTATCATGCAAGTGGATGCAAGAGTCATATGTAGGTTTTGTCATGGAATTGCTGTGAAGTAGTATAGAGCCAACTCTAATAAGTGATTCCTTATTATGAACTCATTTAAAGTATCTTTTTATAAGTTTTATTCATTATAAGGGGACATTTATTTTGGGGGTTGTGCTGATGGTGGATTGGTCTTTGAAATCTAATTGAATGTTGTGGTTCTTTTCAAGAACTCCTATTTTCAATGCAATAGTGGGTTCCATTCAAGAAATATCAGATTCTATTTGGTCAAATTATGTGATTAATGCTTCTTATTGGGATTAGCAATTCCTGTCTGAAATGTAATAAATGTTTCAACCATTAGATCATCTCCATAGGGCTCAGAGTGAAGCCAGTGTATTGTCAGGAAACCCCAAGGGTTTAGGATGTTTTTCTAATCTTGGGAAACCACTATTTTGGTGAGGCATATCTTATATTTCTATTATGGTAGTTCTATCAATGATAATTTCCCTATTTTTTCAAAGAGCATGATGGACATACAACTCAAACAGTTTTTATGAATGTTCCTTCAAGAATAGAAGATTCTAATTAGTGTCCTCGTCTAGAACTCCCATGTGAATCAGCTATAGTCTTGTCTTTATCTGTCCGTGGATGAATAGTGGTGGGTAGTTATCAGTTTTCAATTTAATTCTCTATTCATTGGACCCATACCCTACCCTCCATGTGTTACGGGGGGGGGGGGGTTATGGTATGTTCGACGTGTTTTGGTTTAGTTCATGTCTCCTCTATTCTTGAATGGGTAATTTAAATGATTTTGTTGAATTCATCTTAGCCATGGTAAGTAGGCCGATGAGGAAGAGTTTTAGATGGACTATGTGTGAATGGCCTAGGTTTGGTTCAGGACGAATCCTCATTTGGTCTATGTTGGTTGGAGTTTAATAGTGGGGAGACCCGCTGAGGGTCTTGTTGTGTATTCCCTTTATAATTTGTTAGATGATTCTTGTTTCCTTATTATGGGGAGTCTGTTCGGGCCTCCCCCTATTGGTGATCCCTCGTTGGTTTTCATTTTGTATTAGTTTGATGGAAGTGGATTACATTTATTTTTTTTGATATCACAGATTCATATTATGGTTTGGGTAATGGTTTGGTTTTTTGGAATATTCGAAATGGACATCTTCAAAGTATGGTTGTGAATGTGGTTATCATTTATGTTGTTCTTGGGAATTTGATCTGGGTTGTTGTCTTGTTTCATGCAAGAGGAAAACATTTTTCTAAAAGCGGGTCTGATCGTTAAGGTTTATGATGCTTGATCATGTAGATATGGAATCCTTAGAAATTGATCAACCAAATAGAAAGTGTTGCGGCTTTCAGGGGTGGAATGAATTAATGGTGGGGAGAATATTCATACCTAATTTTTCAAGACTTACTTTATATTACTATTCATTTGGAATCCTAGTATTTTCAACAAGTTCCTAGTGTTTTCAGGGTTCCGTTTTTATGTTTTCCTTTTTGTAGTTTTTACCTCGTGGTTGAAACTCACATCATGCTATAGTTTTTGGATGAAATTTAGATATTTTACTTGGTAGTGACCTATGCAAGGTTGGTGCACAGTATGATAAATTGTGTGGATGAACACAAGAAACTGCGCGACATGTATAAATATAGATAGAACCTACTGCATGTTCTATAAACGGTTAGTAAAATTGTGGGGGTTGGACATGCATTAGACATCTTTGAGTGAAGTGGTTGCCGCAATGTTTGATAAACCATGTTGATCATAATTTTTTGGATTTTCTATGTTTATCCCTTTCGGGATTTTTACCAAAATCTCCCAAATCCTCCCTTCCTATGTTCATGTTACCCTATAAAGGATCCCCCCATTCTTTCCAATCCATCTCATTCTTCCTTGGGTGTATATCTAAGTATTTCTTCAAAGGACTTTCAAGATATTCAAGACATTTCTCAACCTCTCCTCTCCCTCTCCCTTCAAATTCATATTCTTCTTGAGTTTCATTTCTTCCATGGACATGGTGACCTAGGGTTTGGTTTTTCCTTTGATTTTTGTTGGGCGTTTTTCACATTTAGGGTTCCTCTTTATATATCTAGGGTATTGAATCCTACATAAAGGGATGTTGGGTGTGTGTTGTCGTTGAACCATTGATTCAAGGTAGGTTTCCCTTTTCACTATACCATTTAATTTAATATTAATTATTTTCATTTTTTTCACTCATCTTTTGATTAATAAACATTGATTTATTATCATTGGTTTTATTGTTATGTGTGCAAATTGGTGTTTTATGCCTTGTTGTGCGATAAATAGATTCATTTTGTTAAACAATGTACACATTGTGTTTCATTTATTGCTCAATTTTATTGATGGGTCATTGAAAATATAAAATTCATGGTTCGGATTTTTAAATATATAAGAAACATTAAAAATGTTTTTCAGGTTCCTTTTATGGGTTTCCCATGTGGTTTTAGTTTTTATAAATGAATGTGTGTTGGTTTATCGAAAATTCTTAAAGGACCATTTAGAAATTTTGGTAAAATGATTAAAGTAATTATGAAGAAAAAATCATTTGGATAATTCTAGTGCCCTAACTACATTTAATGGAAGGGATTTCCTTCCTATGTAATCCATGAGATCCATTATTGGAGATCCTCGGTACAAAATCATAATATTCTATTTGTTCTATGGCATGAGATCAGTTCTTGGAGGGACTCAGGGTGAGGCCTTTTGTTGGATTATTATTTATTATGCTTATGATTAGATGCTCAACTGGAAGTCGTTGGCTCACTCCCTTTTATACATGGTAGATGAGAACATATCATAGTGATATAATTTTTTATGATGGAATAAAACACTAGGTAGTTTACACACTAGCTAGTGGCTCATATTATGTTGACAGATTAGGGTTTATAGATATGGGATTTCCCCCTCAGTCTGTCATATGTTTGGGTGGATAAGAGTGTTAATGAATTTTTGAATTCACCATGTGTGGCATGATACTATGTATGTTAACTTGTATTAGTATGATCTAGATTATTCATGATCTCCTAGGTTCTCCCCAGTCTAATTACAATTTTTTACATGTATTAATGATTGAGATACTTGTATTTTTAATTCCAATGAACCTTATTATGTGATCATTGTAGTGACTTATTATGTGGTGTTTTTCATGGAAATTGATGTGTTGTTTTTGAAAAGGGTTAATAAAATTTATTTAAAAGAAAAGTGTTTTACACTCTTTTGTGCGTGATAAAAATTTGAGCACCCAATTCCAATCTAAAATATAATGGTATCACTAATGGAATGATCATGGATTTGTAAATGAATTAGGGAAATGGGTTGTACCTTATTTTCATGTAAAAGGTGAATAAGAGAATACTTTTTTGTATGTTAGGTCAAAATTGAAATTGCTGTTTATTTTATTTTAATGGAACTCTATTGGGAATAGAATATTAGGCTATCATACTAAGTGTTTATACTCACGTCTATAGTTCGTTTCTATTTTTAGCCTTTGTGATGGTTTCAGCTTGAGATGAATCACATTGGGAGATGGTTGATCTTTGTGTTAGAGACTTATCTATGGGGTCCCATGGAGATCATGTGGTCATCTGGTTTGGTTGGACTTATTGTGTAGTTTGGTTGAATTTTCATATTTTTTATATATTATGATTAGTTCAATATTATTTATGTTGAACTGTTTTGTTCATATTACATATATTTAGTGTAATTATTATTTTTTTGTGTGAAATAATTACCTTGGGTACTTATTTTATGTCTAGCACTATTTTATAGGCCATGAGGATCGGGAATTCCCTATGGGGCATGCCACTAATCGGATTGGGTTACCGATTCACTGTTGACCCGACTTTGTTAATGACATTAATGATTTTTCTTATTTTCAATTATGTTTCATATGTTGAGTCAGTTATTCAACTATAATTTATATTTTATTCAAATTTTATAATTTATACGATTTCAAAGTCACCAACATGAAACATTATAATGCTGGAAATGGGTGGATTTAAATGTCTATAAATAATAAATTTGAAATGCAATGGAAATGAAATTTGACACACAAACTAGAAAAAACAAAATAACTGAAAATAAAAACACATCATAAAAAAAAATTAATGAAAAATAATTTTAATGTTATTATTTATTGTTGTTTTAAACCATTATATTTGTATTTATAAATCTCTTTACATTCCTTTAAATTTCAATTATTTATTATGATTATGATTTTTTTAAAATGTAAATAAATTTTATGATGTTTATTCTATCTATTATGATTGATTTAAATTTTTTTAATAGTTTATATTTTATAATATTTTATTGTTACCTACTTGAAATTTTATATTTTTTTTCTTATATAGGATTTGAAAAAATATAAAATATAAACTATAACCAAAATATAATTGAAAATTGATAAAATGGTTAAAAATGTAAAAATGGTTCATTGTAAATATAATATCATTATTTTATTAGATTTACAATACTAAATCAGTTATAATACAATAGTATTTTAAATACTTTATGTCAATAGCACACATATAAATAAATGAGCATAATAACAATCTCTAATGATGTCCCGTAACAAAATATGGTAAGTGAATGGGATGCATGTATTGTGATTTCTGAACTCTGTGTTGGGGTGGAGTATGATGAGCATGAGAGGGATCTTCCTAAGACAATAGAACATAGAATTTTAGATGATCTGGCTGTGACTCATTTGGAGGATGTGTCAACATCATTTTATCATGTGAACCGGATCCTACTCCCACTACGTGAGTAGATGGACCTATCATCATATCATGGGAGAAAAATATAGCCTTTGAAGGCTCAGGAATGAATAGTGGAGGCATGAAAAATTTCACATGATAGTTTATCAAATAAAGTGTACCCAGAGAAATATTTGGACATCATAAAAAAAAGAATGAATCCCATTCCTCCTGATGCACATCCCCAAGTGGCTGATGATGGACTTCTAGAGGGATGACTTATACCTATGGGACATGTTTGGTCTTATGTATATCATGATGTGGTATATGTCACTGTCATCATGGATCCTTGACATTAGTAGCTTTTGGAGAAGGTTTTTGAGAAGGAACCTCCACTCAATGGGTATGAATTTCATGTATATGGGTTGTATGATCAATGATACTATCATTTAAAACATGATACATAAGAATCATCCACTACATTGTAGAATTGTACAGTTCATGGATAAAAATGTATTCATCCTTTAGATTAGATATTTAAATAATATGATGCAATCAATTATGATATAAAGAGATTCAAAATGAATTAAAAATAGTACAAAAAAACTAATGTAAATTTATTAACTTAGTAGATCTTGGATTCCTCTACTATGTGGAGTAAGATGCATTATAGAATTTAGTCTATGCCATAGATCATACTCGAGTTGACATGCTAGAGGGAATCACATAGTACACATACCAACTATATAAAATTATGGTATTCTATGGAAGAGGTACATGAAATCTGCATTTCATTAGTGCCGGTAAATATCCTGCCTCTCGGTCAGCTTCACGAAATGACCCACTCTTGACTGTCATGGTGAAAGGGGATACACATACAAACTGCTGCTAGAATTTATCATTATGAAACCACTAAACAATGTGAAACTGATTAATAGGAACTGAATCCATTATATCATGAATCCTATCAGTGTAGTATGAGGGGAACATGTCTGATAATGCTCAATATAGAAACCATGTGAACTCAAATGACATGTGACAATTTTTAGAAGGATTTGTTACTAAAAACAAAAAATATATAATATTATGAAATTTAATAGTAAAAGAAAAACTATATTTAATTATATCATCAGTTTCAAGACTTTCTAACATGAGACGATACACAACCATGTGGTTCCTTCATATCCAGACATAGTGGTGTGCATGAATCCACCTATAATCTAAAATATATAAAGTGTTAAATAATAATAAATTAAATTTATTAACCCATAATAGCATTAAAAAATATAAATGAGTGATCATACTTGTGACCACATATAACGTCACACAACACATCTGTATGAATCTCTTGAAAAGAAACTATAGGGGAGATGTTTGAGATGTTTTCCCACTCCTACAATATAATAAAGATGACATATCCCTTAAGATTTATGTGATATTATTTTCATTCCTTGCATATTTCCCATTAATTGAAATCCTAGCATGAAAATACTCATCTATATCTCTGGGCTTGATTAAAATTCTCTAATATCTCTAGATACATCATGATGACATTTATACCACAGTGATCAATGCACAATTTACTTCTATTAAGTCTCTAGATATATTCATAATCATGTTGAATGACATTCCTCTCATTATCATTAGTGTGTAATAGTTGAATGTTCATCTCAAGCCAATACATAACTATTGACCAACCATCAGTAGCATCATCATCAACCAAAATGTCAACACCTATAAATCTATCTACAATCTCAGGCCAGAATCCCAGTGTGGGTCCTATAACATCACCGCTAGATTAGAAGACTATGTAGAACAACCACATCCAAAAGGTTGATGGTTATCTCTCTCTTGAAAATGTGGAATGTGTGTGTCTCAGGTATCAATTTCACAGTGATTGATACAAGATGGTGATGATAAATGAAGTTAAAAATATACTTAACAATTCCATAGATGCCATCACAATGTAGGTATGGTATAATGGTAGTTAGAGGCAGAATGTGATGATAACGGTGTACTCTACACACACTGATATGTCAAACATCATGACCAGTTATCACTTAGTGTGAAACATGAAAATACTACTTAGAGAGTAGCATAATATCCTATATATATATATATTTATTTATTTAAAAAAAATTAATTATGTATTAATTGTACAATGTAAATATATCTATATGGAAAATATAACTTTATGGTGGGTAGAATGTAAGACATAACATTTGTATTCCCATTTTTATAAGGTTTTTCTTACAAGAAGAAAAGTTTATGTCTTCTTTTTTCTCAAAAAATATTTCTAAAGTTGTTATATATATGTTCTTAACATGGAAATGATGTTTTCAAAATATGGTTTTATATATTTATATATATATATTTTTTTCTTCATTACCTAAATTTCTATTATAACCTATGTAACATAATATTTGAATAGTGAGGTAAATAGAATTGAAAACATTAAATAAATTTATTTATACGTGATAAAGTGACAATTATGATCATATAATGTGAAATAGAGAATAATAAACCAATTAAATAACACATGAATTCTTTACAATAAACATGAAATACCATGATTTTTTTCAACATAATAGGATTTGTATGAGATATGGCTTACGTTAGATGTTATGTAAAATCCTTCTTATTTTCAAGTAGTATATTAATAATATCATCCATAGGGATTTACATGACATAATTTTTTTTTAAATATTTTAGAATTCTCAAAAAATAACTCCCAATAAAGTGAATATTTCATTAGAAGGATGAATGATTTTTGAAAATTCAAAAGATAATTACATCACATTGGAAGATCTTATAATGATACCACTAGAAAATAATCTTGATGTTACCTCAACTCTGAAGTTAGAATCATCTCATGCAAAATCTATTCAATTTAAATATTTGAAGGTATTTCATATCTATTGTAATATATTCATGTGTTATTTAATAGGTTTTTTATTGTAAATTTCTCTTTATAAGCCAATAGTTCTTCAATGATTATTTTCAGCGAACACTTGATCAAGATATCCCTTCTCCTTCATATGCCCTTGCATTAATTGATTGATTTATTCCCCAACTAATGTATTTTAATACCACTATATCAACATTATAAACTCTATGCAAGTTGGACTAATACTTTTCATTAATATATAGATGATGCGACTTGTACTCTGAATTACTACATAATTAGAATGAACAACGTAAAGTTATTCAAAACAGTGAATGTTGTCTTATTACAAAATCCCTTGAATGTATGGAAGATATTATTTCTAACTCAACCAACAATCCATAAATATATAATTTTCTTTATGTCTTGAAATATATTTCTCAAATTATTTTATAATTTTATTCATAAATATTACATGGTGTTCATACACGATTTAATCATTATGTGAATTATAGTTTATGTTGATGTTGAGGAGTCATGATGATGATGACATAGACCAAGTCGGGCTACATTTGAGGCCTCAGCTATTCGAAATGTTAATATCATCCCTTTTGCAATCCAAGCTCAACCAATTGTGGATTGGAATCAGGAGGCAAGAGATCGATTCATGTTTTAAGGATATTTATAGTTTTCATCGAGTACAACTAATCCGAGCTTCTATCAAAGGTTATTTCCCCTGACTCCACCATTAGTGCCCATGATTTCATTGGTTGTATGGTTCCCCCATGAGATAATGGTAGGTTCATTTACTAGTATAGTGGGAGAAGGATTGGGTGAACATGATGAAATCCAACTAACACCTGTTTATGATGATTCACATCCATATCATCCAACATTCAAGGTTCCATCACCTAAGGAATATTCCAATCGATCTCATCAAACCACCCCTAGCATAGAGGTCGGTGATCTCAATATGGGCATCCCATTCACACAACATATTATGATATGGCACTTCAACATAGGTAGTGATTGTACTTATTTATTTATATTTGTGTTATATACATAAAATATTTGAATCAACAATGTATCCTAAACTCTATATCATTGTTTGTCTTTTAAAATGATTAAATTATTTTTACTATCATTCATTTTTAAATGTTTATCCACTATTAAAATTTTCATTTATATTTTAGTTACAATTTTTATTTTATAATCTTTCACAGTTAACTACATCAAATGTAGGAAAAATTATGAAATTTCAATTATGTAACATTAAAAATCATATTAAATAAAAATATAAAAAAATATAAATAAAACATAAAATATGGCCTAAACATATATTTTTTAAAATAAAAAATTGTCAATAATATAATAAATTATTTAAAATTGATGAAATTTTTGAACAAAAAATTATAAATAAAAAAGAAATCGTTTAAAAAACAATCTATTTTTCCACAAAAATTACATTTGAAAAAAAACATATTAGTTTTTGTTATTTTAAATTATTTTTTATATTTGTAGTTAGTGTTTCAAATTTCATTTAAATTTCATTTTTAGATTATTATTTGTAGACATTAAAATCCACCATCTATAAGAATTGGTATATTTTATGTAGGTTAATTTGAAAGAATACAACAAATAAAATTTACCCCAGGGTTTAGCTCAGTTGGTAGCAGCTCTATGGGGTCTCTTAGAGGACTCATGGTTAAGTCTCACAGAGTTCTTCTCTATTGGTTTAGAGTAGATTTTCATTGTATTTATCCCCCTCTCCAAACAATTTTAATATATAACATATAAAATTAAAATAGAATCTAACAGATATTCGCTGAAATGACTAAACATTAAAACACAGAAGATTAAAAATAAAATAATAAATATAATAAGTAAAATATAAAATAAATGTAATAAATTTATTGCTTAAAAAATAATTTCTCACTCTAATATAATAATGGACATAATTATAAAATAAAATAAAATAAAATAAATATTTATATCAAAAATGAAAATATTAAAAATTAAAAATTAAAAATTTTATTTAATTATTTTTATCAAAATTGCCATCATCTTTTCCACCTAAGGACTAAGTCAAAAGGCAGCAATGTTGATGCCACATTTCCACATTGGAAATTAAAAATTTCTCTAAAATACTATTATTTCAAAAACAAAATCCGAAAAACATATCAAACACTTCAATAATTATGTTGGTAAATTCATGAAATATAATTCATAAGAAGATAAATCGATGCATGAATTCCAATATATATTTAGGAATAAAATGATAAAATAATTTGAGTGGTATATTGAATGGATATGAATGTATAAAGATTGAAGATTAAATGTTATTATAATTTTAGTTGAGATGAAATAATAAAATCCATATATTAATGGATTTGAAGAATAAAACAATATATATTTTTTTAAATATCATTAAATTTATCATTATGATAATGCAGAGATACAGAGTATAAGTTGTGTCTTATACATATTGAAGAAGAGTACTTTGATAACTTGTATGCAGTTACTATTTTTCACATTTTGGCATTATAATAACATTATTTGAGGTAAATGATCAGTTAGTTTATTCAAGGTAATCTAAAGATGATGTTAGATGTTGGATATAAGTTTATTAAGATGTATTATTGAATAATTTGTGGATATAGTATTAAAAATGCCAAATATGGGAAGTGGATGATCATTTCAAGAAACATGTTTGAAATTATGCTACATATGTAATCACTAAAAATTATAGAGATAATAAAATCCTTGAAAAAACCACATATTGGTCACTATAAGTAGTAGACTCTCTTATTGAGGGAGTTCCTTGTAAAAATCTCTATATACAGTTGTTTATGTTATTATTTTCATTACATGTGAATAAGAGTTCTTGGAGAGATTATAAGATACATTTCTCTTAACTAGGGTAGTGGTTCTATTGTAAAAGGGGTTAATTAAAATGAAATTATCAAGTTTGAAAATTTTTGGTATACCGATTCAACCTCTCTTAGTTTCCCTAGATGATCCACTAGGCTCTATAAGTGGCATCAGAGAATAAATCCAACAGTAATTGAATCTAATATTTTTCCTCTGTTATTTTTACAAATCTATACATATCTTGAATATTTGGATAAAAATTTAATGTACATTATATGGAGATCTCTGTCAATGTTAATGGAGAGGTTTCTACCAAAACTAATCAAAATGGGAAGAAGAAAGTGGAAAATAAATAAAGGCCATTCAGGATCACATTAACGAAGCTAAATGTTTTAATAATAGTTATTCAGGTAATCAGAGGAATGATTTGTAATTCCTAGTGGTATATTAATTTTTACTAAATTTATCAACATAGAAATGGGTTATACGGTTTTGTAGGATTGGGTAACTAAGTCACAAGTATTCCAGGCCCTTTGAAATTCTGGAATGAATTGGTGTTTTTTCTTATCTTTTGTAAATACTGAAAATCCTCTCAAAAGTACATGATCTTTCCTTTTATCGTTATAGAGAAAGTACATTCAAGACCCAATGCATATGCTCAATTCTTTAGAAATATAATTTGAGCATGATCTATCTTACTGTGAAAAACACATCTATATTATTGACATTAGAGTGAATGTATGGATGAATTGAATGACTAAAATAATAATGTTACCATGGAGATATTATAAAATTAATTATATAATATGGGATCCATATGATATTATGAATTATAAATAACTGCATATTTTTATGGGGTAATATCCCTAAAATTTCAAGGATTAAATTTTAATAGGAGGGAAGAATATAACACCCCATGATATTATAACGTAATCCTTTAATAATAAATTAATTTTCACCGATATCTTCTGAGGAACACATAATTGAAAATTAATGTTTACAATTTTAGAAAATTTATTTGAAATTTTTTTTTTCATATTAGAAATCATAAATTAGATAAGGGTGAATTTTTAGGATTAATATGAGAGGTTTTATCTTGTGATGAATATTTAAACAAATAATGGATTGTAGTTGATATATGGCTTCTCCTATAAATTATTTATAAGGATACATTATATTTTGAATTGGTTTTAATGTAAAATCAATTAATATTTAAAAATTTTAATTAAATTTATGTCATTAGAATCATTTTAAAATTGATTTTAAGTATAAAAACTTTGTAATCTTTTAAATAGTTAGACTTTAAAAACCCGAATTCTCATCACATATGTGGGATTTATTTTAAATTATAAATTTAAATTAATGTTAATTTAATTTGGAAAAATATATTAAATATTTGGAATCATAATAATTTCTAATTTCTAATATGTTTAAAATAATTTCTGACCAAAATGAAAAGTGAATGCAGTAAAAATTAATTTTCATCATTAAGGTAAAAATTGTATTTCCGGGAGGTTAAAAAAACTATAAGGGTAAAAATGATATATAATTTTATTTAAAAACTATTTACGGAGATATTTAAACAATTATACATCAAAGGATTTATAATGTCCCAATTTTTTTGCCCTTTTTATACATGAAAAATATGAGAGGAATCATTTTTTTTCAAAAATACAAATTGTGTCCTCTCCCCCACTTATAAAAGGAAACCCCCTTTTCTCTCTTATTCACACCTTCGAAACACTATGTTTCAGCCAAAATCATTATAAATAACATCCAAAAATCTCTATACTTATCATAGAAACCTTATTTTGTGTAAAATCCAAGCATTGAAAGCTTGATTGCAAACATAAGGATGATACCTGAAGAAGAGGTAGTGTTCTATAGCGTGCATCATTATTTTACTTCATTCCCTTCCCCCATAAATTTTTTCTAAAAAATTATGATATAATAACATTACTATATTATATCTACTTGGGTTTTTATAATATCTATATTATTTAAAACTCTTTCTACTTATATCAAATGTGTTACGAAATCATCATTCTAGTGTACAAGAGACTTCCGTCTCGAGAACCAATACCATTCGTTTCTCCATTTACACCTCCCACGGTGCGGCATGATAATAGATCATAAGTTTATATATTATATTAAAATCATATTCATACCTTAATATTAATTATATCATATATAACCTTTTAAGCTTCCATTTGTTATGGGATACGACATCGTTGCTCGTGTGTATGACATATTACTCTCTCATGAAGTGATGTGATTCATCCATCACAATAAAACATTATGGAATGTGATAAGTATAATTTTAATTATTATATGATATATATATATGTGATTATTGTGATATTAATGACATATTTTTCATTCTTTTAGTATAATTTAGATCATTTTATTTCATTCCTTTTCACACATTTAATAATGATAGAACCATTCTTGCACATGTGGACTACCACCTTCACGATGCGTTATGAGTGTTTTTAATCACACCCCACATGGATGATATATAAAATGTAAAATTTTTATGTATATATATGCTATAATTATGATTTTGGAAATTTAACATATTACTTACCACCTTTCCATAATGGTCATTGGAAAAAGTAAACGTTAATCATTTTTAAGTATGATATACCATCTCCCTGATCATAACATAATTAATTTTTAAAACTGTAATTAATAAATCGTTTTAAAATTATAAATGAAAATAAATATGTTAATTATTTAATTATTATTATTATTATAAAAATTAGGTAACTATATAATAAATAAAACAATTGTTTCTTTTATAATAATGCATGAATGAGAAAAACTAGACAATTAACTCCTAAAACAATGAAAATAATGAAATATTATTAAAATAATAAAGTGATTATGTGTTATAATAGGATAATATATGTTATCATAGACAATAATATGGTACTTTTATATGTTAATAAAAAATTCAAAACCACTATATAGGAGGATAAATCACGTTATCCCAAAAGACACATGATGTAAGTGATTTCATCTCAACTTCATTTCAATAATGCATATTTTAATGTTATAAACTATAATTTAATTTATATGGAGTATATAAATCCAATTATTCATGTAATATCATGAATAATTCATTATTAATATTAATATAAGTTTTAATTTGTATTATTTCATCTATGTGATTTGATTTGGAAATTACCAAGTGGTAAACGTTGTCTTCAAATCTCACTTTATTTTGTCGTCATTAAATTTATCTTAGAAAAACACTTTACTAGGATATATTTTCATTAGATATAAAATTTATATTATATTTACATATTTTTTTTATGAAAATGAATATTTTGTAAATTTTATATCATTTTTACTTATGATTTTCACTATTTATGTGATTTTATTTAGTGGGAAAATATTGATAAATCTGTATCTTTTACTCAGTATTGATATGTAAATATATGTCACATTGTTTATGAATAAAGTGAATTATTTGATATATGAGGAATGATTTATAAT
Organism: Viscum album; assembly: GCA_963277665.1. Lineage (NCBI taxonomy): Eukaryota > Viridiplantae > Streptophyta > Magnoliopsida > Santalales > Viscaceae > Viscum > Viscum album. The sequence goes on along the minus strand of OY728139.1, from coordinate 981,344,014 downwards.
TTTATGTCATAGGTTGGGGACCAGTTAGTGTAAGCCCATCAATGCATAAATAGTCTCATGAGATGAATCAGTTGGCCAAATTAGATGGGGTTTTACCCAGTATATTTTAAACCATCCTATTAATGGTCTTGAAGGAAAAAGTATCATGTATTTGAGAAAATTAAGTACAATAACTATGATTTTACTTCATTTATAATTTACTTATTATCATTTTTTGTGAGATTTCTTCTTTTCAATTATCTATACATGAATTTCATTCTCAATTTTTTGATTAAATGGAATGTGTTTTTATTTATTTACATTTCTATATTGATTTTGACTTATCTCACCATGATAGTCAATTTATTTAATATAAATGTGTATTCAGTTATCTTCCTTCAAATTTTGATTATACTTATTGATTTATTATATATTTCGTTGTACATAACCCTTACTGATCATTTTAGCTCACCGTTATTTTTATCATTTCCCATGGTTATAAAGAAGAATTCATGGAATGAGATTTCACGAATGCAGTTCATTTTGTTTTTTATGTATTGTATTTATTTTCTATTTAAAATTTAAATAAATATCATGTATGTATTTGGGTTTATGAACTATTAAACTGATTAGTTCTTTAGGATTTGGATCTTGTATATATGCCAATGTAATAAAGTACGACACCAACACCGAGCTACATGGGTTGTGGTCATTACAATTAATCTCAATAATAGTATATAGAATAAAATTGTGGATTATCCCCTTCACTTCCTTTTAATTCCTATTTAATAATTTGTGGAATAAAATTTTATTATATAGTGAAGTGGTATAGATAAAAAAATCTAAAGGTGATATTAAAGATCCCATGTCTATTGTTGTAAAGTAATTTTGTATTTGTTGGAAATATATCACTTGGGATAAAATTATATGTATAAAAATATGGAGGACTATTATAAAGAAGAAACCAAACCAGGATGATGATTATGGATTATAAAAATCTATCACATGGATGATTTGAGTTTCAATTGAAACACTAAAAAGATGATGAGGAATGGAGTGAACCCCTTGGGGGGGATTAAACATAAATGAGATACTATCAAAAGTAGATTCATGAATATTTTATATTTCCAGTCATATATATAAAAGATAAATAAAGAGGGTATATAAATCACTGTGAAATTGGATTCCCTACCTAAATATGAGAAAATTGGAAATGGAATCACATGATGATATTTTTAATTAATATTATTGATTTATTATATAAATAACTCATGTTTCTACACCAGGTTAACCCAAATTTAAATAGATCAGACTATATAAAGTCTCATTTATATTAAAACATGTGATATCATCATTCTTCCAATAAGTGTATTAGATATGTACTCAGAATAAATTAGAGAGAAGAAGCTGTGATGAATAATATATTTTTATCAATAAAATTATGGAGAACAAAACTATGATTTCACCACATTCCATAATTCATATTTGTTTTCAATAATAGGGAGAATAAATTAACATTTTATAGAGAAGTTATATTGAAAAACAATCTAAATGGGGAAATTAAATCAACCATGTTGCTGGATGGTGAGTAATGTCATACTTGTTGTCAATATATCATGAGCGATAAAATTCAATTTATATGGATGATGGGGGATTTTTAAGAAGAATAATCCAAATGAGTATGGTTATTTTGCATACAAAATATATCACATGGATCGATTGAGTTTTATTATACTAATTACTATAAAAAATAACTAAATGTATATAAGTCGAATCAATGGTGTACCATTGGACTATTATCCTCAACCCTTAAAGTGGGGCGTATCAGGATAAGAGAGAACATTGACACACATATAGAAACAATAAGTTTATTAATAGGGATGCCTTGGTAATATAGTGCACATCCTAAAAGGATAATCAATGTGTAAAACTATTTAAAAAATTTTGACACTATCACTCAACTATAACATACTGATATAAAGTATTTAATTATACCAAATCAAATAAACATATCATCATATTTAACCTTCCATGAATTTGTGTGCATGAAGTGTGTATGGATTAGAATGCATGATTCTGAGTCTGTGTGACCTATGAAAAATTCCAAGAAAGGTTATAGAAATCTCATGGAAGTATCACAAAATAGAAAATTATATATGATCACATATTTAGCATGTTATTTAATGATGTTGTTAAGTGATAAAAACTGTGTTAGGATAATATTTTTGAATTACACATGGACATCCATATAGTAAGGGACTCATAATTTTAGTACATGACAAAAATACATTGAAGTATTATGTGATACTACATTGTTTGAAAAGCATGTAGTATGATTTTGATTAAAGGAGTTTGTACAGATCACATTAAGATTGGTGTATAATTAATTTCAGATGCACCTAGTGGTATATGGTGCATGAAAGATAGTTTGTATGTTTTCCATGTGAGGATAGGTCACAAGGTTAGTTTTCAATGTCATGAGGTTTGTTCAAAGATGATGTTGCTATCGAGGTATAAAATATGTGAGGTTTCCGTGAGTCAGATCTGATCATGAGGATATCACATGGTTGTAAAGTGGAGAGATTTATTGTTCTATATGTCTATTTTATGATGAATGTGATATGTGATATGTGATATGGGCAGAGTACACAATGAATTTCATGTAAGGATCACTACATGAACATTCATTCATGAATCTTTTGGATCATTCTTTTAAATATATTATATGATGCATAGAGTATGTGAGAAGGTAGATATGTATTTGTTTCATATGAGGATTCACATATAAAACTCTTAGGAAGAATTGAAGATCAAATGCTATTAATAAAAATGAAAAAGTAAGAATGACTATGAAATAATGTTTTGAAACATCAACAGGAAAATTATCTATGCATTTCATGTGATGATATTCAAGGAGATTCAAAATACATCTCACAATACTCATACAATACTTGATTAAAAATCTATTTGATCAGGTGAAGGATTGGCAGTTTTCATGCATGATTAGAGAATGTGGACATGGATTGTATAATGTGAGATGGTATTACATGAAAATGTAGTTTTTTCATGTAGAATAATCTTATTGTTCACATTGTATGGTATAAAAAACAAAGGAGATAAATTTTTTAGCGTTTCATGTGTTGAAGTATACATCAAGGATTGGGGAAGAAGAATTCCACGTTTTCATAATGTGAATATTTTGAATTTGTTTGATTTTTTTGATGATTTAGATGATATTTGAGATAAATATTTGAATTCCCACTAAACAATTATCCCACATTGCACCTTGCATATAAAAGAGAGTCCATGAGAATTATCGATACATAAAGTAGAAGAATTTGTGATATCATGTGATCAATGTCAAGTTAATAGGAAGGTGAAAAATGAGGATTTCATACACATAGATTTCATGAGGCCAAATGATTTTCCATTGAACCATGGTTTCATAAAGTATATAAAAGGAAAATATTATGAATTTTATGTTACAAAAAGCACTGTAATGAGTGCACACATGTTTTGTGGGAATAATAAAAAAAGATAGGGGTTGATTGGAGTCAATATATTCAGGAATTATAATTCAAAAAATGATAAAACCATATATGAGCACTATGTAATATTCACAGATAAAATGATAAAATAAAGTGAGCAATATATTGCATGGGAAGAATGAAAATTAAATATTTATAGATTGTGAGCTTAGTTATAAATAATATATTACATATATTCTTGGGATTTAGTAATAATAAAACCTTCATTGTTAAGAATATCTTTAACTTGATCATTCAGATTATTTAGTGATTCAAATTATAAGTCACGTCATCAACATAATGAAGAAGAGTACTGGGACTACTCACATATACATGATACTGTACATATAGTGTTAGTAAACCAATTTTAGTTGAGGAATGGGAAAATCAATTGACTCAAGTTCAAATGAATGATGAGGGATATCTTATTCATGTGTTCATAGAGAAGAATATTTTGAAAAACTAATGTCGATATTATAAAAAATTCCATTGAATAAATGGTGGTTTTACTATAAACAACTCATTATATGGGAAGTGGATAATACCCGCCTAGCTCGTGTGTGTGAATTGTTCTAAAAATTAATCAATTTATATTATAGTTATAATAAAATCCATTAAACTACAACAAGCCAATAATGATAAAATTTAATCTCTCACATTGAGGCAAAGCTTTGCAAAAAATCTATTTTTTCTATTGGTTCATTATTATTTTTAATTAATGGGAATATTATTTACAAGACCACATATCATATTCATTTTGCTTAACTAGGGTAGAGGTTCGAGTTTAATATGGGATAATTTAAAAGAATGTAAAAACATGGTAAAATGTTTGTAAAGTGATTCACCCCCTCTTAGTGTCCCTACACAATCCACTGGGTTTAACATTTTATGTTACTATTTTTTTATATATCATTTTATGTTAACATATTTTCTTTTAATAATTTAGAGGTTTACTAGAGGATAGTAATGATGGATTGGAATAAATTTTGGGGTCATATATGTACTAATGTCTTAAAATGAATATTTTTTATGTTACTAAAACTATGAATTTGTTGATATGTAATATTATATATTTTTAATATATAAATGATATAATAATTATGTATGTGATGTATAAGATGGTATATATGATATTATAGAAACTAATAGTTAATTTTTGAATTATTTTAGATAATAAATACAACCCAAGATGAATTAAGTGATTTTGTAAGGTATATAAATTATATCAAATCTTTAATGAACTAATATGAATAATTTATTAATGCACGCATTATTTAATTTTGATTGGTTTTTATCCCTACCATTGTCAATTTTAAAGAATATTTTGAATTAGGAAGAATCAAATTAACCACTTATTTAATGAATTAAGTAATGATTTTTGGAATGATAATATAAATATAATGGGATATGAATTTATAAACCATATAATAATGCTTTACCACTTATACTAGGTTATGAACAATAACATGAACCTTATAGAGTATCCTCATACACTTAAGATGAATAAAATAGTACATTTTCACTTCATGATATAACAGCAAAATTCATTTAGCGGATCTTAATTTTTTCTATTCTTGAACAATATATCATCCCCATAGAAAATACATTATCTATGATTAATTTCTATAAGAATGGTAAATTCACCTTATATGTCTCAAAATAAGATAGATAATTAGATCAATGGTGTAATTTGATAAAGAATATGAAATCCAAGGAAAAGTCTGATCAACATACTGAGAAGAGTTTATGGAAAAATATTTGAACAATTAATTTCATTGTATTATTCATACCAAAATGATGAGATGATTTTTAGAACTCAATTTATGAAAAATAGATATGTTGTGATTTAGGAGGATTGTACAACAAGTTTTTTAAGGAATGTATCTAATTTTTTATCAACCAAGATAAAACTAATTGATATATTACTTAGGGAAATGAAACCATTTATCCAAAACATTCATGTTATTTTAATATTTTCCTGTTATAAAGATGTTGTTCGATGTGTTATTAAATTATAAATAGTCTTCTGTAGAAACACTCATGGTCTTGGTGAAAAAAAAGGGCTTTGGTTTCATACTGAAGAATAAAATGATAAAGGAAATGGATGAAAGAAGATCAAGCTTCCCATTCAAAAAAAAATATATAAATAACTACTCAAGGAACTACATTATTATAATTAAGAAATAATTCATGTGTGGAAAAAGAGGGCATCAAACCAATTAATTTCAAAGGGATATAAAGAGGAAACCTTATTAATTGATGGAAAGGACAGATCCTCTCAATGATCCACACATTTTTAGATAATATAACTATAAATAATATCGCTTCTTTGAAATCCAACGCACTAAACCAAGGATCATTAAGAATAAAAAATTCTAATAACCATTTAATCAATGAGATAATGTATGATATTTTTCTATCACATCAACTTAGGTGGAACATCAAAATAAAGTGGTCAAAGATAAAATAATATTTAATTAATAACGATGAAAATATTTTTTGGTATATTAATTCATTCATATATCAAAATTTTTATAGAAATACGTAAACATAATCATAATACCTTGAAGTTGAGTTATTTATGAAAACACTTAGAGGTGTAATTATTATATCACAAATGTACGGATCTTCCCTAGTTAATGTATGTGGAAATATTAATGTTGAAAATCATATAATTCACCCTTTAGTAGAATTTGATGAAATACTATGATGGATTGAATCCTATTATAAAGATCCCACCTGGGAAATTCCTATATACATTTAAGGGTATTTTTTAATATAATTAAAAATTAAAAATATAAAAAATGAATTGATATTATATAAATTCAAGGATAATTATGAATCCAATCAAGAAATTACCACACATGTATGGGTCATGATGTCTAAAAAATATGTGTACCTTGATCAAATTGTTATGAAAAATGAAAATTTGAACCATTATTAAATTTCTGTTATAATGGGATAAACTGATGTATTTCATGAAGAGTTTTTTGGTCCACCTCCATATCATGGGTATGATTTCACAATAGAACATATATATTATATAAATATTAAAATAGATGGACCATATAAATGGGACACGGTATATATCGAGTAATTAATGAATAAAATATATGAATATTTGGACAATGGGTTCATACTCACTTATGTATTATCACCGTGGGGAGACGAAATTAGTTTTTTCAAGAAAAAATGGGTCAATGAAACTCAGTAGTTATTAATAAGAGCCTAACAATATTACTAAAATTAACATGTACCCACTAACCTAGTTTGATTTCTTGTGTAATGTGTAAGATAAAATCAACCAAATAGACTCATAGAAATTGTCTCCACATGACATCACCTGTGCCCACTAAATGTAATCAGTTGGAGAAAAGTGAAAATAGTCTATGACCAATGTTGTGGAGATTATATTATCAATATAAGTACAATCAATAATGAAAAATAAAAAACCTCAACTAGAAACATAAATTCGTGTATGAGTTATAAAATTTAATACCAAGAAAACCATATATAAAAAATCATACACCCAAACTAAGATAAATGAAAAATGAAACTATATAGTCATACAACCCTACTGATCACTTAGTAGGACAATTAAATATAATAATTAAACAAAAGGAATAAAATAAACAAAGAGACTCCTCTAAAACTACTAGAATCACCAAAAACCCATAACCATTACCTTTTGAGTTGCTATAGCCTTGTTGACTATAAAAGCATTGACCTAAAAGTCTAAATAAAAGTTATTCGTGCACAACATGGTTCCTTTATAGGGAATGATAAATACATATTATTTGAGTCTAACCATGTTCCCATAATATATTTCATCATATACATGTGCATGTATGATTACAATAAAATACAAAAACATAAAACAGATAAGCATTCATGTTGGGTCATCATGTTCGAACTAGACCACCAGAACACTCGAACATACCTTTCATGAAAAACACTAGATGAAAAAGTATTCTCATGCAACATACCTAACCTATACGATGTTAATCAGGTCAGTGTGTCATATACTGTCATGAAAACTGCAATTTAATTTATCTTTGGTTTATATCAAATTTTAATTATATCAAATCAAGTGTTGAGCTATACCCTCTCACTTAGGATAGGATCCCAAAATCATATTCTTTACCAATAATCTTTCATATTGGGTAGTCCATGGTAACACAAACTCACTTATTTTGAGTCTTATCATCAAGTCCCATTCCAAATCACATCAATTTCTCCCCTCACATTCATGTTCGGTCTCATAATCATATATTGTACCAATACATTCCTACTCAGTGTTTCCTATTTGACAACACTTTCAGTAATGGTAAGTTATTGTCTCCAGATCATGACTACTACACTGTCACTAAGGGTGGGGTCCCATACTAGATCATGACCAATACCCTCTAACATAAGGTTGGCTTTCATACTTACGTCTTTACCACTACCCTCTCACTATTGTTAGATACCCTATAGAATCATGAAAAATATAGTCACACTTATGGTAGGTCCCCTCTCAGAAAATGTAGTGTCCTATAATTGTGTTCTCATCATTTATCATATACTCAACTCAAAACAAAGTTCAATTTACATGAATCTTATCCTACCATCTTAGAGGAAAAATTAAAACCCACACAGCCTTTCCCTATAAACCCCTTCTCACTAATTTGATCACATATGCACAATAAACGAAAATTCTCAGTATCTCCATCACACCTATAAGGGAATCCACTAGGTTCCCTGGATATATCTAAATATCTAAAAACTATAACAAATATACACACATTATCCCATTGTACCCCTATAGTTTTTAGGTCTTACCTAACCATAGAATTTAGAGGTTGGGTTCAATAATCATTTCCAATTCCCATATAATTTTGCATGTCCTAATCCCCATGGAAAATTACAATTCCACACCCTCAAGGACTTCTAGGAACTTACTTCCATCCTTTAATGACAATTCCCATGATGCATACTTGTGTCCCATAATGATTTTCTGTTTAGAGTGCTTTAAATCATATAACCTGGAAGAAACCCCCACCCAAAACACCACCTCCAAACATATATGAATTATCCCAATCATATCATAATCCAAGAATACAATAAAAACTCAATAAGGTATTTCTATACCTTCATGAGACATATGACCATATCACCCATTACTCTCATGACTACACACCGTGTGACTTATAATTATCCTTAGGAATAACTAACATAGTATACTCAAACTATTCATAAATTTTAATAGATTTCTGGATTCTATTATAAATATTACATCCATCCCCCCTTATAAATAATCCATCATGAAATTATAAAAAACTCAATGTTAAAATGATAATTTTTCTACCATTAAAAGGCTCAATTCCACCATATTTCTTTACCTAGGTTGATATTGATCCCTATCTATTTTCCCCAAAAATGAACACCCAATTAATCATTCATATTGATTCATTAACGTGAATATGTTTAATTATTATAGGGAACCCCTACATATTTAAAGGAAATTCAAATCCTCAAGACATACATTCCAATCCTTGGACATGTATGAACCAAGCCATACCATGCTCCGACAATGACCTAAGACCCTATTTCATTCCAAATTCTCAAATTATAAATTTTAAAAAATATTAATATCTATTTTAATAATTTATGAAAATCTGATATAATTTCCAAATACTCATTGGGATATCTCAAAACACTAGAACAATGAATGAATATTAATGAATGATCCATGAAACACCCCGACTCCTCCATGAGAAAAAGAACTAACATCTAACAACCGGACAATTACCATTTCAATATAATGGAATTTAATTTCCTAAAAAAAATTTTGAATGAAATAACTGAAAAAATAGTTAAATATGTTTTTCATTAATCATCCCATCACATCTTTTATCCGTATCATGAATGATCCCCAATATTTTAGTAGGATTCTATTATGCTCTAGAGGAATCGTTAAACAAAACCTATCCCAAAACTATAATAAATTAGAGTAAATAATAGAAGAGAATAATTTATGAATAATTGGAAGATCATAACTATATTTACTACTAATAATCCACACAAATCACTAATCATTAAATGTGGTACAAGGGGGGCAGGTGGTGTCTCGAACTAAATAACCCTTCGTTGATCCCCATTTCCCATTTAATTATGATAGTTGGAAACATAGAAAAGAAAAGAGTTATGTTACTTAAATAATTATATAGAATGCCCATTTTAATGTATTCCCCCTAAGACATGACATAATGTCCTAGATCTAGGGTTTCATCTTAGTGTAACCCCGTGGACTGTGATGTAACACCGCCCATAGAATAGAACTCAAAAACCCTAATCTCACTTGCTACAATGTGGATCAATACCTTTCAATTAAAATGGTGGACCTTCAGGATGTATCCATCCTCCTTAGATTTGTGGTATATCTCCCCACTAAACATCGTTCATGGTGTAGCCCTTGGGCTATACTGGGATGTTTCACCACTGATCCACCCTCATGGTGAAATACATAGGCTGTAGTGTGATATAATCTAACATACTGTGTTAGTTATGTGGTCCCCTTCCTCCAAGGTGAACCCCAATATCACCCTCTAAATTTTTAATGAAACAAAATAGAAGATGAAACACCCTAGTTCATGGTATGATCTATTTTCTACAACAGATTTATCTTATAGTATCACCAAAAAACTATTCTAACGCTTACCAAATAACATGAGGAACCTATTCTTCCTCTAAAAAAATAAAAAAGTACATCTTAAAGATGTAAAATGATTGGATTTACAATCCAATTCGAAATAATATGATAATACCTTCTCAAAAACAGAAAATTTAATTTTTATTAAAAAATTTTAAATAAATTTTATTTGGGCTACAACAAACTTCCCACTATAAGTATTCTCATTACATAAATTCACACCGTTCCATCTACCAACATCCTAGTCATTGATCTTAACCAAAAAACACTACTCATTTATGATTAGTAACTAATCAATCACTCAATCACAATTCCAGGAAAGAATTTATTTCTTATAAAAACATTCGATCCTATTTTGGAAGCATGATATCTATATCAAGAACAATACTACTAATGCAATTTTAACGTCATTTTCAAACATCTAAATGACAAATTTTTGTGAAACACCCAACCCCACATGATATCATTCTACCACACCACTTATTCTTGATTCCTTAACGCCTAGATGCATCATAAAATCACACAAAGTATACAAACCAAATATGAAACCCATAAATCAATGTAATTAAATAGTTTGACCCTCATCGAACCAAGACTACCATCAAGATATTCCGACAATAATCAATTTATCTTTTTTACTCACTATTCGGTTTTGCAAATTTACTCCACAGGTCTTCTAAGAAAACATTTTCTCTATCTGACACAATATCTGTATGCAAAATCTCATATTTACAAAGGAACGAGATAAAATTGGATGTATGTATACACTAGAATCCATGTTCCATCTCAACCATAGACTATCCAATTTCAAAAAATATATGACCCTTCAAACAGAATGGTTATAAACTAGTTATTGATAAGATATTCCACACTATATGAGTGTCCTTATCATCATTCTAATGAACCAACACCCAAAATTAATGTCTTATACCCCATTACATTATATATATCATAATGTATGGACATGAATCAATAACTCTTACTTATGAAATAATGTGAAATACCTTCACCCCACCAAGGTCTACCAAAAGATTTATCTTCAATGTTACTAAAGAGAAATTCACCTTGAATGAGGACCATACCCTCCAATAGTCAATAGTGTGATTCATGGCATATGGATTCCCTTAAACTACTTATTGAGCACTAAAATAGATAATTATATACATTAATCATATATCACTCTTCTTGACCCACAATCATCCCATATCTAACAACACCTATTAAGGGCCATGCCTGGAACATCCATTCCATGACTCATTAATCCATCCTTGAGGTATCCATTTAACACATGGAGGCACAACTAATTCCCATTAAAACCATCAGACTATGTACATGAAAGTGTCTCGCTAATTCCATCATTTACTGATCTATAAAAAATGTGTAGGAACTACGTCATATCAAATTCACAATATCATCACAACGCGACTTGGGTTCCCTTGGAACATATAAAATTCATAATGAATCTATAAATACACCACTCAAATACTCAAAAAAAGCATAGAATGTAACGAATTTCATCAACCCATAATCATATAAACCTTCTCTGAGTGATTATATTAAACTCACCATCTCATTTTCAAGATAATAATGATTCCCCTAGGGAACTCCTTTCACTTGTTTTTTACCACCACCCTTATTGGCCTCTTGAAAAATCAATCAAGAATGAATTATATTATCACCCAACCATACAACCAGACTCATTATATCAAGAGTTTCATATCAATTTTTCTAGGCTCTAACGATTAATATACAAGCCATCAACCCTTTTAAGTCAACACACCCATAGAAGATCACCCATCATTCATTACTTCCAAAGATCCTAAGAAATGTTACTCATGCTACAATTAGAATCAGAATCACACATCACACACCACTCGATCATTTCTCATGACAAGAGTTGTCTACACACACTCTACCAATCCATGAACCAACCAATGAGGATCAACTCAACCTACATCATCATATGTTAAACCAAAATACAATGAGTCCATGATTTTAATAGTTATTTATCTTTTCACATAACTATGATTCCATAAGCACCCGATGTGATATATATATATATAAGTATTCTATACTAATTTCTGATACCCTCTCAAAGGTTTAAATCATCACGAAAACTTGTTCCAATTTTATACCATATACAAGGAAAACCATTCCTACATTGAACCATCAATAGGTAATCTGATGCATGAACCAACCCACTAAGCATTAAGACACATCCTTTGCAACGGGGTATACATTTACATAATATAAGATCATAAAATGATAGGATAAACAATAATTATCATTGTAAGACATCATAGATCAGTTGAGTATAATTCCATCTAATGTTTATATAGTAAAAACTGTATAAATTATTATTGACACTTCAAACTACTAAACACATTATTTTTAGAAACATAAACCACACACAAGAATATGAATTTCATGTGAATACTATGTGAAATGTATGATACATGAAAAAACACCTATTACCAACATGGGACATGACAGAAATACAAAAATAATTATATAAAATTAGAACATCGTATTTAAATAAATATCTACACTACATAAAATAACCAATAATTATAGTCCAATATCGTAGTAACTTCAACTACAAATAGTACAGGTGTTCATGAATCATTATCCTGAGGTCCATCAAAAGATTTAATAATTATTATCTTCATCTACAAATCCATAAATTGTAACAAAAAAATATAAGAAGATTTAATTACACTTTTTAATGACCTAAAAAAATAACAAACAGGAATCCCAACCTAGGTCCCCATATAACCTCATGTATTCCCCCCTTTATGTAAGCAGATATCAAACTGATGTGATATTCTATGATCAATTTTAGGGGGATATACTCTCAATACCAATACAAAAAATAATCATAAAATAAACATACATCTATGAGTAGAAAAATTAAATTATAAATTATATAATTATAGACCATGACATCCATAAAAAATAAACATACACCCATGAAATTATAATAGAATAATTCATCCATTTCGAAATATATCCCATCAAATCAAGCATAGTGCCAATGAAAAATAATAAAAGGAATTAAATAAATTAGGAGTCTCCACTAAAACCCTGAGTCTCACCAAAATCCCATCTCCACTCCTCGTCAAGTTGATTTATCATGATCCACTATGCAATATGTTACTTGATAGTAAAAAATTAATATCTACACTTACACTAAGGTTTCTATAATAGGTGTCAAAAATTCACCTCAGCATGGTCTCACCATATTTCCATAATATACACCATTATATACACATATATTCATGGAAAATATATTCCACAATAATGAAATATAAAAGAATTCACATCATGTATTAATCTCGCCACCATAATACTGGAATTTGCCGAACTCAATCAACATCGAAAGTGGATGTATTTACATCCCATGACCCTAAAACAAACCTTATAACTCATTGATGGTTTCAATAAAATGCCATGAAGACTAACCTATCACTAAATGTAGGTTTTTATAGAACCTTAGCCACATCTTGATAAGCCTCAACCTCCACTCACTCACTTACTGTAGGGTTCCACAATCATATCCGTGAATAACACACTCTCACCCATGGCTATCTATACTAGAACATTATCACCAAGGGAGAAGCATGAACATAAGTCATATGATACATCATACAGACTTCCCCCCTCTTAGGGTGGGTCTAACAATAACATCATGGACTAATACCCTCTCAATCTAGGAGGTCCATTCTAGCATCCACATAATTAGGGAATGACCTCATATCTAGATCCTGACCACTAAACTATCACTCAATGTGGGGCACCGTTTAGAATTTTGATCACTACCATCTCGAATTGGGCTAGTTCCCATACCTATGTCCAATAAAATACCCTCTCACTCTGGGTAATGTACCAAAATAGAGTTCTGACCACTAAACTCTCACTCAAGGTCTAGTCCCACACTGAGTATTGACCAATAAAAGCTCACTAATGGAAGTGTCCTATATCAATGTCCTTATAAACCATCACATACCAAATTCAAAAAAAAAAGTGATAGTTTATCATGATGTAGAACGACACCATAGAAAATACTCATCACCCACTTATACTTTCTAAACAAACCCCTGAAGACCATCATTGTCAAACAATAACAACACAAATAATTCTTTGATATCACTATCTCACTTCTATAGACATCCATTAGGATTATTAGACCTATCCGACTCTCTACAAATTAGTGTAATGCCACACTTTTCATACCAATGTCACCTTGTATAGCCTAGATGTATTTTGTAGTGATGCTATGCGAGGGGGGTGAATTAGTGTGCCCCATTTTTTTTTACCAAAATTTATACTTTATTTTATGTTACCCATATTATTCTCAAAACTCTTTCCCATTTAAAATAAATAGATCCATTTTTTTCACTCAATTGTCAAATACACATACAATAAAGATAGTCAAGTAAACAACAAAACACAAATATTTTAAAAAAGTTCTATAAAAAATCATACAATTTTTATGATCAACCTTTTGTGGTTTCATAGATCTTCTTATCATTACAAATTTATAGTAATTTCAAACACCTTGAATTGGAGTACACTGTTTAGGAATGAAACAATTAATATTCCTGTGTTAGTTGAATTTTATATACATGTTCCACCAGTCTACAATGGTGTTGTTTATACTAGCACCACCAGTTCTTAAAATATATTCAATAAATACTCTAAATATTATCTGTATACTGCATGATATGAATTTCCACCAACCAAATAATCTTGTTACTTCAATTATTTATTCAACTAATACCATATTTATAATATTATATGCAATTATTCTCAGAACTCTCCAATTATTGGAATATACATCTTTCACCCCAACTCACTATCATTTTTATAAATTATTAGTTGGAGAATTTTTTGATATAATGAAATTTATCATCATCCATAGTAATCAAATTCATTGGAAAATAATTCTTCAATCAGTGATTTTCATAGACTCAATTAATGTGTGCAAGTGATGCACACATTTCTTCTAATATTATTTTATTCCCGAAATAACTTGTAAAAACACAATACAATATTTTCTTGAAGACTCAACACTCGTGAATTTGTGATACATTGCATGGATTTTTCACATTAAAAACCCTTT
The DNA here is from genome assembly GCA_963277665.1 of Viscum album. Lineage (NCBI taxonomy): Eukaryota > Viridiplantae > Streptophyta > Magnoliopsida > Santalales > Viscaceae > Viscum > Viscum album. The sequence continues at coordinate 981,328,695 of OY728139.1, read as the reverse complement.
CACCTAATAATTCCACTTTTATTGTTTTATGGGAAACTCCTGAAAATTTCATCAAACTACATTATTCTTCAGTATTCATAGCTTGGATTATCAACCATTTCTTTTCATGTTCATTAAATCATGCATGTGGTTTATGAAATATACATATATATTCCCTGTTTGTATCTTCTTCATTTGTGTAACCCAACAAGGTGTTCCATAGGATCTCAAGGGATATCTTCTTCTCTATTCACATGAGCAAGTAATGGTCACATAATTTTATTTGTATTCTTTATGTAATGTCTTAACAAGAGTGATCACAAGAACCCTTCTACCATTCGAATGACTCTCGAAAGGATCACTCAATTGGCTAGAGTTATTCGCGAGAGAAATTCATATAAGATGCGTAGGGATTTTGGGTTATCTTTCCTAATTCATGTGATTTAATCACATGATAACTTTCACCCCCTCCACATGGGATGTAGATTTTCACATTATATTATCCCTTCATGAACACCACCTCTCAAAAAATTCATTGAATGATAGGAGGTGTGTCCACAATTTCTTTGACATGACAAGGTTTTTTCAATGCTATTTCCTTTATAGGAAACTAGTTGTCACTATAGGTTCCTGTCTCATACTCTAAAAAACATCTATATGACTAGAGTGTATCTTTGTTACAAGAATGTTTTTGTCTGTGGAATCCTTTACATGAATAGAGTCTATCTATGAATTCCTTGATAGAAACCATCATTATATCAGAAGACTAACATGATACTCCATCAAGTGATTAGATCATATAGTATTATTATTGATTGTATGAATGAATCTTGAGGCATCCTCTAATTCAAGAGATTATGTCAAATTATCAGAAATTAAGAAACCAAAAAATCTTAGATAATCATTAGATTAGATAGGAAATATTTCTCGAATATTAATGGCACAGTGAGTACTCTTAAACTATATAATGATATTGATGAATCCCATTAATTTTGAATTTATATAAGTATAAAAGTCTACATCACTTACTGGAATGATCACACGTATCACATGAACAATTATAATGAGAACATCATCGATCCTAAAATTCCTCCAATATCTTCTAGTGATGAAATTGTGATTGTTAACATGACTTCATGTGAGAATTCAGGATATCTTGTTGGACATCCTTTCGAATAACTCATATGATAAGATGGGATATTCTAGTGAACAAGGTTACATCTGTTTTATGTAACACCATCTAATGATATTAATATTTATTTCTATAATCCAAATAAAATAATGTGATACAACAAATGATTTCTTTTATTCATGTGACAAACTCATGAAATGTCACTAGTTTTTGTGAATACTTCTTATAATATTATTGTACATCAAATATTTAGTATGCATGAAAAATGATATTGCATTACTTGCATCAGTTATATATTCCTTATCTCAATCCTTCTTCATGTTGAGTGGAGATAGATGGTTTTCTTAATCTCATGAAGATATGAAACTCATTAAAAGGAAAGAAGTTGACAGTGCAATTTTAAATCAGTGGTCCATGGCATATCAAACTGATGAGATCCAGAAGATTAGATAAAAATCATTTTTTATAATGTTTAAATGGATAGAGGAATTGTACAAGCACTCTATTTATCCCACATCATCAATGAGCTTCTTCGGGATGGAATTTATTAATCAATCCATTAACTCTCTTTGGTCGAGTAGGATATGGGGTTTAACACACATTAGAATTTTACATCACTCCACATAGACCACATGACACCTGTAATGGACCACTAACACCTTTTTGTCCAACTTATATTAACTATTCACCCTATACACATGCACATTATTGTAGGCCATTGCATAGCCCACCCAATCCTAAGAAACCATTCCATTTTCTTTGCCATGCCCTTCCATAGGGGTTGATCATCAGGTCCCCTAAGAGTGCTTGAGGGTTGTCACTTACGGAAATCAATGGTTGACAATATTTTTTAATGAAGGACTAAAAAAGTATTCCAATAAGAGATTTAGTGACTATTAAAATACCTATATCAAAAATAAATCCTCTTCAAAAACCTCATGAAACAAAACATATGATTTTTTTTCAAGGAATTCAATAACATCGCCATATTCACATTATTCAATCATTTTTATGGAAAATATAATTTATTATTATAAGGAAACCATAAAATATTTTTCCATAATTACTTCATATTATATTAATCAAAGTTTCATCAATGACATAAATCTTTTGGAACTTAATATAACATCAATAATCATTAGAGTTGACATAGAAAATTTCTTGATCATGAAATTCAATTCGATCAAGTGAATCCATAACGATTTTATGAGAATCATCACAAATTATAGTGAATTTTATTAATAAATAAGATCAAATTAATACCTAAAAATTATCCTAGAATTACCACCATAAATTTTTAATTGTTATTAATCTTTTCTTATATATCCCTCTTTCTTTTTTCTAGGATTTATTACTAATCATGTATGAGATCAATAAAAATTTAATTCTGACTACATCTTATATATTGAGAAAAAATTCAATAATAATCATCAACCATCAACATGGTCTTTTCACACCCAATGGCCCACATGGCCTATATGACCCTATACTAAAGATTTTGTGTTCTATACCCCTTTATAATTCCCATAAAAATATTTTGGTCCCGATTCCAATGGGATATGCTAACTTCACACCCTCAAGGTCACTTAGAAACACATTTCAAAACTATTATGGAAATTCAAAACAACTCTAACCAAGACCCATATTAATTATCCATTATATGTTATATCAAGATCATTAACTAAATAAAACCCTCCAAAACACACCAAATCTATACCTATAGAACTTAACCTTATCATACAAAACAACAAGACTCCAATTCAACCTCAATAGGGTATTATTAATTACATGTGAGACATATAACCCTTTTAAAAATCACATATAATTCTAAGCCAATAAAAAATGAAAATTTCCCAAGAAATATCCAAACTAGTATACCCAAACTCAAATTGATACCCAAGACCTATCCTATATCTATTTTAAAAAAAATGATGTCGACTATTTGTTGATTGTATGGTGTTTGGATCTCCGAAAACACTCAATGTCTTATTATGTACCTTCTCCACATCTAGGAGGCTCAATGCCAACATATTTTCATCCCCATAGTGATCTTGATCCCAATAAATTTTACCTATAAACAAAAAGTTAATATATTATCCATAATTATACATTAACATCTATATATTTAAGTTTTATAGGGGCACCCAACTATGTAAAAGAGTTATCATCTCCATGAAATTTCTGCCAAGCATCATACAAGCCTAAACCATTAAACTCCAAGAATTTTCCATCTCATATGACCATATATCCTTAAAATTACTCATATAAATAAATTATACCCTTATAATTACTTGAAATATTTTATACCAATGTTCTATAATTTCAGAAAAACATAGTAGGCCATATTGAAAAACCAAAACCATTATCAACGGCATGAACAAGTTATGTGGCAAACCCCCAACACCTCCATGAGAAAACAATCCTTCCAAGTAACACCCAAAAATCACAAATTTAATATAACTAAATTATGTTTTTCAAAAAAAATTACCAAAAATTAGTCTTTAACAAAAATAATGAAACATGAAATGTGTTTATTATCCCAAGACAACCTCTATTAAACACATAAAAAATCCAAAAAATTTGAAGATGATTGTGCCATGCTCGAAGGCAATAATTATTCAAATCCTATCCCAAAACAATAATTAATAAGAGTTGAGAAAAATAAAAAAAATTAAAAATATTGGGATGATATCATATTAATCAACATGTTGAATCCAACTAAAATATAATGAATCAATGTGGATATATGTGAGGATGAAGTTGGGAAGGACCCAATAAAATGGAATTTTCCTAAACCCATATTCCATATAAATCATGATAGGTTGCAACTTGTAAAAGATGAGTGAGAAATATATTATGAAATTATCGAAAATAGAAACATTTTAGTGTTACCCCTTGGTCCACATCATAATCCCCCACCACTAAGTTTTGAAATTGGTATGAAAAAATGGTTCAAGATGCACACTCCAACCGTAGAGAAGAACCCAAATCCCTGAGTTAACCTATTGCAGAGAATCCAAATACCTTTTTGGAATAAGATCAACTCATGTGGAGATTTATAGATCAACCCTCCTTCTGGGTGGTAGAATATATCTTCCACCTAACCCCCTACGCAATACATCCCTTCATACATGACACAATGAATCACCTCAAGACACCCCCAAGGCACCCCCATGGTTTATCACATTAGATATAACATGATTTACCATAGTACCATAAATTTAATCTTTCAATGATTGTTCACTATATGATCCTCTTCCATCATGGCATGAACAAATCTCTCCTTCTAAATATTTAGTCACTATGGTGTGATCTCTCACATGTAGTATATTTCTATAGTTGGGTCACCAAAACCCTATTTGACACTCACTTGATCATCAAATACACTTTCTATTCTTCCAAAAATATCTCAAAACACCTCATAAAGATGTATAAAAATCGTATTTCTAATTAAAATTCAGATCATTCAATCATACCCTTCTCTAGAACCAAAAATTCAAATTTCCTCTGAAAATAATCACCAATAAATTCAGGGGTCGTTATAACCTGTTTGATCTTTTTTATGGATCTCAATACATCTAAAAAATGTAACATTAATATGTATATCATCAACTAAAGGTAATGACAAAGGATATTCAAAATGTAGTCTTTTTAAAAAATGGACACTTTCATAGAAATGTTGTTTAGAATAAAAAATACCCTAAAAGTAACCATGGTATTGATAAATAGTGTTTTTAGATATTTGCAAGATAATTTTATAGTGGAATTTATTAATTAAATTCACATATACTCTTCAACAGAAAAAGAACCTGAAGAATATATAAGTATCATTATAAAGAAATAAAAAAAATTGAAGTTGATCACAAGAAATAATTTTTTAAAAGATTATTAAAAAAAGTTATTAAAGAATGACCTTGGAACACAAGTGTCATTGAAACCCATATATTTCTTGAGTTATCTTGGTACTAAATATGCTTTGTGAATAACATTGAATTATTTACTAGTCCCTATAATATGTTAACATGGATGTTTGTAATGTATTTATTAATATAAAAATCTGAATACAGTATAAATGAGCTAAATTAGAGTTCTATAACTATAGTTTTACTCACACTTCACTCAAGTATAGTTTCTTTTGTGATTTACATTTATACTTTAATGAAAACATGAGGTTGTGTCCTTATGAAAAATGATAAATTGGTAGTTTATGCCTCAAAAAAATTATATATCCTTAATAAAATGACATTATTATAGAATATATTACTAATTATAATATTTTTTGATAGAAAAATATTTAACTTATTCATGTTGGTCTAAATATGATTTTAATTAAAATTTAGAATTGATACATTAATTTAAAAAACACAAGAAAGTTATAGTTTGTACCCTTTCAAGAAAACGATTGTATTTTAGATATAAATATTTTATGAAATTTAAATTTATTAAATGATTATTGAATGAATATTTATCTTATTGTAATACAATATTTATGTTGAAAATCCTTGTTAGATATTAAATGTCATGGAATAAAATAGGTTGTGAAATCAAAGTGTGTTAGGAAAACATAACATGGGCATTACCTCACTATTTGGGCTATTAGTTAATCCTATATTAATGTGTTGGTGTCAAATTTTAAATTATACTAGAGGAATATAAATTATTATTTCATCCTTCTAGATTTTATACTATTTATCTTGGTAATATGTTCAACCAATTAGTAGATGATGGAGTAAATTATTTTATCAAATTTCACAATTCACAATTATAACCACTTGTAACACTAGATGTCTAAACAATTTAAATTTATATATTTCACCTTAGAATGGGGTTTGTCATGTATTAGGAGCTATGAAATAGATGATAAGTGGTTCCTCACAAATCCTTCTAATCTATTTGAGGAGGGAAATTTTTTATGCAAGGATCCCTTTCATGATCGTATCTATCTTCTTATATGATGTAGTATTTTATTCATAGAATAAAATTATCTCTTCATCTTATATTTCAAAATTTTTTAATTAGATATATCGTTGTTTTAATTATTTAGTCTATAAAATAATAATATAGAAATTCATTATTTATCCTTTCTTTTATTACAAATAAATTTTTATTATGATTCCCCATACCATGGATGAGTTGTTTTATTTTTGTAATTAGCTTATTTAAAGACCCTTTTAATTGTATATTTTATTATATTAGTTTTATATTATTGAATTCTATATGATTAATGATTTTAGTTTTACTTTCTAAATAATTTAAATAATTATAAAAAAATAATTGAGGATGATTATGTGTGAAATGTGTGATCAAAATTTTAAATTTTCAAAACAAAAAAACATTAGAATGATTTTTAGAATATAAATTTAAAATTTAAAATCAAATCATTCAGATATATAGTGAGTATATACATTAATAATTTACCGTTTTTCATTTGGTAAATATAAAATTAAAAATAATGTGTGACGTTAAGATTATAATTATATGAATGTAGATTATAAATAATTTAATTGATTTTTTAGGCCATATTAATTTTTCAGGGTTTAATGAATAAGAAATTCGGGGATTTTATTGATATAAAATATGAATTTATTGGATATAGATAAAACATTATTTATAGTGGTTGTTTAGATCTATTTCATTTTATTAAATAACATTTTGAAAAATATCTTATTCACCCTCAATTTTTTATGTTAAAATTATTTAACCAAAATACCTTATATTATGGTTCCCTATCACTCTTATTATTTACTCATATGAAACCATACTAATTTGATTAATCAATTTCTTCATCAAGATAATGAATTAGTTTAAACAATGTGTTTCACTTTTTAAAAAGCAAACATCATTTAAGAGTGACCACAACATTGAAAATTAAATATGCACTTTTACTTGGGGGAAAATATTTTCTTTAAAGTATTATAAAATATAATTTATCTCCTATTTAATTGATAATAATATCTATATTTATTATTTATTTACTAATATATATTTTCCTTTCATCCGTTATTATTATTTTTCATTCATCTCAGATTTCTATCCTATTTTTCTATATTTTTTCTTTTCATTTTATTTTTTCTTATAATATTATTAGAACACCATTTCACTCCATTATTTTTATATTTTAATTTTTATATATAATAGGATAAAAACAAAATATTCCTTTTAAAAAAGACCCCATGTTTTAATATATATTTCATGCTAAAATCAAATAATATTAATCCATGTTATGTATCAATATTTACCCATTTAGGTATTTAAAACTCTTTGAGAACATGAAACTAGTAGAACCTTCATATTCAACTCAAAACTAGATATATTTTATGCCAATGAAAACAATGATCGTGATAGGACCATTCAAGAATAAGTTTAAATAGAAATCAATTACCAACCAAAATGTATTTCATACCAAACTCTTGAATCATAATTTGATCTTAAATCAGAATTAATAAACCCATTTTATATATTCCATGGATTCTATTGAGAGGAATTGACCAAAATATAAAATAAAACTAAAAGAATAACCATTATCTCATTATGGAACTATGAAGGATTGTATATCATACTTGTAACATGAAGTGTTAATATATTAATATTATTTAAAATAAATCATACTATAGAATGTTTCCCCGTATCGTGGACCAAAACCATCCAAAAGGATAACATGTGGACAAAATATGTATAAGGAGAGTTAATGTATGAGAAATAAAAGAAATTTAAAAAGTTTTCATCGACTTTCATCTTCAAAAAATCAGTGAGAAACATTTCATTCAATAATTATATGATAATCTCAGATACATTTAACGGATCATAGAGGATTTCATGTTAGGGGGATATTTAGTTAATAAAATAATTGTATTAATATGAGAATTGATCAAGTTGTTGGTAGACAATATCAATAATTTATAAATTGAGGTACAATTTTATGATTGGTATATATCATGTAATCTCGTTTACATTTAATAATTTAGTATTGGATAAAAAGAAATTTAAGTTTATTATAATAGTGATGATGATAAAATCAGTGAAGAAGAAATTAAAACCCACCCATTTGAAGATTTTCTATATTTTTATGATTCCAATCTACTTTAAAAATTATTTTCCATAAATACAAAAGATGAGAGAGTGCATTACTATTTTCATAGGGTAAGTATTTCATTAAGTTCAAAAATAACAACAACCACTTAAGAACTATGATACATTGTCACTAATATAAAACATGGTGTGGAAATATATTTTGGGTCTTTTGTTTGGTAATAAAGACCAATAAAGGATCCATTTTTAAATAAAATTTTAACCACCTCCTTATTACAAACATTACTTTAAACAACCATAAAAATTGATTCGGCACCCATTATAAAACAAGGAAATGAATATAATGTAAGTAACAAAAAAGGTAAATTATAGTAATGATAATATTTGGAAAAAATAATTATTTTTAACTAACATAATGAGTTGGAGATTTATGGTATGAAACTGAGGGAGATCTACAAGTAACTAGCTGGATTTCTACAACCCTCCTTAAATTGTGAAGTAAACTATTTGGATATCTTCTACCCCAACCCACTATAAATATTAATGGGAATTCACATTCCATCGCATTGAGATATGGGAATTAAAAAATTGTGATATATATTTCTATATATCCAATGATATTTACCATTAATACTAGGAAGCGTATTCAAGACTGATCAATGACCTACAATGAGAAAAATACAAAGGTAAGAAAATATTTATGAGGAGCATTATAAACACTTTCTATTTCTGAACAATATATTGTATACTTTGAAAATAGATGAAGTGGTGATGAAAAAAGATGTTTTTATACATTTATGTGAGTAGAGAATAATATTCTATGTCTTTATGTGACTAAAAGATATAATGTCATGCCCAATTTTTAAAATAATTTTACACAAATAATATTGGGGAAAAATGAAATGAGATGTTCAGTAATTTAAGGGACATGTAATCACTTATCACACCCACCATGAAAGTTCATACAATTTGAAAATACCATAGGATATTCATTATACCAGGATATTAATTTAGTTTCATTTATATAAATATTTATGATTTTTATCACTTCCATTAATGTAATGAATCATTTTATTTTGCATTTTTTATAGATTGGTGAGAAAAATCCTATAAGGTTGGTGATATAATTATAAACATAATGAAACTATATATATAGTTGGCTTCCTTGAGGATATTCTTTTTTAAGTATGAGACATGATCTTTTATTTATATATTTAGGTTTTTAACATGTTGGATAATCTAGTAATTTCACATTGTCCCATAATTTTGAGTTGGAGATTCTATAAAACCACCCAAAGGATTATAAATATATATAAGGAAAACATTATATGGAAACTACTAATGAAATTATAAAATTTTATATTTTAGAATTTATTAAATACCCATTTGAAGAATATTGTATGTTTTTTGTCTCTTATTTTGACACGTCTTATAACAATCCTTTAAATTTAGATTTTAAATAATTTTTTAATAAGGATTATTCCATAATTTAGGTGATTATGATTTATGGGTCTTGTATTATGTATTATAATATTTCTACACAACTTTTACCTGATCAAACTAATATTAATTATCATTATTATTGGTACTATTATACAAATTATTCAATTATATTTCATATTATAATAAGGATGTTTATTATATTGGTGGATTTGAATCCTTTTTCTATGATATTTATATTCAATATTTTTATCATGATATTAATTATGTTCATATTAGTGTTCCATGGGTTTTTACAACCATTCATCACCAACCAACATTATAATTAAGGATTTCCACCTAAATTTTAAATATTCTCACTTTATGTCTAATGAAAAATTCCTTGTTATTATAGCTAACATTCTCTTTTAGGAATATGAGATGAAACTTATGGAACTTTTTAGAGAGAAAATTTTGGTTATTGGTTTGATACTAACAGTCTTCTTTTATATTGGTCCCTCCATTATTATTCATAGTATTCATTTAGTGGATAGAGATTGGTAAGTTAGACAATCACAATGGAATCATAACACCACATTTTTAGAAATGAGAGGTGAAATATTTACTTATGTTAGACGTCATTTAATCAATATTAGTTATTTGTGAATTGTACTTGTTTAATATTTCCTACGAAAACCAATTTCACTATAATAATAAATCACAGGGATGAGTTCATTTCAATATGTTTACAAATTAATTGGTGAGTGTTCATATATTATGGAAAACTCAATCAGTCCACTAATAAGAACCATTTCACAAATTATTTTATTGGACAAATTCATTAGAGTCATTCAAATTTGACACCTTTATTTCCTTTCAAATGTAATTTTCATGTTCATATTACACTAGGAGACTAGTAAATTGACTTTTAATGACATTTATATACCATCAGTTCCTAAATGAATCCTTTTATAATTTTTAAATCCTTATGAACAATCCAAGGATACGTGTTGAGTATGTTTCATGATTTATCCGGGACATAAATTGTCTTATTATTTTTATTTTGATGCATATGCATCACAATTTTATCATTGTCTCTCTATATTGGATAAATATTTTATCATTGAAAATCCTTGTTTAAAAATTTTAAAAATATTATTTCAGGTTAGAGAAATGAATTTTCCTAGTAAATACAGTTTCCAAGTTTAGTATTTAGGCCAATATATCTATAATTATAATAATTTCCACATTAATATATACTATATGTGTGTGAGATGTTATAATTTTCTATGACATGATGTTCTTTTTTAATAGTTAATTAAGGACTTTATCATGATTACTCTACCATTATCTTGATTACATTAACAGGATTCAAATTTGTAGTTTAATTATCTTTAATGGAAAAAATTTTATAAGATAAATAAGAGACTCATTAGTCCCCCACTCATATATCCTTCATGTTGGGATATATCATTCTACCTTATATACGATTCTTTAAATTTCATTGTTGGAGTTTTTTTTATTATATATGGTGGACGGTAGTCATCATAAATTTCTTATACCACCAGGACATTGGATTTATCCCTTAAAAAACTAAAAACCAAGGAAAAAGGTTTTTTATAATTTAATTTTCATTACATATATTCCTTTACTCATTATTAAGATTTGATGTAGATACTTTATCTAAAAATGAAACAATGTTGTACCTTTTCAAGAAAATGGATACAAAAATAAGACTTATTCATTGGCTTTGCTTTCCCTAAAAGTCTTATAGGGAGATTAAAGAGAATAAATTATTGGATAACTTAGTAATGAATTACTCGAGTAATATCTCGCACAAAATAAAGGTTTATACCATAGAATAGGTAAATCGTTGAGGTAGATTTATCAAGGGGATTATTTATAAACTCATAGGTACAATTACTTGTTATATTATTTTATTTAACTATATTTTCTCTTCTATAATTCCTAAGAATATTAAAAAATTCATGGTAGAAAATACATGGAGTGAGTATAGGTTTTATTTGTTGGATGATCCAATCCTTTTTTGGATTTTTATTGACTAGGAAATTAATATATACATATATGATCAATATTTTGAGTTTTTTGGATTAATGTTGTACACATGTCTATATAGAAGACTTTGTACGTTAACATATATATTGGAAATCTTAAATTTTGGATTTTATTAGGATTAATTCAATTTATGGTACATATTCCAACACCTTTACCAAAATCAATGGAATAGGTAATTAAAAAATATCTTGACTATTTTTTATCCCAACACCTTGGACTTATATTTCAATGACCAAATGAATTAGATAAAATCACTTTTATCAACATAATATAACAAATATGTATATTCATATTTAAAAGAAATTTAAATTTTTATGTCTTCAATATTATATGATAAAATATTTTGAAAACATTCAACTTCCTATAATAACGGATTCCAAAAACATTGGTATAAGTTTTCCTATTTTTGGAACCTATAACAACAGATTTGAGAAAACTGCTGGTATAAGATCATTTTATGGAATTTATACATATAGGTTTCTCAAAAACTATTCGTATAACTATTGTTTATAACCAATATATGGAAAATAGTTTCTATATGGTCTCTCTATGTTGCCTATACCAATGGTTGTGACCAAACTATTTTTATAGGTGCCCTCAATTGGAGAGTGCTTGAATATGAAAAACACTAGAAAATAAGAATATGGGGAAAATGTAGTTTATCATTCAAATGACCTCCCAAACAAGAGAAAATACACTAAGCCTCCCTAATGTGTAGAAGACCAAGACATCCTAAAAAATAAATCCTATTAAGGAAGAGCCATTATGAGTGTTTTCCTAGGGGTTCTCATGTGTGATTATGTAAGGAACACATGTCAGGAATGGCTCATGGGTAGGTGGGCATACAAAAAAATGGATCATAGCCTCTCACGTGAGGGGTGACTTGAGAGGTTGAGCGAGTGATATGGTATCTTATGACCTTCGATTTCAATCTTTAAGAGAATAGCTAAAATTAAGAGGGGTGTGCTAGGAACATTCTACAACATGGGATGACTCCATGCATGAAACTATTCATTTTTATTTCAAAGATGTTGTTTGAACCCTGATCACATCATCCTCTTCACAAATGAAATTTATGTCATCACTTCTCACACTGAACCATGAATCCTACATGTCAAATCATGGAATCTTTGAAATGTGTTTCCCCTGTACACAAAAGAACACCTGAAGTTTGATATTGTAGATAGTACCTTTAAGATGATGATATAATGGAATGATGTATAGAATATTCATTTAGTTTTAAATGAAAATCTTAGAAGTATGAAGCCACAATGACATCACCATTTTCCTATTTCATGGACAAATATATTCATGGGAGTGATTAATTCTTGTATGCTGAACCATTTATAATGTGGAAGGGTGATTATGCAAGAATTTCATTTGAAAGGAAATTCTTGTAGTGTAGGGTTTTCAGTTGTGAAATTATTGCATGTAATGACAAAGATGAATTACATTAGGCAGTGTATGTGAATTAGGATACAATATAGAAATAAAAGGCTACAAAAAATGATCTTTTATTAAACTATGAATGAATATTGTGGGAGATTTGGGTTGGATACTACAAGTATGTTGTAGTTAAGGTTTATAGTCATGAATAAGTTTGAGAAAGATAAATGCATGGAGAGGAAGGATTAATTATAAGGGTTCTACTATTCTTTAGAGGCCCTTTATGAGGATGGGAAGTGAGTTTTCATGTGTCCAGGAGTCGACATAGAAGATAAATCATCAATGAAATAATATTTTATAGAACAAAGACAAGTATAGTTTTTTCGAGATCTACTGGGAAGAAAGGATGTGCTAGATGTGATTTTAAGAAAATTAAGAAAGTGGATTTTATAGATCTTCATTGATGAGATATTTCACTATATTGACCTTATTTCACAATAGACGTTCTCAAAAAGTTAGTATAAATGTAGTTTCGAGTTGGATATTTAAGGATCTTACATCACTGATAGGATTCCCACACTGTAAAATACAAAAAAATAAAATGACATTTTAGGAGCTCCTATATTTTATGAGTTATTTTTCTAGGGAGACATGACATGATTTTGAATAAATTTTAGGGATTATTTTTCTTTGAAAGATAATGAGAGAATATTAAAATGGATAAATATTCAATAATAGAGGATCAAATAATAGTACGAGTAGGGGATAAACTATTTAGAGATTGATGAATATTGAGTAGATTTGACCATTGTTGAGTTTGAATATATAGATATTTTTCACATCTTATCACTTTTAGGGATTATTATATGGTTTGTGAACATAAATTCAAGAAATTATTATTTCATTACACAAAACATGTGTTCAATTTTTTTTCTTCTATTTGGTCATTTATGATTTCTGGTATTCTTATGGTTGATGTACCATAATCCATGATTGAATAAGTAATGTAAGGGGGTTGGATTGATACAAAGGGACTCGTACTACAAGAAATTTAAATTATTCAAAACTTATATATCATTTTTATTAATTTTATTACATTGAGATTAATTAATATCATATTCACTATTCACCTAACGAGAGAGATGACGATTGAGGTACAAAACCAGATGTGATTGAGAAAAATGGGGGACTAATAACCAACTCAACATCATCTATCTTTTCAATGTGAGAACCAAATACATCATAGTTAATTATATATTAACTCATGTGTGGGATCAACCAACATCAATAGAATTAGTTTTTTCGATAGTTAAAACTAGTTAATTTTTGTAGTCTCAGGACTATAAATTGGATTAAATTAATGATTGAAGCCAAATCACTCATGAATAAGAAAAACCATACCTAAAAATAAATATCATTCACTTTACCCATCAAGATGATTTTTTAGTTTATGTCTATGTTATGTTTATTTATATGGTGTATTTTAATTTCTTTTATTATTTATTGATGCAATTACAACAACCATATAATTCGATTGATGATTATTTCTAGAATCCATTACATCCTGTGGGGTCAACCCCATTCTAACACTTTTATACATATTATTAGTTAGTGTTAGTATTGGGAAAGATATGAATTCTAAACTCTGATTTACCTGAAGAATTAATTACACATCAAGGAATGCCCTGGGACGGGTATTATTTGGGAGTTAAGTCACATGTTTATGGAGAGTGTGAGGTGTGTCACTTATTTTTGGGTAAAATAAATGATATTAAGAGACATTATTTTTGACTTATTTAAAATTTTCAAATAATTAACTCTATATAAAACTTTAAATATACATATAAAATTTAAAAAATATTGAAAATAAAATAAAAAAAATCTGTACATAACAAATTAAAAAGGAACAAACAAGAAAATAGAAATCAAGAGAGATTTTTTTTGATCCATTATGTGAATTATGACACATAATGAAAAAATAAATCTTTAAGAAATATATATTTTATGTAAAATAGAGAAATGTATTCTCCATTGTGATTTTATGATTAAATTATGCATTATAATTAAGAGTTTAATCACTTTTTTTTGGAACCCTTTGTTTTTAAAATCATTTCTAAAGGACCATTGACCACAAAATGAACCATTTTCAAAACTGCTTGATTATTATACATGAAATATATATTTTATTATAAAAATATAACCATTACAATTCTATAGATAACATGCATTTTATAGAAAATAAGAAAATATTTTTTATATTTTCTATAGAGTGATGAGTGACACATTTTTTATTATGGTGGATTACTAGTAGTTATTTTATGTCAAAATAAAATAAAAAATTTATATATTATTATTAAAATAATTTGGAAAATCTATTCATATATAATAATCACAATGAATCATATTTCTTGGAATTTTAGAAAACATTTTTACTCTTGACTATATTTCTTGAGTTCAGTTAAGGTAGATCATTTTTAAAATGAATTTTCTCCGGTGTGATAATGTGTATATATATGGGAACTGATAAAATTTTTTAAGGAATATTTGTTTAATATATATTAAATAATTATCCCATAAATGGATAAATTTTTATATTTAATTAAGATTTGGAAATGAAACATATATTTTTAAATATCAAAAAACATAATGTTTTTCCCATTATAAAACACACTATTATTTTTTTATATAAATATTTTTATATAGAATATATTTTGAAATGAAATTTTGTAAAACATATATTCACTTGTCTTTTTATAATAATTTCATAGACCATCATTTTTGGATCATGAATTTTATGGGATTAATTTTTTCTTAAAGTTGAAAATATGCTCGACACCACAATATATACATTAACTCACCATTTTAACAACACATTACTCATACATGTCTTCACGGGGATCCAATTTTCAAATATTTTTAATGAATATGTATGAAAATTTTCATCATTATGTATAGATAATTTGTTGTTGGAGAAAGATGATTAACCATTAGCATCATGTTGTTGTAAAGGATGATATCAAATTTACTTATGCAAACTTATAACAACTTGTAACATTATAATCCAATATAATATATAAATTTATATTATTAAATATGTGATGGATTTGAAACTAGATTAATTTATTTATAATATAAGAGAAATAGATTCTAATCATTTCCCTATTCCATGGGAGAACAAAATGTTTTTATTAAATGATATATCCAATTATGTTCTATTCTAATTCATCGATGTTATTTTATTTTATTATTATCATAACACTTAGTCATTATATTTAATTTAACCTGGTTTTTTAATTATATATCTATTTTTATCTATTTACATAGGATATATAATATGTTTATAAACAACATTAGGCATCACCATTTTTACATTTTTTTTTTGTAAAAATATTTCTATGATGATTCCTCCTCTTATGGAAGATAAGTTTTATTTTATTAATGGATATATATATTATACCACCTTTAATTATTTTTTTGAGTCTAGTAGATATATATTATTTGATAATTGTTTTTGAATTATGTTCCAATTTTATAATTGTAAAATGATTAGAACGCATCATGGGAGGCCAAGAACATGTGAATCATGGAATAAAAATTTTGAATCGTGAAATCTAATGAACATTGGAATTATTTTTTGTAGTATAAATTTTGTATGATTATAAATATTGAAAAATAACTAATCAAAATGATAAGAAATATTAACATAATTATTATGGATAAACAATTTATTAGAGTGGTGTATTAGTTCAATTTCACATTATTAGAAAAATTTTAAAAAATAAATATTCCTCCTCATTCCCATTTCTTTTTGTTTTTAAAATATTCAAACAATCTACACCATATTTTAGTTACCTCTCAAAACCATTTATTTTTCCAAATAACCTATAATAATTTTATTTATTCCTCAAGATAATAATATGAAGATGTTATAGTGCTACACTTAGTAAATAATACACAATGACAACCCATGTGGCATTAGTAATTCTAAATATAATTCATTTTTGAATTGTAATATGGTCTAATAAAAATAAAAATAAAAATCATTGTACATCTTAATACTAAGTCCAACACCACAATGATTTGTTATCCCTGTCATGTAACATTGATTTGAATGTGTGGACTCACAATTTGAATGGTTTAATTTATGTAAAAAATAATAAAATATAATTAAATGAATGAGATTGTATTGATTTTTTATAAATAAAAGTTTATGAGATAATTTAAATCTTATTGATCTTAATGGGAGACCATGATTTTAGAATTTATTATAAACAAAACATTTATCTTAGTGCTAATTCTATAATTTCTAAATTCCTATTTTTTTTATTTTTCAAGTACTTCAAGTATTTTATTCATGCGCTAAATAGAAATAAACTAATCAACAAACATAGATCATAAATAAATAAAGACTAAAACATATAAAAGAAAATGTTAATATATAAACCAAATAAGAGTAACTTTTAAGAATAAAATAAATCAATCACTTAATCACCCTTTATTATAAAAATATACTTGATGGAATGGAACAAAGGAAATAATTTTTTTATTTTTTGGATAATATCATTTTTATCTATGTTTAGATGTAACCCTTACATGTCTTGTAGGGACATAGGTAGAAGGACTAGTACATGAACTGAAGGCCCAAACACCAAATTACACTGCAACTACCACACCATAGCATCTTCTTCATTGATGGAGCCTTTCTCTTTAACTCATATGGATGATTGAATAAAATTTCCCAACGAAAAAAATGAATGATGCTACACAGCTATGATAATTTTTCCATATCATCTATTCATTCCCTTTCTGTTTAGTTTTTCTCTGGTAGCTACTACTTACATGAATTCCTCTTATGGGGCATAATTTTATGTTGTCTTCCTTGACAAATTAATATCCTTGTAGATGTATATGCACAAATTTCACATATCAAATCGAATAGGTGTCCTAATGGACTATTGAATCAATGAATATGGTGGCCCAAATGACCTGTGTCCAAAAGCTCCAAATCTATGGCATGTTGGCCTAAATCTAGTGAATACTTTTGATGCTATAGTAAATTCAATAGTGTATGCTACCATAACTACTATAGTAATTTGGAAATTCAACCAAATTTTTTTTTTCACCTGAGTTATTTTGTATAAAAGATTATGGGGATCACAACAAAATAAGAATTGATGGTTTGATTCTTGTCTCATTGGAATGGTTGAAGGAAATTCTAAAAAACTTTATAACCATAGGCATCTAGATTATGAAACCTCTGACCAAAGTTTCTTCCACTTGATGTTTATGTAAGGATATTAGGCCTCCATGAAATTACTTATATATATATATATAAATATATATTTTTATATTTAGCCCTGATTGGTTTCCCTCTCATCAGCTTCTCAAGTATTCTCAATGTTGTCGGCTTATATTATGGGTTATTCATCATTTCAGATTTTCTCAGTAACATTCCCAAAGTGGCTCTTCTGTTTTAGATTAGCTCAGAATCCCTCATCAATGATTCTACTTTTGTTTGGTAGTTGTTTCATCTATACCAAGGTAGTTTTGGTTTGGGTTCGTGCATCATGATGTTCCTTCCTATTCATTTTTCCAATGACAACTACATTGTCTGAGGGAGTCTCACGAGAACGTTGTTGTATGAAATTCGTCTTTCGATGGTTCAAGCATCTAGGATATAGAATCTGATGATGTTTTTGAAGAGTCAACATCATTGATGTTACTTTGAAGTGTGATAGTAACCAATTTGTTTATGTGGTGCACTGAATCTTTGTTTTATTTTTAATTTTTTGACTAGATGGAATGGCTTTTGTGGTGGTGTGAATTTTCTTTGTGACCTTTGTGGTTTGCAGTTCAAGGGATTATGCAACCAGAAACACTTCAAGGGGTTTCAATAGATGAGGTTAAGAGGATGGCATTTCCACTAGACCATTTCTATATTTATTTGGATGTTTGTGAGGGAATGACAATTTCCATCAGTACTAGGCACATGAATCTCTGAAAGAAACAGCTTGCTAAGTAGCGATGTGGAGTTGGAATTTGAACATAATGTTTTCGATGTTGGGGATGGGAATTTCATTGTAGACATCATATAGGTTTTTTTCTCCTTGGTATTTTGGACCGTTGGGGAATGATTTTTTAAGTATTTGATGTCATGTTGGGCCCCCCTCATCACTTAAAGGGGGTTATTGATAAAAACAAATAATTTTCTATCACTAATAGTGTCATAGTGTAATGTCCTATGTTATTCCATAATTTGACTATATAATTATTTCCAACTATATTGTTTCAAGTTTGAATCTCATTTATCATTTTTTTTCAAAATATATAATTCCTTTATCCAGATTTAATACATTTATTCATACCATAATTATTATATATCATTAATTCTATCCCAATGTCTACAAAATATTGTCACATATCCTTGAAATGTTAAACCATGATTTTAATTCCATATCTATATGTCAAAATAATAACATTGTAAATGAATTGTAATTTATATATAAAAATTTAGTTCATATATATTAATTCTTCAATTATTAATATATAGAAAAATATAATACCTTGGTGGAACACCTAATAATATAGTTTAAGAATCACACTGTTAATAATGTGTGGTTTTTTTGGTTATTATCTTTCACTGGACAGGATACAATGCTTCTTTACATTATTAAATTTAATCTTACACAACTTCCATTCAATTATAATTAATTGTTATTCCACAATGTTTGATATTCAATTTCAGATTCCAACTCCCAATTATCTCGACATAATGAAGTTATGTTGTGCTATAATTTTCAAAATAATTTCATTAATATTTTATAAAATTATTTAAAATGATATTAAATATTCATTCCTAAAAAGTAAAAAAAAATAGATAAAATTATTGATTAATAACCAAATAAAAACTCTTTATGAAAAAACATGTAACAATTTATGTTTTCAAAGTCCCCCACACTAAAATTATTTTCCATCCACAATCATATATCTATAAATACTCAAAAATAAAATCCATTATATCTAAATTAAAACATATTAATACCTATGATAAAAAAATATCTATAAGGATATAATTTTAAAATTCACATAAAAAAATATTTTTACTCTTTATATTTCATGTAAACCAGTAG
Organism: Viscum album; assembly: GCA_963277665.1. Classification (NCBI taxonomy): domain Eukaryota; kingdom Viridiplantae; phylum Streptophyta; class Magnoliopsida; order Santalales; family Viscaceae; genus Viscum; species Viscum album. Next base: position 981,308,544 of record OY728139.1, on the reverse strand, counting down.
ACCAAGTATTTGAATTTCACTTAATATTACCACATAAAAAAATTTTGATATGAAAATTTAAATTATTATTTTGGGAAATTATTTCTTTTCAATTTTATTCCATGTAATAATTAATAGCCTAAAGTTTTAGTTTATCTATTTTTTCAAGGAAATTTATATTAAGAAAAAGTCTCACATCTATCGAACTATATTCGTTTTCTCTCCTCATAGAACTAATTTTAATACTAAGAAAAAGAACCTAGATTTATTATTAATGATCACTAAAGTATCTAAATATTATCATTGAATGTCAAACAAAAATATAATACATATCATCATCTATAATAGTCTTCAAAAATTAACTATAATTGACATAATAAGAAAAGGGAAGGATTATATCTATTGGATAATACAAGGAAATTTCATTTTTCTTCTAATCACATGTGTTTATTTTATTTTATTTTTTATACTTTTTTAAATAACTATGACTAATAATAACGTAATATTTAAAATTTATAATCATTTCCAGATGAAATAAAATCAATGCTTTATAAAAAATTATTTCAGTTATAATTTATAAAAAAAGTTAACGACCAAAATCAACCAAAGTCAACAAATAATGATTTATCAATTAATATAATATGCTTATATGTACATATTTACTAATTTTATTACTCATTAACCTCTAAAAAATAAATTTTATAACATAGGATTATAAAATCTAAATGTATCTTTTATATTATTGATAAAAAATATTGCATTAAATCTATGTGTTCCATGAATTTTTATAACCCTTAAATTTTATTTTTAAGGATATAGAGAATAAAAATAAAAAATTTAATATACCCACATAAATTGAAACACATCCTCTATCCATATCTACATATTATTCATTTATTCTATCATTATATTGGGATAATAAAATAAAAATACACATGTGAAATTACAATATACAATCCCTTAATAATAAGAAGAAGATAATGGTGATTGAATTCATATCCTAAAATAATCCCAAAATAAATTACTAAAAACAAATTCATATGAAAGAAAAAAATAATTGGTTAGCCACCATATTTACATTTGGTATATTCTTTTAAATATACAGAAACTCACAATGTGAAGTGATAGATGAAGGAAAAAATGTTATCTAATATCGAACAATGAATAGTGTATGTTAAGTTTCCTCTACTTAGATGGGGTTTTTTTCATTTATCTAAAACAAAATTTACCCATAATTGATGTAGAATATTCTTTACATACATTGGACCAATCCAATAATAAATATTTAATCCTAAAAAATAAAATGTTTATTTGTTGCCGGATTAAAATTTGGATCCTTATATTATCTCATTTTTCATAGTATTTTTTATAGGAGCCAAAAATGATTTGATAATAACTCTTTTTTATAAAATTCGTTTCTTATTTCTTCATTATAGCATCTCTGTATTTCAGTTAATCAATGACATAATTAACACATTTTTACTTTTTTTCTTTACTCCATACTTTATATTCTTCCTTAAAAAATTTCATATCTTAGAGAAAGTTAAATTTAATTTTTCCAATTTTAAAGTTAGAATAAAAATTCCCACTTTGAACATTAAATAAGTATCTCAACCTTACTAAAATTGAAAATCCATGTATAATTGGTTCATAAGATTTATCCATCTCAAGAACAATATTAACAATTAAAAATAATTTTTTTCCACTTTAATAAAAAACCCTAACCACGACACATGGATATCTCCCCATAGTATCCAACAATTTAATGGAAACATTAATGGTATTTGTCTTGCCTAATCCCAATATTTTGAATGTTGATTGTGACATGATCTTCACATTTATACCTAATTCACCAAATAATATTTTGAACTTATAATACCAAATATTAATATTAATTGATAAACTACCCAAATATTATATTTTAGTTTTAGACCCCTTAATAACATTTCCAAACCCTCTCTAATGTGTTGTATTTTCCCCATATCCTCATGGTTTTTCATTTTTGAAACCAAATCCTTCAAAAACTACATATATGTGAGGATATTTTCTAAAAGTTATAATAAGGTAATGTTTATAAATATTTTAATAATTATTTATAGAAACATACTCCTTTTTTAAGTAATTCTACCTTGATATATTATTTCTAGAAATGATAATGGTAGTTTATAATGTGGTGTAATGTTTCCCTTAAATTTATTCTTATAATCCCTTACATTCATATTCCATTTTCTTTTTTATTCATCTCTCTTTAATATTAATTTTATTAATATCACTTATTTGTTTCAAAACAATACTCCATGATCTATCCACTACTTAAGAATATATCATTCACCACTCTAATTTGGTTGATTTTCATGTCACCTAGAAACATATTTTTTTCTCTCAAGGTATTTTATTATTTTTCGAAAATGGAATTCTATATATATTACCTTATATTTGGTGTTTATCATGAATATATATATGTTATCATAATATGATAAAAGTTTACATTGAATTCATGGTTATTAATGTCTTTATGGGATGTTGATTCTTATTTTATTTGTTTAAATAATTTATTTATTCATGTCCCACATCTATAAAATTTAGAATAAAAATTAAAATAAGAATAATTTTTATCCTGGACATGTATTCCATGGGATTGATACAAAAAATTTATCATATCCATTTTTTTACTAAGGGTTTTAATAATTAATCCATCCATTCATTAGTATATATAATGTGAACTCCTCATCATTTATGAAGTCCATTTATTTTCTATTAGAAATTATTTTTAGATATTTCTTCTATAAAATTATAAACCACTCATAATGTATTCTTAATTAACGAATCTCCATTTAGGACATTAAAAATTTACTTTTTATTTTTAAGAACCCTGATCTTCTTTTCAGGAATGTTTCCCTTTTTTCTGGAGTTTTTAATGAAAATGAATTTTGTGGAAATTTTTGAAGTACACGCCATGTACTTTCTGAGTACACACCGTGTACTCCATCCCGGATCGAAGCCGTGTGTTGTCTATGTCCGGGCCACACACACGGTATGTAGCGGTGGCGTGGAGGCCGATTTTGGCGGAGTATGGAAAGACCTAGTACACGCCGTGTACTATAAAAGTACAGTCACTGTATTTATTTCATTAATCGGACTGGGGTTGTGGCTTACCCCATTTTTCATCTTCTTATAGGTCTCATTCATCCGAGAGTGAACGGTACGGCAGGATCTTCAATGAGCTCCCACCTCTTCGCCAGTTCTCTGATTCGAGCAGGATCAGTTGCGTAGGAATGGCCTCGGTAAGCTCTCCCTTCTGCTTGAGCCTTACTTTACAATTCTCCCTCCTTCTCAAGATATAGAAGGTTGAATGTTTTGGACATTTTCTCAGATCTATGACATTCGAGGGAGAATCATTCATCATGTATTATGTATATCGGTCTCCTTGGATCGGGGTAGTTGGTTTGTGCCTTACCTTTAAGAGTCATTGAGTTTTATGTTAGAATCCCACCAATACCCGTGAATGGGGTGTTTTGTGTTTACCGTTTTGCCTATGTTGTTTTATTTCCTTGCTTTTATTCTTGTGTAGAGGTAAATTTACTGTGTTAGTGGATAATTTGTTGTTCTTGGATGTATTTACCCTTGATTTGTTCTGTTTATGATCTTCGGGTGTCGTTTGCCTTTGGCTGTTACAACTGTTTCCATGCCTTGCGACTATAGGTTGAAGTGTATCTCATGAAATTATTGTTTCTATGTAGATTTTCTAGCCATGTAGCTCTTTATTTGTACTTTGGCAAGCCAAGTTTCTCTATAGGTATACTTTGTCCTCATAGCATTATTATGCACTGACTAGCACGTGGCTGAGAGAACCTGGTGCTATAGACTATAAGGGATAGATCAAGTGAGCTTCCCATAGAGTCTTAGATGTTATAGATTATAGGGGATGGACTGAGTGAGATCTCAGAGAGTCTTGGACTTTATAGACTACACGAGGGTAGACCGAGTGAGCTTTCTCAGAGAGTCTTACCTTGTTTGAATCACTTTAAGAACCTTCCCAGGCTAGAGGAGGAATTGACCATGTGAGATTCCTCAGAGAGTCTGTGGTATACCTGAGGATATAGGAGGAATTGATAGAGTGTGCTTCCTCAGAGAGCCTCTATACCATGGGTCTATGAGGGTTAGACTGCGTGATCTTCCTCAGAGAGTCCCTTAACACCCTTAACTATAAATGGAATTGAGCGAGTGAGCTTCCCCAGAGAGTCTAATAAATTTTTATGACCAAGCCAGAGGGGTTAGGCTGAGTGCACTGCCCAGACGGTTGTGGTACGTCTTGGATAGGACCAGAGGGAATGGCTACGAGTACATCCCATATGGTTTCCGGTTTGTTAGCTCTTTTTTGACTGCTATTGTATCATCCTTCATTACTGCATACTGTTACTAACCATTGCTTGCTGTTGTTGTTTACTGCATATCGTGTATTTACCTGCCATATACTCACTGTTAGGCACAGATCATCAGGTGAATGTCCACTGGGATTTATTCATACACCCAGTTTGGGTCATGCTTTTGGACCCAAACAGACAATGTTGTTGCAGGTATAGAAAAGTTCATGCACCCTTCGACTTCTGGTACTTGATTGCTTGGAGTAGAAGAGCATAGGACCAAGCATTGGCTTGGGATGCTGGGGAGCTGTTTACTTTTATTTTGTGATTGATTTGGTAGATTTGTACTTTAAACGTTGTGAATTGTTTGGATACTTTTTTAGTTAGGTAACTTGCATCATTAGATTTACATATTTATGTGCTCCTGTGGTTGTTGAGTTAGTCTTCTGCTATTTATTAATGTTGGTTATTTACTGCAGCATCAATTTCTTGTTTATCTATTTCTGCTGTGTACTCTATCAATGAGAGAATAGGTTCCCCACTATCACACCCAAGGCCCTCGATGCTAGTCGGTAGCCTCTGGCATTTGGGGGAATGCGCTTGAGGCTATGTGACCAAACAGGTATGTGGCTCCTCTGGGTGGCTTCCAGAACCGGGACGTTACAAAGTTGTATTAAAGGAATTCTTTTCTCTTGATTTTATGTTTGGAGACTTTATCCCAGGATAGGATAGATCCGGTACTTGGTATTATGTTGTTCTCGGGAGTAGCTAACCCTTGTACAGGGAAAATCCTTACTACCTCGTTAATTGCAGTTTTTTTGGTTTTGAGATTTTACAGTTGATATGATTTCAAATAGAGTGATTCACTTGCCTTGTGCTATTATTGTTTTGATATTACGGTTCTATTTGTATCGCAACCTGATGAGATGAGAGTATGCCATCTCATTCATCATATAGGCACTTATAGGAATCACATGCCATGCATTCTAGCCATGCCATCTAGGGTGAATTAGCGATTGCATGCTTTTTTGATAGACATTGTGTAGATTATGCATGCTGTTGTGATAAATGCTTGATAGAATATCTGCTGTTATGTTAGAAAACTATTTGTTCTGTTCTTTGCTTAAAATGAACGCCAAATTTTTTTTCATGAGGTGTTATGGGCCCTCTTAAATCAGAAAATAGGTGGATCATGAAATTCTTTCACTTATACATGACTGTAGAAGATGCCATGCTTTGATTCATGGAGAGTATGGGCCCTCACGGATTACAATTTCACACCTCTTCACCTTGTTTTTAGTGCTTCTGGGATTTTTGTGTAGTTTCTGAGCTACTGCCTTGAAAAACCCAGAATACATGGCGTGTACTTTTGGATACACGCCGTATAGTTTTCAGGCCATGTCACCGACCGTGTGAGAAAAAGAACAGTGTCGTGAAGGTAACATCAAGAAAACGTCGTGTATGGTAGGTACACACCGCGTAGTTCTGAGCCATGTACCTGGTCGTGTCACTAACAACACGGGTCAGGGAATGTCGAGTAGCACACGCCGTGTTGTAATAGAACACGACATGTAGTCTTTTCTAGGTACTCGGCCGTGACACAGAAAACATGGGTTGGCGTGACCTTCTCTTAGACAGGTCATGTTGCTTTTGGAGCATGCCGTGTAGTCTTGTCTAGGTACTCGGTCGTGTCACAAACAACACAAGACGATGTCACCTCGCCTATACACGTCGTTTTTGTTCAGAACACACCGTGTAAGGTTCATCCATGTAGACGACTGTGTGTTTGACAAAACGGACTACCGAAGCCTTGTATAGTATACGCCGTGTTTGTTTGGAACATGTTGTGTAGCATCGAATTAATTTGGGACATGTGGGTTAACCGTGTAAGGATACTCAGGCGGGGGAATGGTTTTCAGGAACACGCCATGTGTTGGGTCAACAAGATGTGTAGTTTGAGGTGTACACGACATGTAGGGTGGGAGAACACCCATTTTAAAGGCTTAGGGAGACACGCTGTGTGGTTTTCATAAACACCGTGTAGTCATTTTTTGTAAACATTTGTGTTTTCTTCCCCAGTTCCCGTTTTGTACTCTGGTGTTCCTTGTTCATGTTTCTGATCTAATTTGTACTATAATCTTTCATAACTATGCCTCTGAGACGTCCTCCGGTCATCCGTCTGTCGTCAAGCAGTGAGTAGATGCCAGATAATGCCGATCAGGGTCTTCCTGCAGATCCCCCTGCTATTCCAGCCTTGGCACCAGCAGTTATACCCATCAATGGAGTTGGTGCACAGTTCAGGGAGGACTTCCTGAGGATGATGCAGACCTTTCAGGGAGCGCCACGTTCTGCCCCATCAATGTCTGAGTTGACGTGGGTTTTCCAGTAGCAGCATCCCCCTACTTTATCAGGGGATGGGGGACCCTAGGATGTACAGTCATGGATAGAGGCCACACTGACCATCCTTGAGCACCTAGAGAGCCCTCCGATGAAAAGGGTAAAGATGTCTACTTATATGCTCCGGGACACCACCAAGAGGTGGTGGGAGGTGATCTCACGTTCAGGGCATCAGCTGGATATGTCTTGGGATGAGTTCTACAACACCTTCGATGAATACTTTTATCTGGAGACCCTGAGGGCCAATCGAGCCTGGGAGTTTATGAGTCTCCAGCAAGGTACTCATTTGGTTACGGAGTACTCGTCTCGCTTCACTAGGCTGCATCATTTCACACCGATCCCAATAGGTGATGATTTGTTTCTCGATAGGATGTTCGAGGACGTTCGTAGGCTGGAGATCAGTTCCCTGGTGAATCAGTTGAATTCTATATACTCAATCATCAACCAGGCGCTGATTGCTGAGCGCGATCTGAGAAATTCTAGAGCTTTGAGACAGGGCGGTTCAATACCCAGGGCTATTTTTCCTCCTATGGATAGTAGGATGCGTCGCAGGGAGTCTTCTTGAGGAGATCGAGTTGCAGGAGGTGCAACTTCTGTCATCCAGGTATTATGCTACTAGTGCAGTAAGAGTGGGAATACTAGGCCTCAGTGCCAGAGAGATCCAATGGAGTGCTGGTCTTGCGGCAAGATGGGCCACCTTCATTGTTTCTGTCATATCTTTTCACATTCAGCTACAGGTAGGGGTTCCTCTATGACCCTGTGTTCGGATGATGCTTCAGTAGTTTCCCATTAGTCTGGGAACTGGAGTTCTTTCAGCCGTTCGGGCCAAGGTGGAGGTCGCGACCATGGTGGTCAGTCACTAGGTCATCAGCGATTGTAGAGTGGATCAACTCAGAGTGGTCATCCAGGGGCGCAAGGCCGAGGTGTAGGCATGTCTTTTGCTGTGGAGCATACCTATCAGAAGCAGGATCCCAGCCCTTCTACTATTCAAGGTATGATCTTAGTAGCCTTAGTTTTATCTTCCACACTTTTCGATACTGTTTCCTCTCATAGTTTTATCTCTTTTGATATTGTGGATAGCCTTGGGCTCCGTGTCTTCTTGTCTGTCGACTTGTTGACTCTGGACACACCGTTGTAAATGAGGACATCTTATGTACGACAATGCAGAGAGTTCTCTCTTGAGGTTGCAGGGTGCCTGTTTTATGGGACCTCTATGTACTAGAGAAGACTGGCTATGACGTCATCCTCAGGATGGACTGGTTGGTTCCTTTCCATGCAGTCATCGATTGTTATCACCGCAGGGTGAGTTTCGAATCACCATAAGGTGGATCTTTTTTTCTTAGAGGTGAGTGGGATGTCCAGGAAGGTAGTGTTGGACCAGTTCATCATGGGATAAGGGATGTTACATCCCAAAATTCCAATCTTTATCTGGATGACAAGGGGACATCACAGATAGAATTTCCCCCCAGTGGTGGATCGCTTCAGGTACATCATTCTAGAGGACTTTTCAGGTTTTTCTTTGGAGCGTGAGGTAGACTTTTCTATTGATCTAGTGCTAGGAGTGACCCTGGTGTCCAGTCCTCCCTATAGGATGGCCACACCTGAGTTGCAGTAGCTCAAGAAGAAGTTGGAGGAGTTACAGGCAAAGGGTTTCATACAACCCAATACTTCTCCTTGGGGTTCGCCTGTCCTATTTGCGAAAAAGGCAGATAGTACCCTTTGACTTTGTGTGGACTATCGGAAGCTGAACCAGTTGACGGTCATGAACCGATATCCATTGCCAAGAATCGATGGCCTTTTTGATCAGCTTCGAGGATCCTGAGTGTTCTCAATGATCGATTTGAGGTCCGGTTATCATAAGTTGCACATTATACCATCAGATATACCTCTAATAGGCTTTAGGAGCAGGTATGTTCTATATGAATACACAGTCATTCCATTTGGTCTTACGAATACGCCAGCAGTTTTTATGGCACTGATGAACTGGGTGTTCCATCATTACATGGACTCCATCATCCTGGTCTCCGTGGACGATATCTTGGTGTACTCTCACACTCGACACGACCATGCCACACATCTTTAGATCATTCTGAGTATACTGTGAGAGCATTGGCTATATGATAAACTCCCGAAGAGCCACTTTTGGATCGATCAGATCCACTTCTTGGGTCACGTCATCTCATAGTCATGAGTATCTGTGGACCCAGAGAAAGTGAGAGTTGTAGTTTCCCGGGAGCAGCCATGTAGAGTTTCTTAGTGCTGGCCGCATAATACAGATGCTTCATTCAGGACTTCTCATGCCAAATAGCACTTTTGACAGGTCTGGCCAAGAAAGGGGCAAGGTTCCTATGGTCATATTCTTGTGAGTGCGCCTTTAAGGAGCTAAAATGGAGGTTGACGTCAGCACTGATACTGGTCTTGCTAGAGCCCGGCAAGAGCTACACTGTTTACTATGATGATTCAGGTATCGGGTTGGGAGCCTAGTTATGTAGGGAGATGGAGTCGTTGCGTACGGGTCTTGGTAGTTGAGGTGACTTGAGAGGAACTACCGGATGAACGATCTAGAGTTGGCAATTGTTGTTCAAGCCTTACGATGTTTGATACACTACATTTTGGGAGAGCATTTTTTGGTTTTTACCGAACAAAAGATTTTCAAGTATATCTTCACACAGCGTAATCTGAATCTGAGACAGTGCAGGTGGGTCGAGTATCTTCAGTACTTCGAATTTAAGCTCACCTATACGCCGAGAAAGGGCAACACAGTGGCTGAGGCTTTGAGTAGGAGAACTAAGATTCTGGTTGTTCATGAGGCGAGCAGTGAGTGGCAGCTTATGGCTCTATTCTATGAGATGCATCTGAAGGTGCATGACAGGCAGGTTCAGTCTTTCCTTTCAATTGTGTCTATTACCTCGACACATCTCGATCGGGTGCAGATGAGGCAGCGATCAGACTCAATGGCCTTGGTCCTACTGGAGAGTGTGTGAGGAGGGGACCCTCTTCCTAGATAGACTATGGGCGAGGATGAGATAATGTGTTTCTAGGGATGCGTATGGGTGCCAGTATACATATGTGAGGAGCTGATGTAATATTCCCATTCCTCAGTTTGGGAAGTTCATCCTGGAGTCACCATGATATATCAGGATATTCCCCGCCAGTACTGGTGGCCAAGTATGAAGAGAGATGTTGATGGGTTTTTTAATGAGATATTCTACTTGTCAGCAGGTGAAAGCAGAGCATTAGTGACCAGCGGGGAATTTATAGCAGTTCCCCATTTTGGATTGGAAGTGGAACGATGTCGTGATGGACTTCATGACTGGGTTGTCGAGGTCACCCCGAGGGAACGATGCAGTTTGGGTTGTCGTCGATAGATTTACGAAGGATGCTCACATCGTTCCATTCAAGGAGATAGTCAGTGTTGATGATCTGTGATGACTATACATCAGAGAGATCATTCAACTACATGGAGTTCAGCAATCCATTATTTCAGACAAGGATGTATGCGTTACATCTCAGTTCTAGTAGGGGCATCAGAAGACTTTGAGTACATAGGTACTTTTGAGTACTACATACCATCCTTATACTAATGGCCATTCCGAGTGCATGATCCATGTGCTTGAGGATATGCTATTATCTTTATTCTAGACATTGGCGGTTCTTGGGAGAAGCATATCTTTCTTGTGGAGTTCGCCTACAACAATAGTTTAGAAGAGACCATTCATATGGAACCATGTGAGGCTTTGTACATTAGGCCATGCCGATCACCCTTATGCTGGCTAGAGGCTGGAGAGGCAGCTCTGCTAGGACGTCGTCTTGTCCAAGAGACTTCAGAGCAGATAGAGCTGATTCAGAAGCATATGGCTACAATATAGTCTCGACAGATGTCTTATGCTGATCAGCGGAGATGACCTATGGAGTTCGAGGTCAGTGAACATGTTTTTTTACGTTTCGCATTGTGGTTGTGACACAAGAGGATTCAATGACAAGGTAAACTCTTTCCACGATACGTCAGGATGTTTGAGGTCTTGGAGAGAGTAGGGACGGTCGCATATAGGTTGCAGCTACCTCAGAGGTATCAGGCCATGCACGGCGTCTTCCATGTCTTTCACCTCTGACGTTACTTTTAAAACATGTCTCATATCTTTCAGCCAGAGGAGGTTGAGCTTGAAGCAGATGCATCATTTCAAAAGCATTCTATCCGGATTATCGATCGCAGTACAAAGGTTCTCTGTGGCTGGTCTGTTTCTCTAGTACGGTTACTATGGTAGCACGAGGGTGTATAAGACGAGACCTGGGAGAGGGAGGCTGATGTACGATCGCAGTGGCTAGAGCTATTCACGATTTCCTTTTCACCTCCTCATAAGGGAAATTCGGGGATTAATTTCTCTAATGGGGAAAGTTTGTAAGAACCCGGATCTCCTTTTCAGGTATGTTTCTCTTTTTTCAGGAGTTTTTATAGAAAATTAATTTTTTGGATATTTTGGAAGTACATGTCGTGTACTCCTTCCGGGCTTGAAGCCGTGTGTTGGCTGTGTCCGGGCCACACACAGGGTGTGTAGGGGTGAAATGGAGGCTGATTTTGATGGAGTATAGAAAGACATAGTACACACCGTGTACTATAAAATTCCACTGCGTGTATTTTTCTTTTTATTAATTATTTAGACCGGTGTCATGGCTTGCCCTATTTTTCATCTTCTTCTAGGTCTCATTCATATGAGATTGAACAGTACGGCCAGATCCTCGACGAGCTCCCACCTCTTCATCAGTTCTCCAATTCGAGCACGGTCTGTTGAATTGGAATCGCCTTCGTATGCTCTCCCTTCTGCTTGAGCGTTGTTTTCCAATTCTCCTTCCTTCTCAAGATATCGAAGGATGAACATTTTGGATGTTTTCTCAGATCTATGACATTCAGGGTAGAATTAGTCATCTTGGTTCAAGTATATTGATCTCCTAGGATCTAGGTAGGTGGTTTGTGCCTTACCTATAGGAGTCTTTTAATTTTATGTTTGAATTCCACAATTACCCGTGAACGGGGTGTTGTGTGTTTACTGTTTTACCCATGTTGTTTTACAGCCTTGCTTGTATGCTTGTGTAGAGATAAATTTCATGTGTTAGTGGATAATTTGTTGTGATTGGTTATATTTTCCCTTGCTTTATTCTATTTACGATCTTCGGGTGTCGTTTTCCTTTGGCTGTTACACCTATTTCCATGCCTTGTGACTATAGGTTGAAGTGGAACTCATGACATGATTGTTGCTTTGTAGATTGCCTAGCAATGTAGCTCTTTTGGTGTAGTTTCCCAAGCCACGTATCAATATAGGTATTGTTTGGCCTTATATCATTATTATGCACTGACTGGCACGAGGCTGAGTGAACCTGGTTCTATAGAATATAAGGGATTAACCGAGCGAGCTTCCTAGAGTGTCTTAGACGTTATAGACTATAGGGGATGGACTTGAGCTCCCAGAGAGTCTTGGACATTATAGAAAACAGGAGGGTAGACCGAGTGTGCTTCCTCAGAGAGCCTTACCTAGTTTGAATATCTTTAAGAACCTTCCGAAGCTAGAGGAAGAATTGACCGAGTGAGATTACTCAGAGAGTCTGTGGTATACCTGAGGCTATAGGAGAAATTGACCGAGTGAGCTTATTCCGAGAGCCTCTAGACATTGGGACTAAGAGGGTTATACTGCGTGATCATTCTTAGAGGGTCCCTGACCACCCTAGACTATAAGGGTAATTGACCGAGTGAGATTCCCCAAAGAGTATGATAAATTCGTAAGACCAAGCCAGAGGGGTTAGGTTAAGTGAACTGCCCAGAGAGTTTTGGTACTTCTTGGATAGGACCAGAGGGAATGGCTAGGAGTACTTACCATCGGGTTTCATGTTTGTTAGCTATTGTTTGTCTGCTATTGTATCATCCTACATTACTACTTACCGTTACTACCCATTGCTTGTTGTAGCTGTTTACTACTTATCGTGTATTTACCTTCCATATAGTCACTGACTGTTAGGCACAAATCATCAGGTGAATGTCTACTGGGATTTAGTCTTACACCCTGTTTGGGTCATACTTTTGGGCCCAAACAAACTATGTTGATTCTGGTATAGACAAGGGAAATCTCCCTTCGACTTCTTTTACTTGATTTCTTGGAGAAGGAGAGCATGGGACCAAGCCTTGTCTTGCGATGTTGAGGAGATGATTAATTTTCTATTGTACTTGTTTCGGTACCATTGTATTTTCAGAATTGTGAATTGTTTTGCTACTATCCTAGATAGGTAACTTGCATCATTTCATTTACATACATATTTGAGAATAACATGAATTTTAAGATGAATTTTAAAATTGTGAATTGTTTGAGAATAAATATTAATAAAATATCTTATAAGTAACAATTTGTGTCCTCCAACTACTACAAATAGGTTTCTTCCAAATAGAACTAAACAAACAATTTTCCCCAACCATTGGGACTGGTTGTTATATCATATGTCTTTCTAATGGTTTCATAAAAACCATTATGATAAACAATCCTATGACCAAGGTTTTAGTATTCTTTATATTCAAAAGTTTTACTAGTGAAATTGAGTAACTACATTTCTTGCATGATAAAAAAAACTAGTATCATATAGTCTACATGATTCCCCATGTTGATATAATTACTACTCAAATCATAGAAAATGTATTATAATAAATAGAAATTTCAATTTCCTATCATAATAATAAAGGTTTCTCCCATGATCAATCTTGTTGATGATGTTTTATTATCTTTATTGAGGAAAGTTTCATCCTTTTCCTTGGAATGGTTTTCCACTTAATATCATACAATACACATTTTCACATACACTTTCATAAAAAACTGATTCAATATCATTTAAATTTTAATTTTAAATTCAAATTCTTAACATATTTCTATTTATTTTGATTAACCCTTCATATTTTTTATCCCTTAGGTCATTTAAGACCACTCATTTTCATTTGATATATTAATGAGACTTTAGAGATTGGGTATGTGTAACTGATGAGTCATCAACTATGTCATATCATTAAATACACTAAAAATCTAGTATTCAATATAACCAAGGAATTTTCAACCTCAATTTATAATGTTATAAAACATTTTAGTTGGAACTTCTCTAAACTAAATTGAATCCATTTTCAATATTCCTTATACAATGAAATATTTTACCTTCACTATTTTATGGAATGAATTATTTATCACTCAATGAAATGTACAAAAACATAGGACTCAATGTTTTAAACCATATAAAACATTAATGAACAGTCATGGAATTTAACATAACTAGGTACTATTCTCCTTGATGTATTTAATTTCATAAAAATATCCATCATAGGTGCATTATAGAGTGATCATCTTCATGTTTATTCTTATACATCCACCTATTAAGTTTTTGGTACTTTTATCTATCCTAAATATTTTTATCATCCTCATAGTTAATAATATGAGATAATATTTCATTCGGTCAATAACATATGATTGACTTTTCATCATTCTAATTAACCCAATATAAATAACAAAAACAAATAACATAGTTTATATATCCCATGAAATTTATTACTAGAAAAATCCTCAAATAAAATTAATTCATGAATTCCTATTTCAAATATGCTCTCCCCATTTTAAAGTCTATAGTGTGTAGTTTACTAAAACACGCTACATTCATGTCATATTTCTCATTTTATGTCTTATTAAAATGAAAATTTAATGGAAATCCATGATGATTCACATCTTAAACTAGTGAAAACCAAGTTTTTGTTTTAAAATGGTGTTGTGAGGTCATATAAATTTTAAAAATATTAAAAATTCACTCTTCAACATCATATTTCCTTTTTCTTTTACACACATCATAACCATGGAACTAACATCACCACATTTGAAAACAATTAATTCTCTTAATTTTAAATATATATTCAGTGATGTATATGAAAAATGACATAAGAACCATATATGCATCATATCATCCCAAATTCTTCTTACCATTGATATACGTTACATTTTTTAATTAGTTTTTTTACCTAAATATAACAAACTCCCCATGGGTCTCAGCAAAATTATCAAGGTCACAACCATTATTGATCTTACGATATACTCTTTTGTTAGCCTCAAGAAACATGATTTGTCACCTTTCATCCTTCCCACATTTATAAATTTCTTATACCATTAATTTAGATATGATAATTCATGGTTTGTTGGTTATGTAGAATGTCATATTTTGAGAATTTTTTAACCAGTATGTGATTTGTAGTAATATTTAAAAGATTAATTGTTTCACCCATTACTATATTATATAGAATAATTTCATATCTATTTTTGGTTGTGTAAAAAGTTTTGTGATCATGTTCTTAAAGGAATAATATGTGATTTCTTTATTCACACATGATATCCTATAAAATATAATCATGAATATAAGAGTTGTCCAATTATAGAGTTTATCATTCAATGTATTCTGACTAACTCAATATATTTGAAAATTGTTTAATATGTATAAATATGGTCTATTTTGATATATATTAAGGTGATAAGTTTCATGTTAAACTTATTCAAGAACACAGAAAAACCATGTATATCTTGTGTAACAATGAATTTTTTTAAAATATTCTCTTTGCATATAATTATTTATTAAGTAAAAAATGATTATTTATTTTTTATAAAGGCCCATATAATTACAAAGTCAATCTATGGAATATGAAATAAATATTTGTATAATGTATTCATCTAAAATTTAGAGTCTCTATGAAAATAACATATAATGAGGTTTGGATAGATTCACAAGTAGTTTGATGTTTTTTTTAAATTATATAATGTAAAAATGCAAAGGGTATATTTTTAAATAAGCACAAATGCGTTAAACATCCATTGACGTGGGGATTTCACAACCTAAAATATGTGATACAATATTGATAAATATAAAATAACTTTATCCATGGATATTTATCATGTCATTAAGGAAAAAAAGACTCCATATAATGATACATAAATGATAATGTGATCAGTGAAAGTGTTCACTGATCACGAATATAAAAGAGGTTTTATGTTATAAATGTTATAGTGTATATAAAAATTCTATGTCATCCAAAACATATATATTTTATGTGTTACATAATTTAATTATAAAACATTGTATGCATTTCTTTTTTTGTTATTGGTGTGTGTCTGAATCCAAAAAATATCATGTTAAATATTAAAGTCCTTATTTTATCATTAATCCATGTGTGATGTTATCACTACATTAAAATATAGGAAGGTCCATAAAAAATAATTTATTGAACACATAATACAATATATACAATGAAAAAAAATTAAAGATTCCTTCAAGGTGATACTTATAAAAATAACTTTTATGATAGATTAATATTGTACAATGTGAATGTTCTATACTTTCTAATTTATATGATAAAATTTATTCTTTTAGAGATCCTGAGGATTTTTTGATTCTTTTGTTTTCTTCATGTATTATGATGTATTTTCAAACCCTAAATTATATCACGTCATATTAAAATTATAAAAAAATTACAATATTTCAATATATTATATTTTATATTCATTTAATCATTTTATCAAATTCTTCAAAACCATTTTTTTGTTGAGTAAATTTCTAAAATATTCCATTTAATATGAACAATTCATATTATAATTTATCTAGCTTTTATATGAAATTATATTCGAAATTATATTTATCAATATTTTTTTTAATTAAAAATATTTTATAAATTAATTTATAATTTTCATATAAATACTTTTTAATAAAATTAAAAAAATATCCAATCAAATTTTACATTAAACATAGATTACATTTTTAAATAAATTTGTAAATAAAGTTCATGATATGATTCTCATGAAAAAACTATTCAGGTATATTCCAATGAAGCCACACGATTACACTAAATCTTATTAGTTTTTTGGAAACACTATAGTATAATATTTAGATGATAAATTATCATACATTCTATTAATATTTTTGGTTAATATCATAATGTAGAAAAAAAATTAGAAACCTCTTCAATGACTATTTTAGAAAAATGATAGAAATGAATGAAAAAATTTTTATAAACAATGTTTTTTTTATTTGAAACCTATCATTCTTATGAAAATCACCATAAATTATTCATTTTTTATATATAATATTGGGTTTTGAAAAATACATTTTTCACATAATCTTTAACCAACCAATTGATTAATAAAAAGTTAATGTATCTGATAACACTATTAGGATTTAGTAGTGGAAAACATATCTAAATGAAATAGAAATAATAACTAAAAATAATATAACAAAATTCAACAATGGTGTTTTATTTTCATTAATGAAATTTTGAATAAAATTACACTACATTGTAAAAGAAACTGAGCCCTATAATCTTCACACATGAATTTCATAGATTACTTAGAAACATATAACAAACCCATTACTCTTAAGATAGATCATTCATTAGTGATCCACATAACACTAATTTATAATTCTGTATTTTCCAATACTTTATTAGTATCATAGGTTAGTAGTCGGAATTTCCCGAAGACCTTAATTTATTATTGTTTTTGGTAATCCATTTTTCAAGGCGAAGGTGGAACTCATACAAGGCCCTATGGATTGGAGACAATTACATGACCCATAGGTCATAGAGGGAATCATCTAGATAATAAAACTAGGAACTTCTCCTCCATAGCATATGTCATTATATCTGCACTCCACCTTTATAGGGCTGGTCAGCTAGCTATCCTACAAAAAGCTACACAGTTCTAGTACCGATGGCAAAGCTATACCCTCTCATTCATCCATATCAAGTTAGCTCTACTATCTTGAATTTTCCTACCCTGAATCCTCATTTGAAGACACATCCCATGTACTAAAATGGGTACTTCTGAGTTCAAGTGGTCCAAAGGCCTTAGGGTGGCCCTATGGCCTTATAGTGGCCAGAATGCCTAGATAATCAACTTGCCCGAAGGCCTCGGGTGGCCCGAAAGCCTTGTAGGACCCGAGGCCAAAACTAGTGGCCCAAAGGCCCAAATGGATGAATAGTTAAAACTATTATTTAACTCAAAAATACCTACTACAGTATTGAATAATGAGTTTCATTGTATCCCATAATAAATAAAACATTTGATAGTATTTTATAATTATTAATAGCTTATTTTTAATCTATAACTATATAATTTTATTACTCATTGATAATCAACATGTCACATATAAAATTATTAACACGTTATTTAATGTTGTTTGTCCATTCATTGATATGTTTCATTCATATTTCATAACAAAATTTAAAATACATTATTCTTCCCTGATGAATACAATTACAGAGTTGAAACTATGATATAACATAAACTATACTAAGATGACATTCACCAAGTCATTATTATTATAAAAGAAACTACATTTTGGGAACATTCACTACATAATGGATTTATGATTTGATTCATTTTGTTTATTTTGTATGATATTCGTTGGTAGTGAGTTAGATTTGAACAAAACATGCTAGTTTTATTTTTTCCTATTTGCAAGGCATAAAACATACTGGTGGTCATGTATGCCAGACCACAAGCCTTACATCACACATATCATTTCTTTTCATAGTTTATTTCATATTATATATAAAAACTCTCTCACACACACAATATATATATATATATATATATATTAATTCATAAAAAATAATAAAATTTAAAATTTAGTTTTACTCATAATTTTTCTAAAAAATATAATAAAAATCATGGACCATAAAACAACCCTATTTTTTCAGGTATTTAATTAATTCTTCAAAAACTTTTATTAAAATCATAAATTATAAATTAACAAAAAATTTATAAAATAATACAATGTGAATTCAAATTAAAAAAAATTATCATGAAATTTTTTGAACAATAATTCCTAATATTAAAATATTATGTTAATTTTTTAATATTTAAAAATATATAAAAAACAATAAAAATGATAGATAAATATCATATCTCTTGAAATAAAATTTATTTTTACCCTAAATAATAAATTCCCAAATTTTCATAATGAATTCACAAGTAATAATTATTACCATCGCTTTCATGAAATCCAAATAACTATAATTTGGATTAATTATATACTCAACCAGATATACATATATTGATCTACACACTCCTTAAGCTAGTCACAAAAATATTAAAAGATCATCATAACCTTATTAACCACCATATAAAATTATTTTATGCGAAAAATTAATTATTATTAATTTAATAATTTATATCACTTATTTATTCATATAATCAAGTATTCATGCATAAAATTGATCACATTAATTTTTTATTATGTTTTTAAAAAATTATTTTCAAAAAATGTATTCAAACATGATAAAATGCAAGATCTAAACTATTATTTTAATATTTTGGATATTTTATTTTGTCAATATACAAAAAGTATTGTAATAGTGGTAATATATCATTCCAAATAATAAGAATAAATCTATAAAAACCTTCAAAAATGAACCTCATTCACCTAAAAAGATTGTTTTTTATATATAAATAATAAATTTAGATCGACCCTAGAGACATGGTCAATCATGAACCCTTTTATAATTTTTAAAGATTTTTTATTTATACAATAATTTTGTTACTCCCAAGTAACCAAATAGAAATTAAAAAATTATATTTTTATCCAAAACTATGAATATTAGTCTAACTAAAATTCAATATTTAAAAGTTCTTTTAGGTAGACTATTGATACCATTTTGGTGAAAAAAATTTATAACTTAATTAATTATTTATTAGGTTACAATTCTAATATAAAAAAGATTATCCATAAATTATTTAATTATACAAATTAATTAATGTTTCCCAAAACAAATGATTAATGAAATTCTATTGAAATGTTTCTTCTTATACCATTATACAAAAAATTAGATGATTGTTAACTAATAACCACTCCAACAGAAGATGATTGAATATTTTTGACAATGTTCTTTTCCATAATATAAATTAAGAGATTAATTAAAAACAAAAAAGTGAAAAATATTTCGCATGTGTAATCTATATGGATCACTATGATGAAAACATGATTTTTTCTATGGTTATTTTCTAACTAAAATATTTTACACATTTAAATGTATATTTATTAGATTAGAATATCTGGTAATCAAATAAGAAAACATATATGATGTTCGATAAAAACATATAATAAACCCTTTAACCTTCCAATTATTGTTAATGGTTACATCTCTATCCTGAAATATTGATTACATAAATCATTTTATGTATATGTGACTCATTTATTTATGAAATATATTCCAAATTATGTTGTTTAACATTGTTTATTAACATGAAATAGATTTTTCTAATATAATAATATCCTTGGATTTATAAGTGTAAACATTAAATATATTAAAAAGACTCGATAATTTTTATTTTTATTTCATAGGAAGGAACTTAAACTATTATATGAATAATATATTAAGATTTTATATGGATATTATTTTCTATTGGAGTTTCATAATTTATACAAAGATTGAAATTATAAATTTTTTGAATATAATGTATCATGGGAATGCGGAACCAAGACATCCTAAAGATTATGTAGTGGTGGATATGATATTTGTGAAACTCTTTATGTCTAAAATGAAGAGTCTTGGATGTAGTAAATATTCACAAGATGTTTTTACGGATTGTTATAGAAACCCAAGAAAATAATATCTTTATTTTAAATAATTACACAATTTAATCAATAAATATCACAAATAGTAACCAAATCTAAAAGAAAATAATGGTTATTTTCTTGAGGACCAATAAAAATTGATACAAATTTATCAAAATATATGGCCTTTTCTCCTTAGTGAAACCACAATATTGTTTCTTCTATAATAATCATAAATTTAACTCCTCAACTTAACCAGGAGAATGGAAACATAAGAAAGGGGAGAGATAAAATGACATGTAATGGTAATCATAAGTGATAATAATTAAGGATCATAAGTGAGAATAATATTTTTCAATTATTCCAAATCAGTATACATTAGGTTGTTTAAACAAATAGAGTATAGATAAAAAATAATGGCAGAAGTCATGGAATTACATAAATGTGCGGAATATCTTATAAAAGTGTAATAAATAGGTAATATAATGCATTATGACATGAAAATCAATTTACAAATGTATCCCAATTATAGGAATAATAAAAATTGATATTAAACTCATTATAACTATGGTTTAGTGAAATACTATTTATGGCCATGCATTAAAATGTGAGGAAAATCATAATTCTTATGCATTAATTAAACAAGTCATTATATCCATGAATTAAGAATATAGAAAACTAATTATTCAAACACATTTTTCAAAATGACCCTGATCTAATAAAATTTTAATATGTGAAAACTCAATATTCTCATTCCTCTATAAACAATCTCGTTATGTCAAGACACTAAAAGTTGAGAAAACTCATTAGGATCATGCCTTTTTGAATGAACTCATTATGTAAAGGTATTACAATATCATAAGATATGGAATATAACCAATTAAATAGAAGAAGATATAAGACCCCATCTATAATTAAATTGTTCAAATTTTTTCCAATTTAAATCAATAATTCATTATATAATAAACAACCTATTTAATGAAAAATTGGTTGTATTACATTTCAAGATTATATTATAAAAAATAACTTTACGAATTTAAATTGATATTGTATAAAATTTAAACACCAACAATGTGTATTTAATAAAAAATTTATAGGGTGTCTTATGAAACAAAACTTCTTATGAAATATGGCATTCAGAGATAAATAGGGAAATTATAGAAAAATCAATAAATAGTATTTACAGAAAGCTTTAAACTTCTTCTAAAGTGATGATGCTATAGAACACATTGAAAATTAATTTTTATAATGGACACTATTAATAAATTAGAAAATGAATTTTATAAATAAATATTTAAATGGTTATTAGTAATGATTCCATGAACAAGACATGATGGTTTAAAAATGTTTATGTGAGTATATATTGAAAACATTTATTTTTAAAAGAATCTATTAAAAAAGTGACATGAAAAGAAATAATGGTTTAAAAAAGTGATGTGACAACTAAATAAGAAATTTTAATTTAAATATAAACATTACTAATATATCCTTGAAAATAAATAATGTTTATAAAAATTAATTATAGATTACAAGATAAAACAATTGATTTTGAAAGGATTGAAAAACTTTTTACAATATTTTGAAAGACCCTTGTGGAAAAACCACTTCACAAAAAAGATTAAAAATTCATTTAGAGAATAGTTGAAATAAATTATGAATTTCACAATAGATAACCCATAATTAGGATTTTAATTATAAAGGTTATCATTGGTGCGAAAAAAATGGATAAGGGGGTGAGACTATTGATAAAGTGGATCTGAATTATTCTCAGCAATAATATACACTTTGATGAAAAAATTCATCAAGGTTAAATATTTGAAATAAAAAAATAATTATCCCTAGATAATTATATAAATTACAATGAAATAAAATCATAGGTTTGATGAAATAAAACATGGAAGAATGAAGTTCTAGAAGAAACATTCTATCTCATTAAAAGGAGTGGAGTTATCAACGACCATTAAAAACATGGTATATATTAAATTGAAAGGAATTTATGAATAGAAAGTATAATGGATCATAAAACCCCAATAATTAATTAAATATATTAATTTAAATTCAATAGGTACAAATCACTCCATATCAACGATGTAATGGTTAATAATATTAAATATGTCGCAAGAAATTAAATCTGAGACATATAAACCCTTATATTGTTTTCCAACTAAGACAAATGCTCTATAAACTCTTGTTTAATGAAAATAACTATATTAATCACCTATTAAAGAGTATTATTATTATAAATAACCGTTTATATACTTAATTTATAATCACTTATTTTGAATATATTAGTTATTTATAGTTTATTTTTACAATCGATTGTTAGAAACAATAATTGTTTCCCCCATACTTTCTGATATCGATTTAGATAGCCATTATATGATAAAATATTAATAATTACTAGATAACTAATCTTGATATAATAGATAACTTATATTGATATATAAATCTACCATCTAATTCTATAAATGTTCTAGTTATGTTGAATGAAATTTGAATTGATTTAGGATTATTTCGATTATTTTAGGGATTGGTGATGATATACGAATAATACGTTAGTTATATAATATAGCCATTAAAAACCCAAAAAAAACATAATTTTCTGATTAAATTATAATAATATTTTTATTTATGGTCTCATATCCATCAATTATAAATTATTATACCATTATTTAAGTTGGTGGATAGACAAACCCAAACATGAAAATACCATAATTATTAGATGAATGTGATTAATAATGTGTTATATTTTTGAATAATACAATTATTACTGAAGAATAATGATATTATGTATATAATATTAATCTTATTAATCATCTTTTAATATATTCTAACAACTAAAAAACAAATTTGATGAAAAAAGATACAATACTTTTTGGATGTAGTAGTTCTCACATACACATGATTAAAGTTTTCATTATTTAATGAATGTAATGGAATGTAGTTATATAATAAATTATAATAATAGAATAATTTTAATGACATGGAAAACATATTTATTAATAAATTCTATAAATTTTACAAACAATGAGAATCCATGGAAAAAAAATGTAAAATTTCACATCCTGGGGGTAGTAATAGTATATACACATGATCTACGTTTTTGTTTTAATTAGTGAAATGAAAGTAATGCATAATTATTGTTTTAAAAAATTGGATGAAAAAATAAAGGAATGTGAGACAATTGTGTTGATAAAATTAATCATCTCTTGGAAACCTTCTTGATTTGGATGTTCATTAGGTAATATTATGAACCATATTCCTTAAAAAAGTGAGTGAGTGTTCTATTAGTTGTAAAATTTCATATGTTAAAGAATAAATTTATCAAATCAAGGGTTACATGATAGGGTGTCAGTGTTACAAATTATATAAGTAATGGGAATGGTAACATTGGGAGTACCCATTACTTTTAAATAATGTAACGTTAAAATTCATGGGATAATGTTTATATTATTATTAAATATGAAATGGAGATTGTTTTTTGGATATGAATCCTCCCGAGAACTTATTTTTTATACTACTTGGAGTGATTTAAGGAATATTATTTTTAATTTCTCTAAATTTTAACCTAATGTAATTTTATATTGGTAATAGATTTTTTAAAATAGAAATATTATTTTAATGACCAAAATTAGAAATACACCATTATTATATAATTATAAAATGGGGATTTAAAATTTTATAATAAATATATTCAGAAAAATTCTATGGTTGAGAGATGTTAATTTTAGAATAAGTTCACAGAGAGTGTTAAAATTATTTTTTGAAGAAGTATATTCCTAAGCTCATGATTAATTTTTAGGATAAAATTATCAATGATATAAAAATAAATGAATTGAGATGATTTTTTAAAATAAATAATATAGGTATTTAGATTCTAAAAGTAATCCAAAACTGAATTTTATTAAAAAAATCTATAATTAAAATAAAAAATTGAAATTTAGTTTAAAATTAGAATAAAATGTTTCTTATGTTGTATAAATTGGAATTAAGTTTTATCAGTTCAAAATAATAAATTAGAATACAATTTTTACTACATAAATAGTTATTTTATAATTTAAAATATTTTATAACATTCCATGTCTTTATTATAAATTGATTAGTTCATAAAATTTACAATATTGGAAAAACTAAATTCTCATTGTTCACTTGAAAATAAATTATTTAAAAAAAACAAATCACCTTAAGATTATATTATCATAATAACTTTATAAATTAATTTATATTAAACATATTCAAATTCTAAAATTTTTTATTTTTTTTTTAAAATAATATACAATGAAAATCTAGATTAAGAAAATATGTGTGAAAACATTAAGTGTTCTTAATACTAATTAGTATAAATACCTTATGAATTAAAATATTTTTATTTAATATATATTATATTATTCTTAAATTTTTGTTAATAATATTCATTTAATATGTTGTTCCTTATATTAGTTTGGAAATACATCTAGAACAAGCTATCGAACTTAGTATTAATTTTATAGTAAAATAGATTTAGAATCTCTAGTTGTAAAATTCTCACCCACTTAAAAAAATTGCATAAATAAATTTATTATAATTTAGTAGAAATTTTTTTAAACTATATGTAATATATAGATATGATTCATGATATAAATTTTTGAGAGTTATAAAAAAACATTGGAAATGTATCTTTTTACCTCAAAATAGATCAATCATAATATTGAGTTTTTTTAATCATTTAGCTAAACATATCTGATGATTAGGTATCATGTTTGTCATTGTATAATTCTTCATCCAAGAGATATCATATCCTTACTTAAACCGATAGATAAGAAAATGTTGGTTTAAAAAGTGATTTCCCTATATAATGTCATGTGATGAAATAAAATCCATATCAAAAAACACATCAAATTCATCTAATGGAATAACTAATAAGACTTTAGAATAGAATAATCGCATAAACATTGATGTAAATTCATATACCTTGAATATAAAAATGATAACAAAAAGCGGTTTTATATATAACTATATACATAAGTTGGTGAAAACATAAAAGATTTTATACCTCTATAAATATAGAGTGAATATCACATATCACCACATATTAAACACCATAACATCTTAGATTAGCTAACTAGATTCTAAAGAAAACTTATTCGAAAATTATAATACATTAAAATGATAATGAATCCTTAGAAAGATGATTTTGTTTCACAATCATGTTTACTGATCTCCTCATTTTCATAGGAATCTTGTTTCTTTACTCCCTCCATTACCATAAATTAAAAAATAATCCAATTCCTTTGAATGATTCCATAAATTTGATATTACCACATATTTTACATCATGGAAATTGAGTCTACATTCCCTCTTTATCATTATCAATTAATATCATTTGAAACTCAATATTTCTCTATATTTGTATCTATTGACGTTCAACATGTCCCATGTTATTAATCTTACCTTCTAATTGTTTGGTGAGCATAAACACAATATTTTTAACACTTCATTCTATCCCATATGGATTCTATTCTAAAATGTCCCCCAAATATCCTCATATATCCATTATAAACAAAGTACATCATAACCCCATACATTTCTAAAACCAAATTGTAAATCATGAATAATCAATATTAACATCAAAAGGTAATTTTGAAAAATTGAACCTTTAAATTTGTTACTCATAAAAACTATATCATATTATTTATTTTCCACCTATATAACTATTGGTTCATTCTAGGTTTTATTATTATTATTTCCCTCATATTCATTAACCTATTTCATAAACATAATAAATCATTTATAATTGATTTTAAATGGAATATAATTAATAAAATAAAATCACCTAGATGCTTCAATATAAGTATGTAGTATTTGATTCCCTCATAGTTCACTAATGTAAATATTGATTCGACAATCAAATAAATTTTTTAAAGGTGAATAACCCTATGAACCTTTGATACATGACCATATCTACATTCTAGTTTCAATAAATAGATGTAATTTCAAGGATAACAACACAATAAATATATTACCAAATCATTAATATGTTATCCTATGTCTAAATGTTTCCCTTATACTTATCTATTGTGTTTTAAATAATGTTATCTAATACTAAACAACAAAAATAACTAAACAAATCTAAAAAAATAACAAAAAAATATAATTAGTCTAACTAAAACATCAAAATAAAAACAATTGTTTTTTTAAAAATTTCCAAATGTTAATAATTACCTATCAAATATGTTACAATGAAACCATGAATATAAGGTATGACATCATTTAGGACATGATACATAGGAAACTTATTTTTTAAAATGTGTAAAATTTTATATATAGTCATCTCACACAATACACTTTTCTATTCTTCCCACAAGATACAATTATCATCCAAACCAGAGGTGGAATCATAAAAATTTGGTGTTATCAAATTCTAATTATGTTTGAGCATAATAAATTAGAATATAATACATTATGTGAACATAATATGAGCATATAAATTTAATCATGATACATAATAATGCCATAGCCAGTAAATAATTGATCAAAAATCATTTCAAATTTCATTGAATAGAATAAAAATCCAAATTTCTTAGAAAATTTTCATTAAAGTAGAACATAACATATTTAGAAAATAAAATAATGTTATAAAGGTGGAATAATCCAATTAATAGAAAACTCTATGAGTAATCTTATTATACACACACCTTTCTGGACTAAGTTATTATATAAATTCATTAAAATGATGGAAAACTCATTTTCCCTGCACCTTTGTGAACAAACTCAATATTTAAACACATTAAAATTTTATAAAACATGTTTTTTCCATAAATTATTTAAAATAATAATTATGTACACATCCTGAGATGCAGAAATACTCATTATATGTATTCCTTTATGAACAAATCCATTACTTCCATTAATTAAAATATGAGAAAACCCATTATACAGTGGTCTTTTTAAACGAACTCATTATGTCAATTCAATACTATCTCATGAGATATTAGTCATAACCATTATATTGGAGTGTGATATTATTACCCACCATTGAATCATCCATACACATGTTTGATACTTGAAATTAATCATGCGTTATATCATTATGAACCCATATAATGAATAATTGGTTTCATAACATTTTTGGTTTGTTTAAACAAAATTCACATAATGAATGTAATGGTTGAAACAAAAATTAAATTCCCCAAAAAATTATTACATTGAAAAATTTATAGGATTGTTTATGAAAATAAACATTCAAGGAAATATGGACATTGATTATTCAGATGAAAATGGTAGATAAATCAAAAAATCATTTTCAGATAATTTTGATAACATTGAATGAAGTTATGATGTTATGAGTCACTTTGAAAATTTATTTTTAGAAAGGCTACTATTCGTAAATTTAAAATAATGAATTTTTAAAACAAATATTTATAATTAGAATTAAATAATATTGTCTTAAAAAATACATAATGGTGTTAAAAAGTGATATTAAAACTTATTAAAAACATTTATTTTTAAAAAGAAACATAAAAAATTCCTTAAAATACAATATAGTTTCAAAAAAGGAAAAATGAAAAAATTGGAAAAAATATAAAATTGGAATGTGAATTAAAAAATAGATCCATGAAAAGTCATAATGGTTATAAAACATAAATATGGAGCGAAAGATAATACAATTGAAATAAAAAAGCCTAATCCGCATTTTTAATATATTAAAATATCATTTTTTAAGAGACACACCATAAATATTTTAAGAAAAAAACCTTTTGGGATCTGGATTAGTAAATTATGAATGTCACATGGGATAAAAAACAATTATGCTTACAATTATAATGGTTAAAATTAGTGGGAAAATAAATAATAGATAAGGAGGGGAAACTATTGTTAATAGGTAGATAATTATTTTAAAAAATGGCACACTTTTTAAGAAAGAAGTTAAACACGGTAAAATAATTTAATTAAAATTTTCATTCAAATGATATAGGAATATATATAATCAATAAATAAAAACTTATTTTGTAAGAAAGTAAATATAGAATAAATATGTTTAGTAAGAATCATTATAAAAGAATGAAGGGAGATGAGTAAATAATGACCATTACAACATTGGTATGCATTGAATTGAAAACCAATTAATGAAATAACATGATATTGATATAACAAATACATTAACTACATTATTATGTTTGTATATATTCATAAGGTAGTGATAAATTACATTATATATGTCATAGTCCATAATAATATATATCTATCAAGAAATTAAATTTGAAACCAAGAACCCATTACCTTTTATTCATAGTTAGTAAAATGAATTCTGTCATCCTATATAAAAAAATAATTATATTAATAACCTATGAGAAAAACGTATTCATATATATTTACTTATATAGAATTCATTTATAATAATTTAATATGATTATATTAATTAGTTATAACTTATTTTTACCATTAGGTGTTATTAACTTTAATTGTTTTTTTTTACACTATATGATGTCAATTTCAATACTTATACATTAATAATATGTTAAATAATCCATGGTTATTTATTTTGATATAGTATAAAACATATATTGATTTATAAATCTCTTATACTTTCCACAAGTTTTTTAGTTATGTTGTGTGAATGTGAAATGATTTTCAGCTAATTTAACCTAGAATAAAAAATTGAATATGATATTTTGATAATAAGGTAAATAATTAATATAACCTTATAAGGATCATAAACCATTAATATATTTTTTAATATAAAAAAATATTATTATTTTCGTTCTAATTTTCATATATTATATTGTTTTATAACATTGTTCATGTCGGTAGTTAGAGTGAACCATAATTGAATGAACCATAATTAATGGATGAGTGTGGTAATAGATCTTGTTTCTTCAAGCATTATATGTTTAATATATAATAATAATGAGTTTATTTATATATTATTATTTATTTGAATTATATTTTAACATTTTTTTAATAAATTATCTAAAAGATAATGAAAAATGGGGTATGTTACTTTGTGAATGTGGTAGTTCACAAGATTAATGATTAACAAATCAATTCTAAAAAAATGATATTGAATGAAGTTATATAATAAAATCATTATTCAGGATTATTTTTATTTCATAAAATCATATTTATTCATGAAATCCTTACTTTTTACTAACCATTAAATTTGGTGGTGAAAAATAAAATATGACACTTCGTGGAAGTGGTAGTTCGAATATACACAAAATAATTTTTTTTGTTTTTATTAGTATATATAAAGGAATTTATAATAATTATTAAATTACTATGAAAACTTTTAATAATATTAACTAAACTGAATTTATTATATAATATTATATTTTTGTGGTGTTAAAAGACAAAATATGGAAGAAAATCTAAGAAGTGGAAAGGAAGTTACATAATAGAAATTATCTTCCCTTAAAACCCTCTTTAATTTTGAAAGGGTTTTGGAAATATTTTGGACCTAAAGGCTCAATTAAATCTAAAAAGGTTATAGAGAAGGTACGGTTTTATATTTTTAAGATGAAAATGTAAGGATTATTTGTGGCATGAATTGGTCAAAGTGTTCCCCTTTTACAAGTTAGGAGAAGGGTATTTTTGGGAGTACCAACTAATAATCTAAAATTGAATTATATTTTACATGTTTAAAAGGTTATAAAAGTGGATATTATTAACATAAGATATTTATTGGTCTAAAACTTAAAAATGTTTCATTAACATAAAAAACTATTTTTTTTAATTTGATTAAAATGTTAATTATGTTTTAAATGTTTAAAATAGGTTTCCTAAGATCAAAATATATTTCTAAAATTCATAGTTTTACTAATTATATATATCGTTAATAAATTAAATGGTTTTATAAATTTCTTGGTCATTCCCATATAATTATAATTCCATGAAATTTAAAATTTGGTATAAAAGAGAAATGATCACTACTCAGGTAAAAATTAATTTTTTTCTCTGAAAATTCTAAAACATTCACCACAAGATAACTTTTACATCATTAAATAAAAATGATTTTCATTTTTTAAAATTAAAATTAAAATTTAAATAAAAATTTAAATGAAAATAAAAATAATTTTTTTTCTAATAATCCCACTTAAAACATTAAGTGATCTTAAATCTATTGTTTAATATTTATAATTGATTAATATATTCTAATTTAATGGAACATTAATTGTTATTAAATTTTATTAATATTATTCATCTTATAATTATTAAATCTTTTTAGTTCGATGTTTCATTTGAAACCAACTATAAAACATTGTATTACTTTAGAGAAATAATATATTATATGATCATTGAATGTTAAAAAGTCAATTGGATAGATGGTTATTGGAGGTTTCATTAGTTGATGTGATAGATATTCAAAAATACTGAATGATAGTGTATCAAATATAATTAGTTTTCAATTAGAAATTTCATTTATAAATAGAATGGTGGGGCAATTTTTCAATAAAATGTTTTTTCATTTTTTCCATTTTCTTATTATTATAAAGGAGACAAGAATATAACTTGGTATTTTTAACCTTCTTCTATTTTATTCATAATAAATTCTATAATGGTCATCCCATTAAGTAGGTTGATTTTTGAACAATGTAAATTATTTTTTGTCATTTAATTTCTTTGTGTAATTTTATTCTAGGTCTTTGTGATTACATAAGTCCTTTTCTAGTATTGGTATGATCTATTATGTGGTTGGAATGTTTTTATTCTAATTTTAGATACATAATATTGATATTCATCTATTTTTGTATGTTCTTGAATTTTTTCTATATTTTAATATCATAAATGTGATTTAAATTTAGGTTATATGAATTAAAAATTTGTGTCAAAGATTATTATAAGAGTTCAGTATATTTAAATCATGTTGAAGTGTTCAAATATTAGGGTTGAGTAGTTTTCAAAAATTGAAATTGTAGGATATTTTTAGTAACCATGTTACTAATACTTTTGGGCATTTTTCAATTTAATTGGATATTTTTTAAAAAAATAACAAATTATAATAATATAAGGTCCAAATTTATTTTATAAACTATTTAAAATTTATATTCAATAGAATAATGTTATGGATTGTATATTCCTAATATATTTATGTGATACATTTATTTTATATTAAAATATAAGATATATTACTGTATGAATGGTAAGGGATCAACTAGAATACACTAGGATTTGTTCTAGTGAAGCTAGCATAGAATATAGTCTTCAACATCTAGGAAGTGGCGAAGACTTTTATGTATTTGTCTATTCTTACCAACATGTATGCGATGTCAACTACTCTGGAAAAAGTGTTTTTTTTCTAACATATTTCTTGAATAAGGATATCAGATATTAGGATAGAGGAAGATCATGTCAATTAAATTAATATTATTTAATGTTAGTTAATGTGTATGAATGTTATGTAATCAGTAGTGGTGTGGGAATGACCATTCTTTCACTATATCTTGAATCTCAGGTTGACACGGTAATGTCAATAATTATTTCAAATGGTAAGGTTTTCATTTTTTGAATATGTCTATGATTTGATTGTAAATGAAGAGATTCATTTAAAGGATGTGAAAGAAACTAAAACAACTACAATTAGTGTGCCTGATAAATGTTTTTTTTACAATGGGGGAGGGTGAAGTGAATAGAAAAATGTTTTTGGTTATTTTGTTAAGTACAATCCCATATGTTGGTGTTTCAAGACGAGTACGAATGTAATTAAGAATTATGAATACTAAATAGGAAATATTTTAATGCATTATTTATGATGTTCATCTATAAATACTATTTAAAATATTATTATGTTTTTTACTGAGTGTATCTAATTTTCATTAGTGATGGACTATTAAATCATTTTCTTCTTTTCAATCTACCTCCTTGAGAAGATACATGAACAATTATGTTTCTTTCAGATTTAGGATGTCATATCTTGAAGAAGATGAACCTATCATATTTTAGTAAAGGATGATGTTTTTATATGATCATTGAATTGATGCTAACTAGATCTATTAGGGTAAAACACATATGCATGTTATTGGATAATATTTACAGGATAATTGGATAATGTGGTATTATATACAAAAATTTAAGATTGTTCATGAAAATAAAATGGGGTTACATTGTGGTGTCTAAATAATTTACTATAAAACATTGTATAATAGTATTTATTCAGTAGGAGAAGATTATTTCAGACCATAATCATCAAGATTATTGATGTAAGGGAATGACTGTCTATATAATAAGAGTGAAAAGTTGGAGAAATTATTGGCTTTGAAAGCTATATAAATATTAATATTCATATAGTATATAATATATAAATATGGTTTCCTTGGAAAGCAGTGTGGTTGGTGTCCTTCAGAATAAAAGTAAGGACACTAATGAATCAGATATTGGATATAGTATACAGAGATTTATATTTATATGTTGGATTACTCTCAATGTGAATCATTGTCATATTTTATTTCTATCAATCACAAAACATGAAAAATGTGTTTTATTTATCTTCCACATGTATATATTTTTTGAAACATTAATCATATCGATAGATATGAAAGATAATAACATCAGAATTAAGAAATAATACTTGAGGTTTTCCAATAGTGGTGAATAGAAAAGTAATGTGTAGGTGGTTTTGAATCTAAAGTACGAGAATAAAACAATTTCACATAATAGATCAATCAAACATCAAATAAGAGGGCCATAAGCTTGAGTTTATACAATAATTTTCACATAGAGTTTTAGGTTGAGGTAGTCAATTATTATATGGATTGTCTGGTAAATTTGATTCCAAGAAAATTATTTAGGTTTGTTCTTTTTAAGGGACATTATATTGAAAATATCGTTGACTTCCCATACTAATATGTTTAGAATTATCACTCATTTCTATGTTGATTGTAGGGATAGGTTAATGATTTTTTTCTAAGTCATAGGTGCATTTATGTTTAAGTAAAGATGATGATGATTTTTTGTTTTGACTATGGTATAATGATTTCGATGGTTTTCAGAAGTTTTATTTTTAAATTTAATGGGGGGATTATATGGATTGATAAACCATTTTTAGATAATGTTGTTTAGAAAAAATATTTGACACATACCAAAGCATTTCATGATTGAATTCCAAAATTTTTGGTCCATTATAGAGTTAATCTTTTATTAGTACCATTTAGCATAGATGATTATTAAAATATATGTCAAATTCCATTGAAACGTCCAAGACTACATGGGCCAAAATACTCAATGACCTCAACAAAATTCTGTTAGAGATATGAAAGGTGAAAATTTTTATGTATTAGTTCCTAACAGAGTGTAGATATTGATTGAATTTTGGTGGTAAACCAAGGATAGACCCCTCGTATAGAGTTTTAGGAGTGACAAGAACTACTTGATTCTTAAGTATAGTAAATTATTTGAGATCCCTGAATATTCAAAAAGTGTCAATGAATTGAGAAATTAAGAGTTATATGTTATGGATGTTATAGAATCCTTGCATGTTTTTATAACATTAGAGGTAATATAACATCATACTAGGAAATGAAAATTTTATAACAGGAGGTTAGACATGTTTAGAGAAAAAGTACATGGTATGAAATAAAAAATTATGACATTTTTAAGAAAGGATATCAAAAATGTTATAAATTATGTTGAAAACATTTATATAGTTGTTAAAAATTAAAAAATTAGAATTATTCTAAAAATGATTTCTTTAGAGAGTTCACTTATTAGAAATTTATATGTGAAATGAAATTCCAAAAATAGGATTGTGAAGAGTGAATATTCATGGAGTAACTAGAAGGATCCTTGTTATATAGAAAATATTGACTATGGTGTTTGTTAAAATTTCTAATGTATCGGGTGAAACTAAAACCTAGGAAAAAGATTTGATAGTTTGATTCAATATTGGATTAGAATTAATTTTTATTAAAGAATGTGCATTATTTTGTTTATTTGTAGGTTGTATATAATAGAAGTATGATTAGGCTAATATTATATATGTATGATAATATTTTGATAGTTATGAGGAGAGATTACAATTAAAAACTAAATGATGTTTTGTTTGAAAATTTTATGATGAAATATGAGCTTAGATTTAGAGAAATTACAAGGATTTGGATGTCCATTATTTAACTAGTAGATTCACTTTTAATAAAATATGTATATTTTATTAAAATTAAGAATCTTATCAAGGATTTGATCTAGGTGATGTTGTATTAGGAGATATTATAAGAAAGTAGGGGACCAAAAAATTGTTCTATTACAGTTTGATCATAATCCATCCTAAATATAACATGATGTTTTTATCTATGACATATAATACTCATATGAAGAATCACATCATATAAATGTTATTAAATGAATGAATTCTAGTGATATTGATGGTTTTGGGAAGTCATAATTTAGTGAATATGATGATGAAAGTCATATTAATTGAAATTATTGGGTGATATTAGTCATTAGAGGATCTAGGATATCTACATTCATAGTCGAGGGTCAAGATATTTCAACATAAAATATGTATAGATGTGGAACATGACTAGTGGATTAGATGAGTCCATGAAAATATTCTTATAGTGAAAATTTATTGTTCTTGACTAGGAAAACTACTTTCTATCTATGTTACAAAATATCCATAAGGAAATAATTGTGAACTATTTTTGACAACCATAATTCGGTTGTATAATAGAAATATGAATTCTAGAAGTGGTATAAGTAATATCATTATTTTATATTAAAGTTTGAAAGTGTGAAAATATAAGTATTGGATGGAGGCACTATTTTCCAGGATTTGTCATTGAATTCAATTTGTTTGTACGATTATATACGTTACCTTGGCTAAACTGATAGATATTAAAATATATTAGTTTTTATTGGATATAATGAAACTATCCATCCTTCATATATATTATTATTAAATAAATGAGTGGGGTCAATTTTATGATAAACTATTCTTTTTCCATTTATTTTTATAAAAATTATAGTATAGAAGATAAGTCATTATTGCGGTATTATTTTTAGAAATTTCCTTTTTTTCATAAGAAAAGATGCAATTTTCTTCCCATCGAGTATAATAATTCCCAAACCATAGTAATTCCAAAATTATGTAAATATTTTATTTCTCATTCTGTAATTTGTTGGGATAGTTTCTTCGAATTAATTATTCTTCTAGAATGTGTTTTCTAGCATTTGGATGGTTTAGTGTATTGCAGGTGTGAATTTTTTCTCAATTAAAATATATCAAATTGTGTTTTATTAGGATTTTGAATTTCAATAAATTGTTTATGATTTTATGTTTTTAAGGACTTTTTCGGATCATCGAATATAACACAACATCATAAAACCCACTTCCCACAATTAACATTGTATTATAAATCATGTGAATCCGGAAATGATTCAATGTAAAAATTGAAAATTTAGACCTTTTCATCTGAATATTAAAAAATTTACTCAAATAAATTTATATATAGTAACTAATTTCTATAAAAATTTAAAATCATAATGAAATATTTTAGAATTACAAAATTCATAACCTTCTATTTTAATTAGAAATTATCATGTCATCCTAAAATTCAATCAACCAGATAATATATTGTTATGAGTCTTACAAGTGAACCTATAGTCCTCTAAATTGTCCCTAAATTTTTTAACCTATAATTTTCCAATGTTCTCAGTATATTTTGTAAAAAAAATTTATATGTGTTTTTTTAAATCTAATATTGTCTAACTTTTAATTCTGATTAATATCATTTTTTGGTCCATGAATCCATATTTATTCATTATGTAATTGTATGAAAACTTTTGAACATGAATTCCATCAACTGTTTTGATATATAAAGGCCCCAAAAAAATAATGAATAATTTCCTTCATGATTTCTTAACACTAGCTATGTTACTATTTTAAATTATTTTATATTCAGTACTGTTTTAATTGAATTCAACTACCATAATAATATATTCATTATATAAGATTTTCATAATGACCACTTTAAATTCATACTATGAACATTAAATATAACCACTACATGTATCACTGATTTTATAATCTCATGTCATCGAAACAAATTTCTAGTTAATTCTGAATTTAACAGAATCTTATATAAAATTTCTTACATATTTTGGTAGTGTTGGATAAAATAAACTACAATGCAACACATTTTGTATTTCCTACCCACTATCACATTATAATCCAAATGTTGATCCATTATAATGATATATAATCTACACCATTTTTTCATTCATAACATATATTTGAATTAAAATATTGGTTACTTTATTAAATAATAAATTTATTCACAAATAAAAAAAGTTATTTTTTACAGTAATAAATTACTACTTTTGATTATTATGAATATATCTAAGAAAAAGCATTGATAAAATTTAAATCACAAAATATAAAAACCATTATTATGGTCTGAGAATTATTTTTTTCCTTATTGAAATAGAAGGGTAAATGGGAAGGATGAACAATATTTACATTCATGTTGATGAATAAAATAAATAAAGTATGTGTAATAATAAAAAAACATGTTATATTCTTTTTTTAGTTACATAATTGTCCAAAATGCATAATATTGCATGGTTTATGGATTGGAGGGTGTTTATTTTGGTATCAAAATGATCCCATGGATAGTACTATCAATCTATAATTTTACAAGAAATGATGTTGTTTATTAAAAATTGTATTGTTCAATAGAGTGACATGAAGATGTGTTTTTTTGAATCCACTTTCACAGTAAATATTAAATTATAAAATGGATTTGAATTTTGTTTGAAATATATTATAATTAATTGTCGTTTAAAATAATGTGGTTATATAAGATTCCATAATTATTTATTATGGTTTTGATGAATTTGAATCACCATATCAGGGTGTACTTAATCCGATGATAGATATGGTTTATCTTGAATAATTTAAATTAAAAATAGACTATGGGATTTTAGGAGAAAGATTTATTTTACAAAAATATGTTCAAATCAATCCCTTATTAATAAAACCTCACTATAGTTATTGTAATTTAGTATTGGTATCTAAAACTAAAAATAATATATTGAGAAATCTCCCTAAATACCTTATATATCTATCATAATTCTACCATAGATTTGGGTATAGATTTTTGGAAATTTATGTAATATTTATGAGTCCGGTTGACATTATTTATTGGAATTCTTCACTGGAGGAATCAGATAATATCATGGATTGATGAGAGTATAATTTTTTTTAATTTCATTCAATTTCTTAGTGAACACTTCTTTATTTATAGTATCACTCAATGTTGATGTTGTGTGAGTGATTAAATGATAGCATTATTTTGATGAATAATGATTTTTGCATTTTTGAATGCGATTATTGGAGGTGTTGGAGTTGGTTCCAGAGGACTGACAACATTTTTAAATTTAGATTATATAAACATACTTTAATTTCAATTAATTTCTTATAACAAAGTCATTATGTTTATGTGTATCTTAAATTTGATAATGTTCTTGAGTGTTTATCATGTTGTAGTTTTCATTCTTATTCCATGCTATAATGAGATCCTTGAATTGATATGACAATATTCATAAACATGGTCCTATTGTTGTATGATGTCATTTAAAGGATAAAAATGATTCATAGTATTATGTAAAAGTAATAATAAAGGAATGGGATATCATCTCATGAAATTCATAGTTACTAATCTCCAGGATGGGGGATAATTAGAATAAATGCACTCCAAATAATTCCACGTGATTAATTGTCATGGGATATTCTTATATGTGAATGTTTCTAGTTATCTGTATATATTAATATTAAAACCAGAAAAATTCAAGTACTGAGTGATCTCATCTTTAATAATTATTAATGAAAATAAAAATTACAATGATATAATACAACAAACATTTGGAACATAATGCACCGCCAAACCAGAAATGTGGATAATGTCGGTTCAATATATTGACTTTTGTAATTTTTTGTACAAACCAAAATAATGAAACAATATTTTTGTGAGAATTATATTACACTGGTTGTATCATGAACCATATGCTATTAATTAATAATTTGATGAATTATTTGTCCCCAATAAATTTATGGAAGATTATATATCATCCATTTAAGTAGAAATGAGTATTTGTATTAAATTCCATTGCCATTGTGATAGACACATTCATTGCAAGACATAAAAGAAAGGTATATCAATTATATTTGATGATGAAATGAGTATGGAATATTATTGGTGTGATATCAAGGAAAATTGATTATATTATAAAACATCTATTCATATGAGTTTATCATCATTAAACCGTTATCTTCATCCTCTATTGATTCATTTTTATGTTCCTAGACTATGATATTTGACATCATACAAACTCACAAAATAAGACAATGTTCCTAGAGGATAACACAATTACTTCTTCCATTGATATTAATTAAATTATATTTTGAATTTAATTATTACGGTAGATGTTATAATTAATGTCGAGGAATAATATTTATTAATAATTTATAGATCATATATTTTTAGTCTCTATTTTTGGTGAGTTGATGATTAAAATATGTTTTTAGTCATAATACAATGAACAATTTATTTATATACTTATAAAATAGATAATATTTTTTATTTGAGGTTTAATAAATGCCGATAAAGGTGCACAATCCCAGCCATTTATATTTTTAATGGATGTTATGTAATAAATATTATATAAATAACAATTATTTTTTTATTGATATTTATATTATCCCCAAGAGATTCAAGAATAAATGGATGAAAAATAATATTTTAATTATTAGTCATGGGGATCTCTAAGGAATAAGATATTAGCTAAGGGATTTTGTGCAATTTTCAATACTCTATCTCATATCTATAAATACATTATTATATTATTTCTATTTATTATGTGAGAATCAATCTATTTTTCACACTTATGTACTCTTTCGAAAATTTTCTTCATAATGAAATTATCCATGGTTTCTCTTAATACATAGAGAATTCATCTACCTGACTCCAAACTCTAAATAATAGTATAATATGAATCAATACCTCAACCACAAATGAATGTTTTTTAGTCAAGGGAATTGCACAATATGATCGGTAGCACAACATAGTTTCCCAGAGTATCATCAGAAATAATTTGAGATCAGATGAACATGGTAAAATTATCAATAGATATAACTTTATTTGAATCATTTTGGTGAAATGATGGTAAAATCCAAATGGAATTTTATTGATCAATATATACATTTATGAAAGTAATCATGAATGAGGTTATTTTTTGTGATTTAATTCATTATAATATTAATAGGCTTATATCCAATTATGATTTCACAGATTGTTACATTATGACTCTTTGGATACGATCAAGACATATAACCTTATTCCTAATTTTTCTTGATTTATTCATTGGATTAAAAGAAAACCCATCATTGGTTACAATCCCAATCAGCTTTCATTATTCCTAGAACATTAAAAATGTATTAATGTGATTATGCTGAAATTAATACTTATTCAATAATCAATGATCATTATATGATTTTGATATTTGATTTTATGTTATTTTAATTATTTATTTAACTAAAGTGTCACAATTTTTACATCATTTAACATCCTATAATATATATAAGGTTAAAAATAGTTGAATAACATCTGAACAACCCATTCAAGGGTTTCAATAATTTTGGCCAGGTAACATCGAACTACAAGGCGTGTAATCAAAATGTACAAGTTGTTTACCCATATTCACAACAATAAGACAAATCCATGATTTACATGTCAATACATGTGAATGAATATGTTGTTTGATTAAATTATTCTTGTTAACAAGAACATACTATATCATGGATTTAGAGATTGCCAGACATATAACTAGGTTATATAATGTATTGTCTTTATATTG
Source organism: Viscum album (assembly GCA_963277665.1). Taxonomy (NCBI): domain Eukaryota; kingdom Viridiplantae; phylum Streptophyta; class Magnoliopsida; order Santalales; family Viscaceae; genus Viscum; species Viscum album. The sequence continues at coordinate 981,268,375 of OY728139.1, read as the reverse complement.
TTTACACTGTGAATTTTGTTGAAACCATGTGGTCAAATATGAATTCTATAAATAATTCATAATGTGTATAAACATATGGTGGAGATAGAGACATTGAAAATAATAAATGATGTGTATCATCAATGATCTCCATGTATCTCATCAATATACATGGAGAATACCTTCCATGTCCATCAATGTGTATCATAGATAATGGAATATTATATGTATATTCATTGTACAAGATCTGTACGTTGTACCTATTCAAATTATGTGAAAACAAAATGTTACTCTATTAGACCTAATCATCATATGAAAATATGTTATTAATTAACTGTATAATTGATGTGATATTTTTTAATAAATACTAATTATAAATTAATTTCATTATTAAATTTCAAACTAGACATTGTGTATGATCGTTACACATTGTATATTATACATGAACTAAAAAAAATAAAATCCATTTAATTAATCACATGTTTGTGTATCATTAACTGATATTAATAATTTTTTAATTAAGTAACATTTTATGTATTCTATATGTTGTGTGAGTGTATAGTACATGCCCATATAACGTATTTAGTAGTTCGGATGTGTATAGATCGTGTTTCTTATAAGTACATACTTGTACCAAATTAAATTTATATAATATTAATTAAATTAATTTTTTTTAAATTACTGTGATTAGGAATATGTAATACTATTTTTATTGATAAAAATATAAATGAAATTTTGAATTAACTAGATAATTATTTTATTTGGGTATATATATTTATAAATAAATATAGAAATGATTTTCGTTATCTTGTAATATTAAATGTTTATTCATTGCATGTATGTTTTTTATCATGATCTTGATTGTCTAATGTATGTGTTTAATTTTTCTAAATTTAGTTTCAATGGGTTTAAATTAATATTTAATTAAAATTATTGTTAACGTCTCATCCCTACCCCATTTATTATGTATGATCCAGGTGTCCTTTTTTTATATTATTTAAATCCAATAACCATTCCAATGGTCCTCCTCACATGAATGTGATAGATATATGTTATGAGAGGAACAATATGGATATGCGGTGGTTCTTTTTAACAGCCAAGGTGAAATCAACATATTATACTCAAAGGAAGATAGTGGAATGATATAAATCATTCCACGATATGGTTAAAGTGTTTCCTTCCAAGGTTTATCGGATGATATGTTGTCTCCTTAAGAAATTTTTTTAGAAAGATCATAACCAATTCACTTTATTTGTTTTATTTTTTCAAATTCATTGTTATCTATTTTTTGTGAATGCAGTTTTATACATTGATTAAACTAGACCAAATGAATTAAATAATATGATGATACATGTGTGATGAAATAGAATAAATCAATTTAGATTAATGTAATTTTATTAAATACATGAATAATTAGTAATATAAGTCTATATCATAAAAAATACATCATTTCACAAAATAAATACAATCCCTCAAGTAAATGTAAACATAATAAACCTTCAATCATATGAAATAAGTTTATTTAGTTGTTTAACTTGCATCTTTACGAGTGTTGGGGGGACATTTAATTAATGGGAATCTAAAAAATGTAATGGGTTAACATAACCTAATTGGTGTTCAGTTTAAGTGAAAAATTACATTCAAAAACTTTTTTGAGTTAACTGTTAATATAATCAAAATAATGATTTTAGGATTGGGGTGTCCACTCAATACATCGTGGAACTGAGAATTACAAATTATAATGACTTGTTAACTATATAGCTATTAATAACATGCCAGGCAATTGTATGAGTTATATGAATGGAAATATTGATCCTTAACACTATAATATTCATGTGGATAGATATTTTAAGTCCAATTTTGAGGGATATTCAAACTGGATTAAATTGTGTGATACTAATATAAAATTAAATTATTACATCTCCTATATTTTTTGTAATCTATATAAGGTATGCATTTATTCTTTTATATATCGTTATTAGAATGGAAATTTCATCAACCACGTTATCCTTGAGATCTATAATAGATCAAGTCAATATAAATACAAGAAATAACATCCATTAATGGTATATGTCCATCCACATTGTATTATGATATGAATTGAATGATTACATGATAGAGTCCTTAATTTGTAATCAACCTATTAAAGAGTTGTGTGATCAAGGTATTGATGTCTGAAAAACACATCTATGATGGGTTAGATATTTAGTGTTTTATTGTTTCATCCATGTCTAAAAATATAATGAAATCACATGAGAACATGTATATATAATGAGAAATTATGAAAAATCCTGTTATTTTTTGGAAGGGAGATAGACAATAAAAGATTAAATCTATAAGGAAATATTAAAATGTAATATAGGATAATGTGTTCTATATGGACCTTAGGTGTCAATATGAATGGCTATATTGTGTGTCTAGACAATATAAGGATTAAATTCGGAATTAATTATATACCGATTTCATTCTTTCTCCATCCCCTTAGAGTATCCCTACTTTAAATGAAAATTGTAATATGAACTATGCCCATATAACATTACTCATTTTTCCATGGTTCAGAAGGACCTAATGAATAGAAATCTATATAATATTATGATGAAACAGAGTATGATAAATGAAATGAATACTTAAGATTAAAATTATTCAAATATATTTTCAAAATTCACTTCAAAGATGGGGAAAATCAAGGTGAAATCATGGGAAACTAATTCCATTGGTTTGGGATGTGGAAGGAATGTAAACATTATGAATAAATGAACCATGGGAAATAATCACGGGGAAGCATCATGTGAAATTGTAATCTACCGAATTCTTTATTCTTATATAAATTTGGTATAAAATATAGCATGTGGAACTCACATTTATATCCTATTAAAGGAATCATGTAGATTTAGAAGAATTTCATGAGGTGCAAGTTATCTACAACATTGTAAAGATTCTTAATTCACTGTAATAATGATAGAAGAAAACAACCTCAATTTACCTATTATAATGTCCTTTGTTTTTATGAACATTTATTATGTTCCACTCATTACCAAAATAAATATTTACATAAAATATATTTATTTTAATGGTTTTATTTTCAAATTAGGTAATAAAAACATCTTCTTTTATAAATATATCATATGTTATATATAAGAAAATATTAATAATGATCTTTATCTATTGGATTACTCAAAAGAAATATCTTTAATAGATAGAGAATCTAGTTCGCATGGTTTAGATGACATCTTTTTTTATATCACCACCTTGGTTATGTAAATGAAAAGAACATGAAAAATTTATACCAAGATGGATATTTAGATTATTTTAAATAAAAATCACTATGGATATTTCACCCCTGTTTTCATTGAAAAATGGCACATTCTCCATATTCTAGAAAAGGATAAAGGGCCACATATATTCTTAGGTCGGTCCATACAGATGTGTCTAGAAAATATATTATTATAAAATAATGTGGATACTCATAATTTATAAATTATAATTATGAAATTATTATATTAAGATATGTCTTCTGAATGAGGTATTATTCAGATTCTATTGATAAATTACAGGAATAAAACAATAGATTTGAGAATTATTTTTGTAAGAAAATAAATCAACTCCAAAAAAACTAATGTAGAAAATATCATAGAGAATAATTAATAATTTATCTATTGAAATATGGGATTGTATCCTAACTCAATCAACATTATATACTACAATGGAATTGTGAATGTGAGAGGTGTAACAGAAACTTCATAGACATGGTAAGATTAATGAGGAGTTATGAAATAATACTATTATATTTTTAGGGATATATAATATAGAAAAATATATACACAATTTTACATGTGAAAATAATTCATAAAATTATGTTCTATTTGAATTGATAAGTGGGAATTAACCATTATTGTCAAAATTATGAGTGTGGAGTTGCCAATAGTTTTTTAAGGCAATATATTGAAGCAAAATATCACCTCATTTCACTTAGGCTCTATTTATAGGGTATCCTATATAAATTAAATGATATTGCATATATGATTCCTCTAATATGAAGGATATGATTTTTAAACATACAATATTTCTTACAAACGAACAAATCTATAAAATAGGTTGTGGGAACAATTTATAATTTGATGAAGTCATGGATCAAGATACATATGATTTGGAACAATAATAGATTCCAAAAAACCCCATGTAACACAATGTTATAGAGACACGAGTATTTTATAAGAGTAAAAGAGAGTTATGAGTACCTAAATGTTATTTTTTTATGGTCATTGAAGAGATTGACTCCTTATTTATTATTAATAATGATATTGTAATATACTAGGAGGAATTAAGTGATAAAAAATATTCAAAATGCGATGAATCCATGAATTATAAAAAGGATTTTATGTACCAAAACCATTTATAGATTTTTAGTAGATCATCATATGGATGTAAATCTTGTTAGATGAAATAGGGTATTCCAGAAGAATTTCATCTTCGAGGGACAAGTCAGTACATATAAGGCATGGCTTCTTATTAAAGATTTTAAATAGTATCAATAAATAGATTTTGAAAAATATTTTCACCATTTTCTATGGTAAAAAAAATAGAATCCTATATGAAGTATTAATTTACCATGACTGTGATATTTGGTATTTGGATGTCAAATCAACTTTCTAGAATGAGATCATTCAGTAATATATATATATATATAAGAAACTAAAATAATGGTTTATGTTTAAAAATAATTCAAATAATTTATTATTATTTAGACATCCATTTATAGGTTAAATAAAGAATAATATTCATGAAATAATTGCATTAATTAAGAAGTAAAAAAATTTGATTTCATAATGACCAAATTCAATTCTTATGTCTATGAGAATTTATTCATAATAAAATCATTTTCGGGAAACTAAAATTTGATGACACAATACTTATTGAAAATGATGTACCAATATTTCCAATCATTAAGAGTAATTTAAACACATTCTTATTCATGAAGGAAATGGTTTTAGAATCATACATTATAAGGATCATGATCATTCATGATAAATCGAATAGATTTCATAGAATAAGCCATATTATGTATATTGATAAGATAACAAAGATATTTAGAATGGAATATTTCAACTGGATATTGTTTCCAATATCACATTGCATTAATCTTTCCAAAAAAATGTGTCCACACACACATGAGGAGAGACAAGGAATGTAATGGAGACAATGTCTATGAGAAAAAAGATCTGTCATGTATATAATGCTATGTGAGAGACAAGATGTCACCCATGCCTTTATCACGGTAGGGAGATATTAAGAAAATCTAGGAGTCTTACATTGGATTATAGTCTAGACTATCAAAATGCACCTCATGTGTTTTAAGGATATTTTCATGTTCCCTAGAGGATATGAGAATCCTGTCATTAGGGTATATATAGATGCTAGTTTCTGAATAGATCAATATGATCTGATATCATAATTAGGATATACCATCACTCTGAATGGAGATGTTTTGATTTTGGGTAACCCAATGATAGTTAATGTTACTGATTCTATAATAGTCTCTATGTAATTTGTGGCTTCTGATATAGTATAAAAACCAATTTAGATATGAAACATCATCCAAGAGATTTATGTGGATCCAAGAGATGAGGAACCTCTAACACTATATTTTATAACAATAGAGTAGAAAATCATTTAAAGGATCCATGGTCACATGTGCGGTTAAAGAAAATACTTAAAAAGTATCATTTCATGAGGGAATATTCTCAATGTGATACAACATCATTGTAATATTAATTTCATCAAAATACAACATAGAAAACCAATTAAATAATGCACTATCTCAACTAAATCAAGACTATCATGCAAGAGTTAGATAAATAATTTGTATTGGCAGTTGGATATAGCCCGTTTTGGATTATACATGAGTTGATTCCTTACAACCAAATACATTGTTCTTTATACTTCTTATATACCTATATACATTAATATTAGTAAATACATTATCATATTTTCATTATCATTATATATTCCATTTATGTGATAATGTCCAAGTGAATCTATTTCATTAAAAAGGCCATCATAGATTCTCACTATGATGAGAACTTTAAAGTATTTTTGGTAAAATCATATGCTTAGTGATATTGTTATATAAAATTATTTGAAGTGTCAAAGATGATGAAGACTTTAAGGGTGAGTATTTTTATGTAGATTTGACTCCACCTTCTCAAGTTTTCAATTGGTAATGTATAATATGAAATAGTCTGAGGGCAGACATGCTAGTAAGAATTACACATATTTATGTGTCATTAGATATTCATATATGAGAATATGTGTAATTATCTTTATAAATTAAGATTATCATTAACACATATAATGAACGATGTACGTTAATTTAGAGGCAAATCCCATATTTATAATATTCAAGAGAACAAGGGTATGTTAGGTGTGCTAAAAATAGCATGCTATTAAAGAATATGCCAAAAAATGGGTTTTCTCTTAAATCATGATGGAATCTGAAATCAAGACCCTTTGATTGAAATGGAATTATTGTATTAAATTCAATGAACATGGTGATAAATGGGTTCATTTCAGGAAGTCAAATAATGTTTCATCGTGCATATAGCTTGATGGAAAAAGGATAAAATATTCCTAATGAGATATAAAGGTAATGGGATTATATTTCATAGGTAGAATTATTATGTTGTTTTCATTATTATAATATTTGAATATTCATATATATGTGCATTTATGTATTCATAGACATTAATATTATAATTTAGGAAATCCATTAAAAATTGACTATGGATGTGGTTGAGAGGGTCACACACATATTGATTCCAACAATCAATATTAAATTATATTTTAATTTAATTATTAGAATCAATATTATCATCAAGCCCTAAAAATAAAATTTATTTAGAATTGATTGACCATATATAAGAAGTCACTATTTTATGTGAGTTGTATATTAAAAAAATACTTATTAATAATTTAATGGATATTATATTTATTTATTTTTCACTTAAATAATATTACTTATTCATGGTTTGGTAAATACTATGAAAGGTGGATGGTCATAGTGATGGAAACATGTAATGGAAACGACATACTGAATATTATTAAAATATATATTACTTTATATATTGCCATTTATATTATCCATAAGACATGCCCATGTTATAAAATAAATAATTATATTATTTTTATTAGATGTGGCGTTATCTGGGGATTATGATTATGGATAAGGGAATATATGAAATTCCAATACTCTAACTCTATGACCATATATTCATGATTACAACATTTGTGTGTATGATGTTGAAATCATTATAATATACACAATGACTCCATCCATTGATAATTTAATACATATTGATGATCTCTAGTGATTTTCTCAAGAATTAATGAAATATTCCACCTTCCACAGTCCACTTATTAGTGATTAAAGAAAATAATCAATACAATATCCCCAATGTATTTTCATGGAAGAAAATGAAGTGATACATGATGATTGGTAATGGAACATTGGAATGTTGATTACAATCAGTGATGCATTGATATCAAATTGTAATTTTTGGATTTCCACTAAAGGGATTTTAATTTTGATTATCTTGATGAAATTATGGTACAACCCAAACATATGTTCAATTGATCAATACATACATCGAAGAAAGAACTAAAGACCATGGTCAATTTTTATTATTAAATTTATTATAAATTTAACTTCAAAAGATCCTCTCTAGAGATATAAGATTATTATATTTGTTATTGGGATATGATTTTGAGACATTTATTTCCATATCATTTTCCTACAATTTATTCAATGAAATTAATGAAAAAATATAAATAGGAATGGTCCTGAATTTCATTATTTTGCCTTAAACATTCATTGATATCCTTGAAAAGACTAGCTTTGACAAGATATGGAAGCTTAATACACTTTTTCATTAATTTTTCAAATTTTTGTATATTGGTTAATGCCATGATAAATAATTTATGTGATTCTCAGCGACATTATGATGGATAAAATTAATCATTTAAAAAATAATTGATAGTTGAAAATTAAATTGATATAGAATAATGAATTAATAGAAAACGAGGTAATAAAAGAAAGTAATATGATTATTTAGGTGGTATTTGGTTCTATAAAATAAATTATATTAGGTAAGTTTCTTTTCTATTTCATATATATAGTTTGGTGAATGTACATGCACAAACATACTTATCACAGAGTTCTTATTCTTACGTGTAAAATCGATTTGAAAATATCCTTGAAATATATTTTACTTTAATAGATTATAGTGGTCCCTGATTATAATTGGAATATAGTAGTTCAAGGAAAATATTTTGTAAATAGTATGAATTATGATACAAATACATCACATTGATAGGATACGGATGATGTTTGATTATCTAGTGTTGGTGGTTCCTAAGCATGAAGACTTAATCACGTGAATTGTTCATTTATTGAACTCAAATAATATGGCCATGAGATAGAAGATTAAATAATAATTTCATCGGTTATTCATGTCACAATATTGTCATTTATGATTTTCTGTTATGGTTATTCAGATTGAGTTCATTATTGATATATACGTTGAATTATATAATACTATGTATAGATAATAACTATGAGAAAATATGGTCATGGATAAGTTCCACATGTTTTGTATATCACAAGTTACATGACATTAGTTTAATGTTCATGGGTGTATTTGTCACTTTTATGTCATTTGGAGAACATATATCTTTCACTTTGATGAAATTAATGATTTTTAATAAATTCCATGTTAATGATGATATCAAGAAATTTAATTCAATATTTTAATTGAATAAATTTCAAATGTAAAGGTTGATGACACATATATGGATCCTATTTGAAAACATATTTTCGAATAATAAGATTATATTACACTGTAGCATTATTTAGAAGGGTTTGTTAATAATTTCTGTAAATTATCCATTTCTAAATGGGCACCATATTGAGATGATTGATAAAAACATTATTTTTTGTTTTGGGGTTTCTTCCACATAGAATAAATTCATGAGGTTTTTACAATAGGTTTATCTAAAAATTCAATAGATTGATTTGAATATATTTTTAAAATTTTAATATTTCTAATTCTATGGAATGGTATTTTTAAAATTTTTATTGATAAAAAATTAATTAACAATAGTATTCAAATCAATAATATTAGATTTGAATTTTATATAATATAAAATTAAGATATGAATAAATTTAATATATATTTACTCAGGATATACATGAATATAATATTTTTTAATTTTTTAATTAGTTGAAAAAATAAAATAAATATTTATTCAAATATTATGTGAATATAATATTTATTTGATCAACTATAAATATTTATATCATTTAAGGTATGGTAATATTATGGAATAATTTTCATCATGTTCTTGTTAAAAAAATATTAATATTGTTCAGCTAAGTATATATTTATTTATAAAGGAATAGATATTAGAATATTACATATATCATTAATAACAATAGATTTATTAATATTATAATGGATTTTCCCTGAGGTTTTAATAGAGATTAATTATAAGAGAAGGGAAAAATCTATATTTTGAAATTTTAGCCTATTTATAAAAATTAGAATATGTTATTTTTTTGATATATAATATTCATACATTATGATTCTACAATGAAGACCTAACAATAGAATTAATGTTAATCAAATCTCATCTATCAAGATTATTGACATAAAATTTATGCGATTTAAATATATGATCAAGAATTAATGACATGGAGTACAAAATTACCTCCCATTGACACATGAAATGTCAAGAATAACATTTTGAGATTCATGGAAAATGTGTGGATATCCATAATGGAATTCTCATTTGGATTCTTGATGCAATGATATTTCCATCATAATACGTTATTATGTTAATTATATAAACATTAAGAGAAAATAAAACGTGAAATAAATAGTTATAGATATTTATTGTATTTAAATTAAAAATTAGAAATTATTGTGAACCCATTGAAGTTATTTTTTATTTTTAAATAGTGTAATTAGTAAGATGTAATGACCTTTTTATTATTCTTTCTAAACATGATTATATTGACTTAAATATTTTAATGTGGTCTTTATAGATGATTTATAAATTATATTTAATTTAATTTATAATAATTCATCTCTTGGTTAGAGTTGTATTTCCAACAGTTGAGACCACATGTGAATCAGTGTTTTTATGTGAAATTTAGTAACCCAATCCACCTAAACAATTTCTAAACCATTTAAGTCTACTAGATTTACACATTTCTCCCCATATTCTATATGTATCCGAATAGTAGGGAGGGATTAAAAATATTTTGGAGAGACTATACTCTCAAAAGTAAAGATTGAGTTCCCTTATAAAATCAATCAGAATTTTACAACAAACTATGCCTATGATGGACATTCCCATAACCTATAAACAACAAAAAAAGAATAAAGAAGGACTCCCATAGTGAAATGTATATAAATTTATAAAATATATACAAAAAAAATTCATTATATAATAAATCATAAATTAAAATAAACACAACAAGAATATGATATATAATATAGCACAAGAGAACATTAGATCAATACCTATAAAATATAACTAAAAATAGAGGTATAATGGCCTCTTTCAAAACTCACATGCCATGATACATCTGAGAGATCAACATCCAATACCATACACATCATGAGTTATGTTTTTAGTAAGGATTCATTCTTTATTCATGAAATGAATCATGATACATACCCAAAAACATTAAAAACCATGTCATCTATCCGAGTAGGAAGTCCGTCTAGTGGCCTTATAGGATTCCCTCATACACCCAGACTCACTATATGTCTGTAATCAATTAGATTGGAATACAAATCATGGAAGAAAGTGAAATTTGTCCCTTAGTGCCACTCACCAACCCAAAAATCTAAACTATGGTTGCACATATGATCCATTGTTATACCGAGTTGTCTAAAAGAAAAACACACATAGAATACATAGCTAACTCAACCTAACATAATATTGAACCAACCAAAAACCATCAATTAATCATACAATATCATGAAACAATGGGGTATAACTAAAAATCCACCTCATTAAATCATATTTAAAAACCAAGTGATTTGACTATATCCTCAAATATTCCACCAACAGAGTCCCACCTAACCCAATGGTCATATCACAACAATTAAAAAACCAAAACCCCGAAATATCAATGGAAACAATGATACAATAAATAAATACAATGAAAAGTTTTCAATGTGTGCACAATAACAAACATAAATTTTCAAAGGAAGATAAAAAAATTTATTCATTGAGGACTGAAATTAAAAAATTATATCCTATCAACAATAAGAAAAAAAATTGGGGCCCAAACAAGTAAAATAAAAATCTATGTATTCATTTACTATACAATCATATCTCAATGATCTCATCAAAACTACATACTAGACTACCTATAAAGAACCCCCGACTTAATCCCAAACAGAAAAATTTATCATAGGTTATAGATCATATTGCATCATGTTATATATATCTTATTGTATATTGATCACTAATATTTTTTATCAATTTACCCTTAATAAACAATGTGTTCCAAGGCGTTGTTATTACATAATGGTAACGCCTTGGTGAATGTGGTTTACCTATCCTTGATTTCTTAAGCATCCAAATCATCTAGATTTTATAGTACCCTTCCTTGTTCTTTATGAACCACCATTGTACATCTAGAAATCTTTCGGTAAGTCAAAATCTAGTTTGATCCATATATCCAATGGGGAAAATTCTGTAGAGCTTTATAATAAAATAACTCTTTCTCCTCATGGATAACATTAAACCCATTTTAAACACAAGAAACAACCTCCAATACTATTATAAACACAATATTTAGGTAAATCATAAGAGTCACACTACCTCAATTGCTATATGGAAATTCACTTTTCCTCATATAGAATATGCCAACGTTATTCAATAGGGAATCAACCATACTCATATTATTAAGTCCAAGGTGGAATATAACATATCATATCACATCCATTGATACTAATCAATTATATCTATTATATTATAACCATTACTAATTAATCATTCTCAACAATTTGATATTTTATTTAATATTTGTTTTTGAAAAAATTTATTTTCTATGACATCTTGTGTTACACGCATCATCGAGTTATAAAAAACTATGATATATAATTAATTTTATTATTTAAACAAGATTATTATTACCAATACATTAAATTTTATAAAATAATAGAAATGAAATTTTTTAAAATATTTTGTTTATTTTTTTAAACAAATAAAAAATATTGGTAAATATTTCTTATTTATTGGTAAAGTCTTAATATGTTTCAAAAATACTATTATCTCAAAAATTGTATTATTTCATTTTGTGAAAAATTAATAAAATTAATTTATTCAAATTTTATAAAATTTATTTGAAAAAATATTCTAAATTTTTGAAAACTAAATTTAAAAATTATATTTGAGTGAATTTATGAAAAAAAAATTAATGGATTAATTTTTCAATAAATAGTAAATAAATACTGATTTTTATTAATAACTGCATTTTGGTTTAAAGAATATAAAATTATCATTTTTTTAATATGGTTTAAAAAAAATTGATCAATTATATTTTTTAATCTAATTCTGTTCATTGGAATTACTTTTATATTGAAATTTATTTTTAAAACATTCTACACATATGAACTTATTATCATTGAAAAACTATATTTTCAACACCCCTATAGGTATATTTTTTAATTAAAAACATCCACTTCTATGAATGTAATTTTTATAAATTTGTTAAATATTTTTAATATGTATAAATAATAATATATAATATTTTTCATATTATTTTTTCGTCAAAATGAATAGTAAAAATAGTAAAAATTTAATTATGGCAGTTAAAGATAAAATGGGCTTCTCTAGGAGATAATCTAAATTGATAAACGTTAAAATTAAATAATAATATTTAAAAACAAATTATATGGAAAAATCTCAACCATATATCACACAATATATGATAATGAATCATTTTGGAACCTTGTGTCATGTTTAAATTGTCTGTATACCTTTTAATTTTCATAAAAATCCAAGTGTGTCCACTCCAACCCTTATAAAAGGCCACCCAATTTCCTATCCACATAACACATAGAAAATTTTGAATAAAACAATATATTCCCAAATACATTACATAATTCCATATACACTTCCTAGAGTATTTCTTGAGACTATTAAAAACTATTAATAAGAAATCATCAATAAACCATAAAAGATTCTCTGAAGAATTGATATAGTTCTTAACCATGCGTTCCATTTTATTTATTATTATAAATAATTTAAATAATATTAAACAATGATCATAAAATACCATCAATATATCACATATTCTGATATTATATTATATTGATGGAATTGCCTACATCTATCTCCTTTCCATCATGTGGGAAACGAAATCATCGATCATTTTTATGAAAGAATTCCACCTCACAAACCGATGAAATTCATTTTCCATACCCACCAATCATGACTAGATATAATGATATGTTTATTAGATATTTATGAAATAATTTTATTTAATAAATTATAGTATCATATATACCTTATATCATTCCATTTTATGGGAATATGATAGTGTCGCTCATGTGTACGAACGACTACCACCTCACGAAGTGATGTGATTCGTTCTTCATTTACACATTACATTTAAAGTAATAACAATTGTTTCAATGATAATATATTATATATATTAAAAAATGATTTAATAATGGTTATTTCCTTTATTTTTTTATACATCACGAAAATGGAAATTGTGTTCACGCATGCATATGGCCTATTGCCTCCATGATCGATGTTGTTTATTTTCTCACTTTAAATACAATGGATTTCTCTAAATACATATATTGTGTATATATATAATATTTATATCTTTTATAACTATATAACTATATATTTTAATCATGATTAATGTAAAAGAACAAAAAACTACTGAACCAAAATATACTAGAGAAATAAAGAAGTTACTACATAAATTGGGATATCAAAAAAGAATTGTTAACAAACGTGTTAAAAAGATCATAATTAAGTAATATATGGTATGGTAAATATGATTATGGTTATTCAATACATTTTTAATAAAAATATATTCATTATACACGATGTTAAAATGTGTATGAACTATTTTGAGTCTTTTGGTAAGGGACTTTCGTCTCACTTTTTTTGTGGGACACGTTCCTTAAACGCCACTAGTTTCTTTTACAAATTATATATATATACTACCCATGGATGTATTGAATTTTTCTTCTCATGAAACATATGTGACATATATATCAAAATAAGGTTAATTTATTCGTTGTTATTATGAATCAATAATTAATAATTCATATAATATTTATGTTACAATATCATTATTTATTAGGATTGTTTATGATTTTGTTTTCAATGATGAAATATTATGATCTACCTCTCATAAAAATATTTTTCCCCATCCATTGGTTAATTCTATAGAATTCATGATTTACTATATTTTTCCACCCATTATGTAGTTAGGATTCAAAAATAATGTTTTTAAGGAAAAACTGAATTTATTTATCTGTTCATTAGAAAACCCATTTTTTTCCATGTCAATGTTTCATAGAAATGATTTAAATAAATTTTTCACTGTAATATAATAAATTTATAAGGAAAATGTTCTCATGTTTTTTTATATAATTTATTAAAATTAATCTTCTTTTCATTTTCGGAACATGGTCCTTTTTACTTTTAACCAGGATTGATAAATCAATCTATGTTTTAACTTGTACAACATGAATAGTGTTTAACACCATCATTACCACTCAATTATTTGATGCTCACTTTAAAAGGTTCCATGGTTTTTTTAAGAGCAATGTTTTTACTTATTATAAAGTAATTTATTCTAATTTAATTATGTTATTCCAACTGGAATGGTTATTTTCCACAAAAATGTTTTATTGAACATTTTAGGGAATTTCTATTCATCAATGACAAAAAATAGTGGTGTTGCTTATTTTTTACTAGGGATATAATATAATATTTAAATACTTATACTTTCTATTGATTCTTTATGTGTAATATTACTATTAAATTAAATTTATAAATCTTATTTATTTAAATGGGTTATTCCACGATAAAATGTCTATGATGGAAGATTGTTTTTTATGTTTTATGTTTTGATGAATGTTTTATGATCTTATGAAATACAAACGTGTGGACTATGTAATGTGTGGGATATATATCTCACTATAATTAATTGGTTAATATATAATATATCATGAGATATCTATGGTAAATAGGCTTTCATTCTTTACCCACACTGGGAAATAGGTCTATAAGATTGACCTACTATGAGAAACATGTGATGATTCCTAATTTGTTATGAAATGGGAAAGTGGATTTTATTACTGATCCATTTTGATTGGATGGTCTCATACATTGACAATGAAATTTTTCATTGTTTCCATAATTATGATAGTTAAACAAATATATTACTTCAACTTATAGTACATTTTTTATTTATGATCATTTCTCACTCTTATAGTTCATGTAATTTGAAATGATAATGTTTTATGCCATGGATCTTGTTTATGATCCCTGCCATATTTGTTAAGAAATTTTCATGTTATATTGATAATAACATACCCTTTTTTGTATTATTATTTATTGTGATCATTGGTTGATATCATCCTGGTTTACCCTTACAGATCATTTGAGCTCACTCAATCAGAAGTCACATTTTTCTAGGTAATGAAGAAAGGTTTAAGAAGGAGATATCAATAATGTGTACTAATTTGGAAGCTCTTTATGGGAGATATTGAATATACTTAATTAAATAAGAATATAGTGTATCTAGTCTCCAAATACACTAATGTTTTATATACCAATTCAATATATTGGTTAATGTTTTTGAATATTCATCTAGTAATATTTATTATCTATATATGAAATTCCAGGTTCGTTATGGTTGGTATCAGGGTAATGTTTTAGTTAACCTTTGGAAAATAGGATGAAAAAACATTATTGAGATACCTATGGGTATGTATAAGGATATTTCTAATGATAAGTCTAAGTATAATTATAATGATAAGTAAAATTATTGGAAAATGTCTTGAAATTTTGGTGACGTATAAAGATAGTGGTTTCTATTAAATTACATCCATGTTCAGATACTAAAAGTGAATGTGGATCTAATATATTCATAACAAGGAGTAATAGCTATAAAAATGGTGCATTGATCTAGACTATATCATCACCTAATACCTGATAATGGGTCTTACCACATAACTAGTTTGACACTCTAGGGGATATTCTTTGGAAATTCACAAATTCTATATGAATCATCATGAATGATTTTAATAATGACTAGTAATGGCCTAGGTTTAGCCTAAGGGTTCATATATTGAAAACACGTAGTCTTTATATAGCCATCCTATAAATAAATTTTAAATTTTATGTGGTTTCAAAATATTATTATTATTCATAGCACTATTCTTTTTTACTTTTAGTCGATCTCTCCAACCATGAGGAATATTGTTTATAATAAATGAGATGGAAAATTCAATAATTTTGAGTAGCCAAATTCTATGATGAATGGAGAGAAATATATTTTGATTATTCTAAATCATATATCATGAAATATAAATAACAACATGAACTTATGTGAGATCAAAAATGTGTTAAATAAGTGGAAGATAGAATTTTATGAAAACTAGTGTAGTAAAAACATAGAGGGAATAATATCCATCTTCTTACATGTCATGAAGGTTGGAATAATAACATAGAATAATATATTTAATTGATGGTAGGATGTTTTATATGTGGAAATAATGGTTACATATCAATGATTTTCCTTGTAATTTTATGTATTATAAGTGTCGAACTTGGGAAATATCCATGATAATTCCCTAAACAATGTGTTATCACAGTGATTACAGAAGGGCCTATGAAATTATAACCACTGAAGTAAAAGGATATATGTGTGTATGTATTGGGATTCAAGGATTATATTGTAGAAGAATTTTTACCATCAGTAATTCAAGAAAAATCATATGATTGTGATAATTTTTGGAAACATATATGTCCTCAAGTAAGATTAAATTAAGAGTTATTGTAACATCCTAGGTAAAAAAACAATATTACTTTTTATTTTTTTATTAATATTTTTGAATAAAATATTAATATTACATTAAAGGGGATGCCATGTTCGGTGGCGTACCCAATACGCAACAACGAGTTTTGTTGAAATCGTACAATGCACACTAATAATATAATAATATTATTTCAAATGGTAGTTCACACGTATCTATTGTATTGGTGAGAATGAATAGGAATAACAAAAATGTGATTATATATGTTCGTTAAATGTTTTTTACATTTACCCAATAAAAGATAAAGGCGTAAAATAATAAAAGAATTCAATTTTAAGCATAAATACTGTAATATTCACTAAAGGGTCGATTTATCACTTTTTGAGGGCGAACCCTCTTTTAAAATGGTTTTGGTCACTATTATACATTCTTTTGGACCAAATAAAATCTTTCATTACAATTGGGACATAAAAATTTACGTTGTTTAATTTTTCAAATGAAGTTTATTTTTGATGAATAAGTGAAAAATGTTGTATATTAATTCAAAAACTAATTTAAATATAATTTGTTTATATGATTATATTATATTTTTAATTAGTTTCAAGGTGAAATCACAATATATTTTTATTATTTAATCTAATGGTGGACTTTGGAATTAATTTCACTTTGAAATTTGACAAAATGAAATGTCAATCTTTTGATAAATATTGTTTCTTGAAAACACGCTATTTGTTTTGAAAACCAGAATTAATTATTAAATTAATTAGTGCTACTTATATTCTTTGAATTAGGTAAAATAGACATCATTTTTTATTCGGAATATCTATTATAGCTTAGGGTGAAGTTTTGGTATTTTTCTGAAAAACTGCAATTTTTGATGAATATTAAAACCACTAAGTGGTAGTCAAGAAAACTGATTTTCTGTTAAAATGAAAGATTAACACAAATGTGTTTTGAATTTTGAAAATGTGACATACATGGATGTCATTAGTAAGTAAAATTTGGTTCGATGGGATGAAAATATTATTTGTGAATAGTAACTTTTTTTCAATTGCGATTAGAGGTAATTTGTGTAATTTAAGGTAAAAATAATGTTATAATAATATGAAATCACGCTGACACTTGTCTTACATATATTGGAAGAGTCTTGGAAGACCAGTACAACCCATGGGTCAATTTTTGGGACCTCATGGAGCCACGTGGGTGGGATAATGACATTAATGCCTTTTTTTATGTAAAAGTAAAAATGACACAAACATGTTTTTTTTACTAAAACAATTTTTACAAGGAGTTATAGAAGTCAGATTATTGACTATAAATATTCATTGGAATGATAAATAGATTTCATAAATCATTGTATTTGTTTTATAATTTTTATACTTTAAATAAATTAAATTAATTTTGACAACATGATGATGTATCGATTACCTCATTAATGAACGATTAAAATAAACTGAAACGATAATGCAAACTCTAAGAAATAAAAATGTCCAAATACTATTGGAGGAGTATATTTCGAATCCTTATAATCTTATCCCCGAAATATATCTTTGTGGGACCACAAAAATCCAAAAACGCATTTTATAATAATATAACATTCATGATTTCCAAAAGAGCCCCTCTTCTCCTTTTATAAAAGGCCCCCACCACTACCTCATTACACACTCCTATCAAGCCTTTGGATCGGCCAACCCCAGCACATTTTATCTTTTCACATCCCTCTCCTCGCCCTAGAAGCCTCTCTTTGGGCAGAATCCTTTCCACGGAAGCCTTCGGGATCAAATCAAAAAGTGTTACTCTTTTAAAGGTAATGATTTCTCTTATGTTCATTTGTTTTAATTTGCTTATCCAACCCCCTAAACTTTTTTTATTCCACTATTTAGTAACTACACTAATATATAATATAACTAGGATATTTTTATGAGGTGGATTAGAGCTACACTTACACACACCAACATCTAATGGTTAATGAACATACTGTTTCCGTGGATGGCGAATTTCTGCCTCACGAAACAATGATTGTTCAATAATCTTCTAACACCTTTAATGGTAACCATTATGATGTCACTATATTTATATATGATATATTTTGTGTTTATGTTTTCCTTATGCTTATGTATTTTTCATTTATTCCTTATCATTATGGATTCCATTATGTGAAAACGCGATATCTTCATTTTAGGAAGTACAGACTACCGCCCCCTCAAAGTAATTTGATTCGTTAATGCCATATGTGGGACGTATAAAGGATGGATTTAATGATTTTATATATTATATTATACTGTAATAATAATATACCTATGTGTCTTTATGTTTTAATCCAATTAATGTATGAAATAGAAATCAATGTAGCGTTCATGCGTACGTACAGATTACCATCTCCATGAACGGTGCCTTTCATTTCTCATGTCCAAATGTTATGTACTATTATATATACATATGTATAATGGATATATATGATATATATTACATATAAATTATTAATATCATTCTATAATTATAATATATATATATATATATATATCAGTAATTTTTAATTCCATTAATATGACAAAGAAATGGAAGTAGCTTTCATGCGTTCGTACGGATTACCGTCTCCATGAACGGTGCATTTCATTTCTTAAATGTAAATAATTATTTAATATTATAAATGTGAGTATATACTGGATATAGATGATATCTAAATCAATAATATCATTCTTGAGATAATGGATATTTGACTATACGAATAACATGTAAGTGTAAGAAGTCCATTTTGGACTTAAGAACCAAACATCGACAAAACGAACGATATTAACTTAAATAATTACATAGTGTTAATAACACAGTAATAAGTGATATAAAAGGAATAATTAAGATGAAATAGGATTTTAAGAAAGTATAAATTAACTTAAATTTATTATTCAGGATATTAATGAAAGATCGAGTCAAGTCTGACACAAGGTAAGGGATCATACTAGTCTCTTTCTTTTTAAGTAATCTCTTTTATGTCACTTACATTAATATCTTATTTATTATGTTGGGGGATGTTCTTATATAATTACTCTTACTGTAATTTTTATGTTCATATGTGGAGAGACCCTATTTGATCTCATCAATCCATTTTTTGAGTTTTAAGTGGCGTCGTTAGGCTGCCGAATTTTCATAAGGGGATTTTTCATCTCACTTTTATTCCAATGAGATTCATGATACATTTGCCACTATTTCCTTTTGTGTGATTTATTTACTACACATTATTGTGTCATTTTTGTAATATATTCTACTCTATGGGTATTTAAAACTTCATTATATGACCCTTATTTAATGGGGTGTACATTTTGATAGTTGCCCAAGTCAGTAAGGGAACCTTTCACCCTCCTCTTTTTAAAAGACTTCTTCTTGTTATGTCTTTTAATTTAAATATTATTATGTTGTGATATATTCTTCTGTATCCTTATTTCTTTAAATTATATTTCCAAGTGATGAGATACCATTTTTATCTCTCATCGTCTCATTTAATGAATTTCATAATGACGTTGTTAAGCTGTCGAGTTTCTGTAAGGGAACTTCTTACCCAAAGTTCAATTATTTGGGTTAAACATATGTTTCATTATTATGTCGTACATTGAAATTTTTTTGATTATCTCTGATTGTTTTACACATAATATTCTTTTATATTGGGTGTATTTATATTTTTCACACATAATCATGTAATTTATTTAACGTTAATCTAAGGATACCGAAATTGTATGGGACTTGTCTCAATCTCCTTTTATTGAGGCATATTTTGTTTTATACACACCTTTATTTTATACAGTGTATAAATCCCATTTACATTTATGATTATTCAAAAGGAATCTTTTTATGAGAATCGTTTTCCTAAACGACAAAAGGGAATATTTTTTTTCGTACGTATGCGGCGACAACGAATTTTCCGCCACCGTGACCATTATTTGAGTTTCGACTTCCTCTACAAGCCATAACCTTTTTTAAAATGAAAAATAATTACCATGTTTTACTTTTCATTTATTTTTCTATTGAAAATGTTTTGGTTATATCAATGTGGTTCTATTGATATCTTGTGATCGAAATGTGGAAATGTTATGTTTCCATTATGCATGTTTTATGTGATACGATTACGTTATGGTTCTTGGGAATTGTTTATGAAGATGGGTGGTTCCATGATAAACTAAGGGCGTGTGAGCCCGATATTTCTCTCCAATGCATTGGGTAACGTGAAGGAGATAAACGTTATGGTTTCTCTAAAAATATTTAGGGAATATACTGTGATAGGTATTCCAAATGTAACCATGAGGGTTACTCCCTAGATAAGAATGTTATGAATTCCTCACGTTACCATTATGTATTATGATTTAATGAGTTATGTTGAAGTACTTATGTTTTATGTGTAATGAATGATTTCATTGATGTTTATGTATACATGGACTAATGTTTCTTTTCCGTAATCTTACAAACCTTACTGAGCAGTTTGAGCTCATCCCTAGTTTTTGAAATGTTTTCCACAGGTCTTAATGTTGAATAAGGGTCGAGGATTGGATCAAGGAAATGTCATGCTTTCTATAACATGGAACCAGACATGACACTTTTGATCATGAGTTTTTATCTTGTTAGAAAAATGGAAACTGTGTAGATGTATCTACTATGTAATCTTTTGAGATATAATAGTTGTGTCCTAATTCTATAAAACTCTAAACCTGAAAAGATCCTCAATGTGAAATATTCAATTTAATTCAAGATTAACTATGGTTTAAGGCCGGGGACTTATAGTTGGTATCAGTGGTCGGTTTAGACAACTTTAGAGTTTAGGGTGTTGTTTAAGCATAAGTGACAAGTTGTGTATAACAACAATGGGTATTATATTTGATAGAGTCTTTGGTGTTAGAATGTGATTGAGATAAGTTGGATAATTATAACATAGTGGTTATATTTCTCTTTACTACATGATGATTTTTTTGATATACTCACATTTACCTTTTATGTTTTAGTAAATGGATGGACCAAGGAGGAACCAAAGTGACCATGGGTTTGAAGGAAATTGTGGAGGTTCTCTGATTAAGAAACTGGTTGAAAGGGGTGATTCAATGACGAATCTTGTGGTTATTCTAAACCAATTATCAAGGAGTCATTATTAACCACTTGAACCTTGGTGATATATATAATGCATCATGTATGAGAGAACCAACTTGACGTGGAAGCTCATTTAATAATTATAACGGTAACCATTCGGGTTTATATGATCCTTAATTTTGAGGTAATTATGGGTTACTATATGTTATGTTGTAAAATTAAAGGGATGAGATGATATTGAGGTTAAAATATGTTATGGTTATTTTTAATTATTTATCTCTTTTTGGGGAATTATTTAAGGATTACATAGTTTTGGAAAAAGCACAACACGCGGACCGTGTGACAACCCGTCGCGTTGGACAAAGCTGCAGGAATCGAACCTACAACCGAAGAGCAACTGGTATTTATCGCCTACCACTGGGCTACGTGAAGTAACTAGTTAGTTTGAATAATTCATTTTAGTTAGATTTTTTTATGAATCAATATTATGTCTATTTTGGGTTATCTATGGAAATTATTAACTTATCATGGAGGATATGCGATTAGGTTAGTTACTTTTCAGTACGAGATTTTGAGAGTAACTGATGTTATTTTTGAGATAAATGTAAAGATTTATTTTGGAAGGCTATGTGATTAAATACTTCAAAGATTTGGGTTTCAATAATAGTTTGGTTTACTTTGAAAAATTATATGGATAATTGTTTGTCAAATGGTCAATGTTGAAATTTGGGGTTTTGTTGGACAAATTTTGGAGATTAAGAATAGTTTTTTATAAAGGATTTTTCTTTTTGGGTATTATCTGATCTTGAACTAATGATTTTGGTTCCAATATTGGTTTTGGAATAATGACATTGAAAATAAATATTCCTCTTTTTTGGATTACGTGATTCTCTAGAAGTTGTTTATAGTACTCTTATTGTGAAGAAGTCTTCCAAAATACTGGTCTTTTAGAGAAAATATGAGTTTGTGTAAGAAATCAAGTAAGAGTTGTAAGTCAACATGACAAGTAAGTATGTTACCTTATGTATTAGTTAAGCTCATAAATAAATTCCTCAATGAATAGTAACATAAATAAAAAATGTTGTCTGTTAGCCTTTCCTACTGGGGAAGAAAATACCGTTTAACCAATCACAATTTTGTGATTTTCCTGTGGTTAACTTTCTCATAAACATGTTTTAAATCACTCTCCATCAGGCCATGATGGTTTGTTTTCTCCTCCATATCCATATTTTCATGTAATCATAGTATATGTTGTCTCGAGTGACCTTTGTACTTATCTTTATTTATTTTAAAGTGATATTTTAATTGACTCCTTTACTGATGTGGGACTTTCAATGAAGTTTCCAAGACCAAATTTAAAATTTCAAGGACGCAATTACCAAATGTGGGGAAAGATGTAACATCCCAGGTAAATAAAGAATATTTCTTTTTTTTATTAATAATTTTGAAGAAAATATTCATATTACTTTAAAGCGGATTTTATGTTCGGTGGCATACCCAAAATGCAACAACGAGTTTTGTTGAAATCTTACAATGCACACCAATAATATAATAATATTATTTCAAATGGTAGCTCGCACTTATCCTTTGTATTGGTGATAATGAATAGGAATAAATAAAATTTGATTATATATGTTCGTTATATGTTTTTACATTTACCCAATAAAAGATAACGGCTTAAAATAAGAAAAGAATTCAATTTTAAGCATAAATACTGAAATATTCAGTACAGGGTCGATTTATCACCTTTTGATGGAGAACCCTCTTTAAAAATGGATTTGGTCACTCTTATACATTCTTTTGGACCAAATAAAATCTTTCATTAGAATCGGGCCATCAAAATTTACCTTGTGTAATTTTTCCGATAAAGTTCATTTTTGATGAATAAGTGAAAAATGTTGTATTTTAATTCAAAACATATATTTAATCTAATTTATTTAAATGATTAGATTATATTTTGAATTATTTTTAATGTGAAATCATAATATATTATTACTATTTAATCCAATGGTGGTCTTTGGAATTAATTTCACTTTCAAATTTGACATAAAAAAATGACAATCTATTGATAAATATTGTTTCATGAAAACACGCTATTTGTTTTTACCACGTGAATTTATTATTAAAATAATTAATGCAACTTATATTCTTTTAATTAGGTAAAATAGACATCATTTTTGAATTTGGAATATTGATTATAGGTTCGGGTTAATTTTTGGTATTTTTCTGAAAAACTTCAATTTTTGATGAATAGTGAAACCACTAAGTGGTAGTCAGGCAAACTGATTTTTCATTTAAATAATGTTTCACACAAATTTGTTTTGAATTTCGAAAATCTGAAATACATGGTTGTCATTAGTAAGTAAAATGTGGGTCAATGGGATGAAAATAATTTTTTGGTGAATAATATCTTTTTTTAATCGCGGTTAAAGGTAATTAGTGTAATTTAAGGTAAAAATAATGTTATAATAATATAAAATCACTATGACACTTGTAATAAACCTATTGGATGAGTCTTGGCCGACCTTTTAAACCCCTGGGTCAATTTGGGGGACCCCATGGAGCCACATGTGTGGGATAATGTCATTAATGCCGTTTTTTTAAGTAAAAGTAAAAATGACTCAAACATTTATTGTTTTACAAAAACAATTTTCACAAGGGGTTATGCAAGTCATATTTTTGACTATAAATATCCATTGTATAGATAAGAAGATTTCCTACATCATAGTATTTTTTTTATAATTTTTATACGTTAACTAAATTAAATTATGTTTGACACCATGATGATGGGTCGATTACCTCATTAATGAACCATTAAAATAAAATGAAATGATAATGTAAACTCTAAGCAGTAAACATGTAAAAAACCTATTAGAGGTGTATAGTTTGAAGACTTATAATCTTATCCTCGAAATATATCTTTGTGCGACCTCAAAAACTGGAAAATGTTTTTCATAATAATATATCATTCATGATTTCCAAAAGAGCCCATCCACTCCTCTTATAAAAGGACCCCACCACTACCTCATTAAAAACACCTCTCTTGCCTTTGGATCGGACAACCCCTGCCCATTTCATCTCTCCACATCCCTCCCCTTGTCCTAGAAGCCTCACATTGGGCATAATCCTTTCCATGGAAACCTTTGGACTCAAATATAAAAGTGTTACTGTTTTAAAAGTAATGCTTTCTCTTATGTTCATTTGTTTTATTTTGTTTCTACAACCCCCTAAACTCTTTATAATCAATTATTTTGTAACTAAACCATTATATTATATATACTAGGATGTTATTATGAGATGGATTTGTGATACACCTATACACACCTACATCTAATGGTTAATGAACATAATATTTCCGTGGATGGCGAATTTCTGCCTCACGAAACCATGATTGTTCCATATTCTTCTAACACCTTTCATGGTGGCCATTATGATGTAATTGTATTTATATATGATATATTTTGTGTTTATGGTTTCCTTATGCTTCTGTATTTTTCATTTATTACATATAATTATGAATTTCATTATGGGAAAACGCGATATCTTCATTTTAGAATGTACGGACTACCGCCCCCTCAAAGTAATTTGATTAGTTAATGCCATATGTGGGATGTATAAAGGATGTAGTTAATGATTTTATATATGATATTATACTGTAATAATAATATACCTATTTATCATTTTGTTTTAATTTCATTAATGTATGAAATAGAAATTAAAGTAGCGTTCATGTGTACGTAAGGATTACCATCTCCATGAACAGTGCCTTTCATTTTTCATGTCCAAATGATATGTAATATTATATGTACATATTTATAATGGATATATGTGATATATATTACATATAAATGATTAATATCATTCTATAATTATAATATATATATATCTCAGTTATTTTTAATTCCATTAATATCACAAAAAAAAAGGAAGTAGCGTTCATGCGTACGTACGGCTTACCGTCTCCATGAACGGTGAATTTCATTTAGTTCCTCTAAATGATTATGTAATATTATAAATGTGTGTATATATTGGATATAGTTGATATCTATGTCATTAATATCATACTTGAGATAATGGATATTTGACTATACGAACAACATGTAAGTGTAAGAAGTCCATCTTGGACTTAAGAACCAAGCATCGACAAAATGAACGTTATTAACTTAAATAATTACATAGTGTTTCTAACATAGTAATAATTGATATAAAAGAAATAATGAACATGAAAATTTTTCTCAAGCAAGTAAAAATTAACTCATGTTTAATATTCAGGATATTAAAGAAAGACTGAGTCAAGTCGGACAGAAGGTAAGGGATCCTTCCTCTATCATTCTTTTTAAGTACTCTCTTTTATGTCACTTACATGAAGCTCTTATATATTATGTTGGGGGATGTTCATATATAATTAATCTTACTGTACTTTTTATGTTCATATGATGAGATACCCTATTTAATATCATCAATCCATTTTTTGGAGTTTTAAGTGGCGTCGTTAGGCTGCCAAATTTTCATAAGGGGATTTTTCATCGCACTTTTATTATTGTGAGATTCATGCTACATTTTCCACTATTTCCTTTTGTGTGGTTTATGTACTACCTGTGATTTTATTCTTTTTGAAATAAAATCTAGTCTATGGTTATTTACAACTACATTGTATGACCCTTATTTAATGGTGTGTACGTTTTGAATGTTACCCAAGTCGGTATGTAACACCCCGAGCTCCCATGATACGCTTCTCATTCAATAATGCAATAGCTTGCATTGTACGAAACTTCGAGTTCTAAAACACCGCGACTAATCAAAGTAGCCTTTATGAATAGTAATAACCACCTTTTAAAATTATAAGAATTTTATATTTTAAAATGGACTTCATTTTTGTATTCGTAATATCGAAATTAGCCTATGTTGAATTTTTGGTATTTTTCTGAGAACTTCTAATTTTTTATGAATAGTGAAAATTACTTAAAAACAACTTTTTTAATCAAAATAATTTATAGTGATAAATTATACTATTTAGTGGTTTTAAAGTATAAATAGAATATATTTTTACCATTTTATCCAATTGTGGTCATTAGAATTAATTTAACATTGAAATTGGACATAAACAATTGCCAATCTTTTGATATAAATTGTTTCTTAAAAACACGCTATTTGTTGTAACAGCGGGAATTAATTATAAAATTAATTAATGCAACTTATATGTTTGGAATTTTTTAAAATAGACATCATTTTTGAATTCGGAATTTCAATTATAGCTTCAGGTGAAATTTTGGCCTTATTCTGAAAAACTTCAATTTTTGATGAATAGTGAAACCACTAAGTGGTAGTTAAATAACTGATTTTTCGTTTAAATGAAATATTACCACTTCTGTGATTTGATTTTCAAAAATCCGACATACATGGTTGTCATTAAGAAGTAAAATGTGGTTCAATGAGATTAAAATAATTTTTTGGTGAATAGTAACTTTTAAGTTCTTAATCGCGATTAGAGGTAATTAGTGTAGTTTAAGGTAAAAACAATTTTTTAATAATATGATATGAGCTTGAAACTTGTCCTACTCCTATTGGATGAGTCATGGCCGACCAAGAAAACCCATGGGTCAACTTGGGGACCCCATGGAGCCACTTTAGTTGGAAAATGACAATAATATATATTTATTTAATGTTAAAATTAAATTGACACAAACATGAGTTGTTTTACTAAAATAGTTTTTAAGTGGGGTTACACAAGTCCAACTTTTGACTATAAATATTCATTAGATAGATAAAAAGATTTCCTACATCATAGTATTTGTTTTATAATTTTTAGACATTAAATAAATTAAATTATTTATGACATCATTATGATGCAGCGATGACCTCATTATTTAACGATTTTACGAAAATGAAAAGATAATGTAAAATCCAAGGCTTACACTTGTCCAAAGACTATTGGATGGGTATATTTCGAACCCTTATCACCTTAGCCACGAATTATATCAGTGTGGGACCTTTAGAATCCGAAAAGCATTGTGTAATAATGTAACATTTCAATCATTCCAAAAGAGCCCCTCCTCTCCACTTATAAAAGGCCCCCAATTCTCCCACCTTATTCACACCATCAAGCCATTTGGCTCGCCCAAACTCTGCCCAAATACTCTCCCAACATCCCTCTATTACTCCTAGAAGCCTCACATTGGGAAGAACTCTTCCCGAGGAAGCCTTTGGCTCAAATCAAAAAGAGTTACCCGATTTTGAGGTAATGTCTTCTCTAATGATGTTTTGTTTTATTTTTCTTCCCCAACCCCATAATCTCTTTTTATTCATTTCTTTTGTAACAACACCAGTATCCTCAATATACTAGGATGTTGTTATAAGAAGGATTCGAGCTACACTTACACAAACATACATCTAATGGTTAAAGAACATACGGTTTCTGTGGATGGCGAATTTCTGCCTCACGAAACAATGATTGTTCAACACTCATATAACACCTTCAAAGGTGGCCATTAAGATGTCACTATTTTTATATATGATATATAATATGTTTATGTTTTACTTATTCTTCTTTATTTCTCATTTATGGCATAATTTATGATTTCCATTATGGGTAAAACGCGATAATTTCATTTTAGGAAGTGCGGACTACCGCCCCCTCAAAGTGATTTGAATCGTTAATGCCATATGTGGGATGTATAAAGGATGGAGTAAATGGTATTATACACTATATTATACTGGAATTATATTATACATTTATATAATTATGATTTCATTCCATTAAATACGAAATAGAAATGAAAGAAGCGTTCATGCGTACGTACGGCTTACCGTCTCCATGAACGGTGCATTTCATTTCTTACCTCTAAATGTTACGTGACATTATGAATGAATTTATATACTGTATATATATGATATATATGACATCTAAATCATGAATATAATTCTGGAGATAATGTATATTCTACCACATAAACAACTTGTAATTATAAGAAGTTTATTGTTGACTCAGGTACCAAAGATCGACAAAACGACCGTTATTAACTTAAATAATAACATAATGTTCATAACATGGTAATAAATGATATAAAAGGAATAAATAACATAAAAAAGGTTCTTAAGTAAATAGAAATTAACTCTAGTTTATTATTCAGGAGGTTAAGGAACGGTCGAGTCAGGACAAGACGCAAGGTAAGGGAATTTCTTAACCCAACTTCCATTCTTTGGGTTAATCTCCTACTTTCAAATTATTTCATGATATTATTATGTCATATATTGTATTTATAATTTCTTTATGTGTACATATAGTGAATACACATAATAGATATATTTTATTTAAAAATTATCTTTTTAAGGGACTTCGTCTCAATCTCCATTCATTGAGGCATATTTTGTTTTATACACAAATTTCTTTTATACGGTGTATAAACCCATTTGACTTTAACGTTTATTCAAAATGAATCTCTTTTTATACGAAGTGTTTTACTAAACGACAGAAAGGGAATGTTTTTCTTTCCGTACTTATGCGGTGACAATGACTTCTCCGCCGCCGTGACCATTATTTGAGTATCGGCTTCCTCTACAAGCCATCATTTTTTTAATGAAAAATAAATACAAAGTTTTAACTTTCTTTTATTTTGGTATTGAAAATGGTTTTGAAAGAATTTTTATTATATCAATGTGTTGTATTGATATCTTGTGATTTAAATGTGGAAATGTTATGTTTCCTTTATGCATGTTTTATGTGATACGATTATGTTATGGTTTATGATATGTTTAAACCTATTCATATGAGGAATGTATTGGACTTAATAAGTGACGGGTGGAGCCCGCTATAGCTTCTCGATGCATCGGTAGGTCTCATGAGACAACTAGACGTGTAATTGGCCGAGGCCCTTTCCCAATTTTATTTATGGTTTTGGCCGAGGCCTTAATCATTTTAGACGTCTTGGCCGAGGCCTTGACAAAGTGTTTCAGAATGTCTGGCATTATACATTCCCTCATTATGAAAGTGGTTATTGATATTTCATGTGATTATTCGTCTAGTAGAATATCCATGTGAAGAAGTGAATGGCATTATCTCATTTTACTTTTTCCATATTATGCTGAAGTTCAAGTTCAATAAGGCTTTTGTATTAGTTATACATTGCCTTAAATGCTTATGTTTTCTTATAAATGATTTCGCAATATTGTTATCCTTACTGAGCATCTGAGCTCACCCCTTTCAATGTTTTAATATTTTCCAGGATGTGAAGAAGTGTATTATGATTGACTTGCAAGAATAGTCAGTGAGGATATGAGTGTGGACTATGAAGACCATGTTATTGTAGTTTGTTTACTTTTTGATGTAATGAAAGACTTATGAATGTATCTAGTGTTTCCAAGGATACTAAACTAATCAGTCTTTCGAGACTAGATCTTTTGTGATCATGCCAATGTTACGAAGTAATGCACCGACTCTGGGTAGCTGCGGTCGGGGCGTTACAGTTGGTATCAGAGGCAGATTAGTACTAAACTTGGAAGCTAGATTTAGATAAACTCTGATTAGAGTACATAGCCCGAAGATAGACTTTGAGGATTAGTATAGAAGAACTTCCTAGAATTTTGGTATTGTAGAGATTTTGTGAGTTTTCCGAGAAATACATCCCTGTCTGGATACGAGCAGGTAGAGGCGGCTCTGGCACAGATGTACCTAGGGGAAAAACCCGAAAACACTGCTTTGAGCTAGACTCGAACGGGAACTGGTGCACGGCAATGAGCCTTGCTGCACTCTTGGTTACGACACTCCCGGGGGATATGATTAGGATAATTCTCATTTTATTTACAAACCACTATGAAGGGTTATGAGTATATACTTCCTCAAATAAAACATTTCTTTTTATGATTATGGATTATATCCATAAATAGTTCAATTTATGTAAAGTGTTTTACAAGTATGGAATTATGTATTTTGATTCATAAACTAATATAGTTTATGCCATTGTTTAGAAATGGAGCCTAGTGGAAGGAATGGAAACTGTATCAATGCACGCACTCCGTGTAGGGATTGACCTCTTGCTCAAGATAATTATGGTGGAGCTAGTGATACAACTGGTGCTGATCAGCTTCTCACCGTACTGGGACAACTCACGCATGTTATGAATAATAACCTTACTCGTATGGAGCACCCTGATCTGAAATGTGGAGGATCAATGCTAGACCGTTTCATGAGGCAACAACCACCAACCTTCAATGGGAGTACAAATCCTATAGTAGCTGAGCAATGGATAAATTACTTAGAGAAAATATTCCATGCCTTGGAGAGTAGTGAAAGGGAGAAGGTTGTCATGGCAGTTTACCGCCTCACTGGAGATGCCGATCAGTGGAGGTCGCTGATTCAAAACACAAAGGAAGATGATGACGTATCGAATATGGAATGGAGGGAGTTCAAAGATCTTTTCTTAGAAAAATACTTTCATCGTGACCATCGAGCAGATATGGAAAGGCAATTTCTAAGTCTGAGGCAGAATGAGGATGAGAATGTCGCAAAGTATGAGGCTAACTTTACAAGGTTAGCGAGGCATGCTTCCGATTATATACGTAACCCAAGAAGTAAGATTGATCGTTTCTTTGATGGGTTAAAACCATTTCTCCGTCGAGCTTTAGTATCACAATCCTTCTCATGATACGAAGATATTGTCTCGTGTGCTATCAAGACAGAAAAGGAATTCTCTAAGTCTTATGACAACAAAGTAAAGCAAGAGAAGAAGAGAACGGTGGAACAAAATACAGATAAAGGGAAAAAGGGAAAGAAGGATTTTCCATTATGTTATAATTGTGGGAAGAATCACCCTGGTACGTGCCTAAAAGGAATGGGAGTTTGTTATAAATGTGGAGAAAAGGGTCACCAGGCTCGTGATTGCAAGGGAAAGAAAGAGGCTGTCAAAGTTGAATGCTACAATTGTAGGGAAATGGGGAATTACGCAAATGAATGTCCTAAGCGTCAGGGAAACTTATCTCAAAAAAGGCCAAGGGATCAAGGGCAATCTTATGCTGTTACTACAGTTGAAGCGGAATAATTAATGTATTGGTGCTTTTGGACTCATGGATTATATCTTGGTTATTAGAATAATGTGATATATATATAAGGATTGTACTGCAGTACTTTTTGATTTCAGTAAGGTTTTAATATGATTAAGGTAATCATATTTTTAGTATGTGACAATAAAAGAAACTTTTCTTTGTTTGGGGAATCTGATGTTACAATTGATTTTTGGAATTTAGAGACCTTTTAGAGAAAGTCTGGACGGAGGTATTTTGGATAACTATAAAGGATGGAATGGATTAAGTTGATCTTTGGATAGTATTGTTTAAGGTTAAAACATTTATGAAGATTATTTTTGGAATAGTATAGTACTATATTTTTAGGAAAAGGACAACCTGCAGGGTGGGGCATAACCCGTCGCGTCGGACAAAGCTGCAGGAATCGAACCCACAACCATAGTGCGACAGGCCTTTATTTCCTACCACTAGCCTACAGGAAGTCCCTGGTTATTACAAAATAATTTTACTAATCTAAATGGTATGTGTTAATATTTGGAACCTTATACAATTAGGATAAATAGAATATTTTTGAGTTCCGTTCCCATTTGGAGTAAAAGTTGGGTTTGTGGTAAAAATTTATTAACGAATGAAAGTATACATAACAAGTATGTATATTCCCTTACGTTCTTAGTAAATATCCTAAATAAATTATTTAACTTTATAAAAGGTAACTTAAAACAAAAACGTTGCCGGTTAACTTTTCCAACTGGGGATTCAATGACCGTTTAACCAATCACAAGTTTGTGATTTTCTTATTGTTAACTTTCTCCTAATCCGGTTTTCTACAACTCTCCATCAGACCTTGATGGTTTGTTTTTCTTCCATATCCATATTTACATAGAATCCTAGTATGGGCTATCTCGGGTGACCTTTGTACTTATCTTTCGCTATTTTAATGTTTTATTTTTATTAACCTTGTTTCCGATGTGGGCTTTCCACAAAGGTATTTTCTATTTTCAACCTTTTATTTTCAAAGAAAAAATTTCAAATTGCGAGGACACAATTTATTGAAGGAGGGGAGAATTTAACACCCCGAGCTCCCATGATACACTTCTCATTCAATAATGTAATAGCTTGCATTGTACGAAACTTCGAGTTCTAAAACACTGCGATTAATCAAAGTAGCCGTTATGAATAGTAATAACCACCTTTTAAAATTATAGAAATTTTATATTTCAAAATGGACTTCATTTTTGTATTCGTAATATCGAAATTAGCCTATGTTGAATTTTTGGTATTTTTCTGAGAACTTCTAATTTTTTATGAATAGTGAAAATTACTTAAAAACAACTTTTTTAATCAAAATAATTTATAGTGATAAATTATACTATTTAGTGGTTTTAAAGTATAATTAGAATATATTTTTACCATTTTATCCAATGGTGGTCATTAGAATTAATTTAACATTGAAATTGGACATAAACAATTGCCAATCTTTTGATATAAATTATTTCTTAAAAACACGCTATTTGTTGTAACAGCGAGAATTAATTATAAAATTAATTAATGCAACTTATATGTTTGGAATTTTTTAAAATAGACATCATTTTTGAATTCGGAATATCAATTATAGCTTCGGGTGAAATTTTGGCCTTATTCTGAAAAACTTCAATTTTTGATGAATAGTGAAACCACTAAGTGGTAGTTAAATAACTGATTTTTCATTTAAATGAAATATTACCACTTCTGTGATTTTATTTTCAAAAATCCGACATACATGGTTTTCATTAAGAAGTAAAATGTGGTTCAATGAAATTAAAATAATTTTTTGGTGAATAGTAACTTTTAAGTTCTTAATTGCGATTAGAGGTAATTAGTGTAGTTTAAGGTAAAAACAATGTTTTAATAACATGATATGAACTTGAAACTTGTCCTACTCCTATTGGATGAGTCATGTCCGACCAAGACAACCCATGAGTCAACTTGGGGACCCCATGGAGCCACTTTAGTTGGAAAATGACAATAATATATATTTATTTAATGTTAAAATTAAATTGACACAAACATGAGTTGTTTTACTAAAACAGTTTTTAAGTGGGGTTACACAAGTCCAAATTTTGACTATAAATATTCATGAGAAAGATAAAAATATTTCCTACATCATAGTATTTTTTTTATAATTTTTAGACATTAAATAAATTAAATTATTTATGACATCATTATGATGCAGCGATGACCTCATTATTTAACGATTTTAATAAAATGAAAAGATAATGTAAAATCCAAGGCTTACACTTGTCCAAAACTATTGGATGGGTATATTTCGAACCCTTATCACCTTAGCCACGAATTATATAAGTGTGGGACCTTTAGAATCTGAAAAGCATTGTGTAATAATGTAACATTTCAATCTTTCCAAAAGAGCCCCTCCTCTCCACTTATAAAAGGCCCCCACCTCTCCCACCTTATTCACACCATCAAGCCATTTGGCTCGCCCAACCTCTGCCCAAATACTCTCCCAACATCCCTATATTACTCCTAGAAGCCTCACATTGGGAATAACTCTTCCCAAGGTAGCCTTTGGCTCAAATCAAAAAGAGTTACCCAATTTTGAGGTAATGTCTTCTCTAATGATGTTTTGTTTTATTTTTCTTCTCCAACCCCCTAAACTCTTTTTATTAATTTCTTTTGTAACAACACCAGTATCATAAATATACTAGGATGTTGTTATAAGAAGGATTCGAGCTACACTTACACACACCTACATCTAATTGTTAAAGAACATACGGTTTCTGTGGATGGCGAATTTCTGCCTCACGAAACGATGATTGTTCAACACTAATATAACACCTTCAAAGGTGGCCATTAAGATGTCAATATTTTTATATATGATATATAATATGTTTATGTTTTACTTATGATTCTGTAATTCTCATTTATGGAATACTTTATGATTTCCATTATGGGTAAAACGCGATAATTTCATTTTAGGAAGTGCGTACTACCGCCCCCTCAATGTGATTAGAATCGTTAATGCCATATGTGGGATGTATAAAGGATGGAGTAAATGGTATTATACACTATATTATACTGGAATTATATTATACATTTATATAATTATGATTTCATTCCATTAAATACGAAATAGAAATGAAAGAAGCGTTCATGCGTACGTACGGCTTACCGTCTCCATGAACGGTGCATTTCATTTCTTACCTCTAAATGTTACGTGACATTATGAATGAATGTATATACTGTATATATATAATATATATGACATCTAAATCATGAATATAATTCTGGAGATAATGTATATTCTACCACATAAACAACTTGTAATTATAAGAAGTTTATTGTTGACTCAGGTACCAAAGATCGACAAAATGACCGTTATTAACTTAAATAATTACATAATGTTCATAACATGGTAATAAGTGATATAAAAGGAATAATGAACATAAAAAAGGTTCTTAAGTAAATAGAAATTAACTCTAGTTTATTATTCAGG
The DNA here is from genome assembly GCA_963277665.1 of Viscum album. Taxonomy (NCBI): domain Eukaryota; kingdom Viridiplantae; phylum Streptophyta; class Magnoliopsida; order Santalales; family Viscaceae; genus Viscum; species Viscum album. The sequence continues at coordinate 981,232,735 of OY728139.1, read as the reverse complement.
AGGTTAAAGAACGGTCGAGTCAGGACAAGACGCAAGGTAAGGGAATTTCTTAACCCAACTTCCATTCTTTGGGTTAATCTCCTACTTTCAAATTATGTCATAATATTATCATGTCGTATATTGTATTTATTATTTATTTATGTGTACATATATTGAATACACATAATAGATATATTTTATTTAAAAATGATCTTTTTAAGGGACTTCGTCTCAATCTCCATTCATTGAGGCATATTTTGTTTTATACACAAATTTCTTTTATACGGTGTATAAACCCCTTTGAATTTTACATTTATTCAAAAGGAATCTCTTTTTATACGAAGCGTTTTACTAAACGACAAAAAGGGAATGTTTTTCATTCCGTACTTATGCGGTGACAACGACTTCTCCGCCACCGTGACCATTATTTGAGTTTCAGCTTCCTCTACAAGCCATCATTTTTTAATGAAAAATAAATACAAAGTTTTAACTTTCTTTTATTTTGGTATTGAAAATGTTTTTGAAAGCATTTTTGTTATATCAATGTGTTGTATTGATATCTTGTGATTGAAATGTGGAAATGTTATGTTTCCTTTATGCATGTTTTATGTCATACGGTTATGTTATGGTTTATGATATGTTTAAACCTATTCATATGAGGAATGTATTGGACTTAATAAGTGACGAGTGGAGCCCGCTATAGCTCCTCGATGCATCGGTAGGTCTCATGAGACAACTAGACGTGGAATTGGCCGGGGCCCTTTCCCAATTTGATTTATGGTTTTGGCCGAGGCCTTAATCATTTTAGACGTCTTGGCCGAGGCCTTGACAAAGTGTTTCAGAATGTCTGGCATTATACATTCCCTCATTATGAAAGTGGTTATTGATATTTCATGTGATTATTCGTCTAGTAGAATATCCATGTGAAGAAGTGAATGGCATTATCTCATTTTACTTTTTCCATATTATGCTGAAGTTCAAGTTCAATAAGGCTTTTGTTTTAGTTATACATTGCCTTAAATGCTTATGTTTTCTTATAAAAGCTTCCGCAATATTGTTATCCTTACTGAGCATCTGAGCTCACCCCTTTCAATGTTTTAATATTTTCCAGGATGTGAAGAAGTGTATTATGACTGACTTGCAAGAATAGTCAGTGAGGATATGAGTGTGGACTATGAAGACCATGTTATTGTAGTTTGTTTACTTTTTGATGTAATGAAAGACTTATGAATGTATCTAGTGTTTCCATGGCTACTAAACTAATCGGCCTTTCGAGAATTGATCTTTTGTGATCATGCCAATGTTACGAAGTAATGCACCGACTCTGGGTAGCTGGGGTCGGGGCGTTACCCGGTAAGTGAACCTTTCACCCTCCTCTTTTTAAAAGAATTATTTTTGTTTAGTTTTTTAATTTACATATTCATATGTTGGTATGTGTTCTTTTATATCCTTATTGCTGTAAATTATATTTCCAAGTGATGAGATGCCATTTTTATCTCTAATCGTCTCATTTAATGAATTTCATAATGACGTCGTTAGGCTGTCGAATTTCTGTAAGGGAACATCCTAACCCAATTTCAATTCTTTGGGATAAACATATGGTTGTTGATTATGTCGTACTTTGAAAATTTGGGGATGATATTTTTTTGTTTTACACTTAATATCCTTCTATATTGGGTGTATTTATATTTGTCACACATAATCATGTAATTGATTTATCCTTAACCTAAGGATACCGACTTTGTATGGGACATCGTCTCAATATCATTTTATTGAGGCATATTTTGTTTTATACACACCTATATTTTATAGAGTTTATAAAACTCTTTGAATTTTATGTTTATTCAAAAGGAATCTTTTTTATAAGAATTGTTTTACTAAATGACAAAAGGGAAAGTTTTTTTCGTTAGTATGCGGCGATAACGACTTCTCCGCTGCCGTGACCATTATTTGAGTTTCTGCTTCTTCTACAAGCCATAACCATTTTTGAAATAAAAAATAAATAGCATGATTAGCTTTTAATTTATTTTTGTATTGAAAATGGTTTTTAAAATATTTTGATTATATCAATGTGGTTATATTGATATATTGTGTGGAAATGGGGAAATGTTATGTTTCCTTTATGCATGTTTTATGTAATACGATTATGTTATGGTTAATGGGAATTTTTTATGAAGACGGGTTGTTCCGTGATAAAATATGGGCGGGTGAGCCTGATATAGCTCTCCAATGCATTGGGTAACACGAAGGAGTTATACGTTAAGGTTTCTCCGAAGAGATTTAGTGAATATACTGTGATGGGTATTCCATGTGTAACCATGAGGGTTACACCCTACATAAGAATGTTATGAATGCCTCAAGATACCATTTTTTATTATGATTTTATGAGGTATGTTGAAGTGCTTGTGTTTATGTGTAAAAAATGATTTCATTGATGTTTATGTATACATGGACTAATGTTTACTTTCTGTATTCTTACAACCCCTACTGAGCTCTTTATGCTCATCCCTAGTTTTTGAAATGTTTTCCAAAGTTCCTAAAGTTGAATAAGGTCGAGGATGGGATCATGGAAATGTCATGCTGTCTAAAACCTGGAACCAGGCATGACTCTTTTGATCATGTGTTTTTATCTTGTGAGAAAAATGGAAACATAGTAGATGTATCTACTTTGTAATCTTTTGAGATGTAATAGTTATGTCCTAATTCTCAAAAAATCTAAACCTGAAATGATTATCAATGTGAATTATTCAATTTAATTCATGATTAAGTAAGGTTTAAGGCTGGGGACATATTGTTATGGATACCATCATGGGTTTATGAGTTCAAATATCATCATACATCTAATGTATTAGACACCACTTTTTATGTTTTAAGTTATTATATATTTATGATATTAATCATATTTTATGATATGTTTTATAAGAATATGTTATATGTAACACATAAGTTCAACATTATGTACAATTTGAAAAGAATTGTCTTTTCATAATTTTAAATGTATTGATAACATTAAACGTTTATAATATATTAGAGGATAAAATATATTTTCATGGATTTTCATTATATTTTATGTGGTTTTATAAGACTTATATTCAGATAGTTTTAGTAAAAAAGGCACAACGAATCACATCTGGCAAGTACATGGGACTTGAAGACTCAATAAATGGGAAATTAGGGTGAAACACCAACCACTGGCCCGTGTGATGTCTTTGTTAGTGATATAATATTTTTAAAATAATGTGATAGATAATGATTATGATTATTTTGGTAACATATAATTTATTATATAGATAAAAACCGTATTTAAAAATGTTATAGTGATAGATTATGATTCCCAACAAATTTAAGGTTCAAGGGAACAATTTTCTAACACATGATTTTGAGTTGGATATGGTAATTTTTTCCATGAATAATGGAGAAATTACCATTATAGAAAAAGGTGACACATATATACTAATCGAAATGTATAAAGTATGTATTCACAATGAAGGGGTAGGATATGATATAGATACGATGGTTAGAGATGACTAAATATTATGACTACTTAATACGTTGCCACACAAGAAACAAAAATAAGGTTGATGGTGCTTTGATTAGAAATATTCATTCTAACTTTTATGTGATATGGATAAAAATATATACAATGATAATGTATTTTCAATATATGGGTCATGAAATCATGAAGGTTTGTGATTTATCCTGTCATTATTAAATAATTTTTTAAATATATATACATGTGAGGATAAAATCGGAATAGAAGGATTATATCTCAGGATAAAGGAAGGTGATAAATATTTTGAATTTCAGTCATGATTTTGATAAATTGATAAGGTTCGGTAACCAGGTATATGGTCCATACATTTTAGATTTGAAGAACAAACTCTTATATGAGACTCATAGATATTCATTCTCTATTCATCCATGAAGTAAAAAATATGTATAGATATTTGAATGAGTATTTATAGTGATTTGTCATGAAAGGATACATCATAGAGATTATATCTCAGTGATCTATATGTCAATATGTTAAGTATGAGAGGAAAAAATATAAGGATGTTTTATAACTGTTACTCATACCAAAAATGGAATTTGTAAATCATCACCTTGGATTTATTCATTGGAGTCCCGAAAATATCTAAAGTGTATAATTTTCATTGGTTTGTAATTAAAACCATAGAAATATCAGCATACTTCATTGCAATCAGAGAGTATTTATCTATAGACCTTTTTTCTGAAATATAAATTAAGGACTTCGAAATGTTTCATGGGGGACCATATTATATTGAATATTATTGGGATTTGGGTTTTACATCTACTTTTGGGTGATGACCACAATAGGATTCGGATACATTTTTATGTTTCAACATTGCATATCATTCTTATACAGATAGTTAATCTAATAGAAAAACTCAAATCCTAGTACATATGTTTAGATCTAGTTCTATGATTTTCATAGGAGGATGGGATCAACAACTCCATCATGTCGAGTTTTCCAACAATAATAACTTACACTCAATCTTTAAGTTTGATCCTTATGGACATATCCATAGAAATATGTGTCGAAATTCAGTTTATTTGCATGAATACTGAGAAATAAATATACTAGGACATGAGACATATGATGAAATGTCATAAATGTTTAGATATATTAATTAACCCGTCAGGGTAGTAAAACTTCTATATAAAAAGTATGTTGAGAATTATCTATGAAATCTAGAATATGAAGTTGGTGAAATGTTTTTTCAATGTATATGTCCATGGAATAAGGTAATGAGACTCATTAATAAAGTAAAACCAATACCATGTTATATTGGTTCTTTTGAAATTATTGATCGTATTGGGATGATATCTTATTGATTGAATTCCCACTATACCTCTCTTAAGTTTAGTGTGTGTTCTTTATATCCCTCTTGAGGAAGTACATACCTATTCATTTACATGTACTAAAATATGAGGTCATACAAAATGAGTCTGATTTTATTTATGATAATGAACCGATTGGGATACTGGATCATATAGAGAATGTTCTATGAAATGTGACCACTCACATGGTCAATCATCTCTATCTAAACCACTATCTTGTGGAAGATAAATGGGAACCTCATGAAGTAATTAGGTATAAGTATATATAATATTTTCTCCCAATTTTAGGGAATTTTAATGGTGAAAATCACTATGGAGGTATAATGTAACCCCCTAGATTTTTTGAAATATTTGTTTCAAATAAATTAAATATCCTTGATAGCTCTGTTTAAACAGGACATCATGTTTTGACGATCAGTGATATACTATTAATATTATTGTTTAGACCTGAAAATTATATCAGTATAATTAAACATTAAGGAATGAATATGAATAAACTCATTTTAAATATTATTTATAGTGGTTTTATATAAGTAAAACATGTTGGTAAAGTTTCCATAATTTTAAAAAAAGAATTTTTATGTTTTGGAAATTCTATTTTCTAAAAAAATGTTTTTATTTCACTCTATGAACAAATAATTACTGATATTTTTTCCATTTTAATATAATTAATTTTATTAAGAACCTACATTTTTAAAATTTACTTGTCCAAAATATCATTGAGCCAATTTTTCAAAATTTTTTGAAAATATTTATTTTTTAATGATTATTAAAAAATCATAATTTTTAGTAAAAATATTATTTATTTAAAAATATAACATAGAACCTTTTATTTTAAGAATGTTTTTAATGTAAAATTATTTCAGTTATACATTTATTAATAATATTTAGGTCATAAGAAACAGTTTTTTTTTTAAAATTCTTATATTAAATCATTATATTTATATGAATATTTTATCACTAGAAAACAATTTTTTCTAACTGTGGGTTTATTTATAAATTAAAATTTCACACATATGTGAATGAAATATTGAATAATTAATTCTATATATTTAATAATCATATCTAATATTTTATAATTAGTTTAGCATAATGTTTTGCTAATATGAATAATAAAATAGTATAAATTAATTCCCATAGTTAATGATAAAATTGGATTACCTTAATGTTAATCTTAATTAAGAAAAATAAATATTTAAATTATCTTGGATAAATATATAATAAAATTAAGATTATATTCTATAATTCACAAACCACCTCTATAAACCACAAATAATAGCCCCATCATGATGCATGATGTTTTCATGATCAAGGACTATCTTCATTAAAAAAGGTATGTTGTCAAAAAATATATTAGAGTAGAAGAATAAAATGAATGGATAGAGGTTAAATCCATTAATCATTGACCCATTAATTAAAACATCAAAAATACATCTTTTAGTCATGGTGGGACAAAAGGGGCACGAAGGAAGAGAAATAAGGGGAGGGGTAACCAAAATAGCCACCCTCTAGAAGATCCCTACAAAAAATATATTTGAGGGGTGACCATTAAATAATAGATCTATAATAAATAAATAAACTAGTTATAACCCCCCCCCATATACCTATTTTCCACCACTAGGTACATATAGGCTCACTTGGTACCTGATATAAGGTCTCTCACCACTCGATTTGACTTTTTCAGGTAAATGTTGACACAAAATAACCACCCATATCCATAAATCAACCATAAACCACATGAGAAATTATTCTCTATATATTTATATATGGTGGATGAAAAAAAAAATTAGATATCATAAGAAAAAAACTCTGGTACCTATTATTTTAGTCTTCATATATAATCTTTTTTATAAGAAATTAAATTTATTATATATTTATTTAAATAATATATAATCTATATAAGGAATCATGTCAAACAATACCACCTATAAGTGCGAGTATCATTCCATAACATTCCATAATCATTATTTATAATCAATGATTTAGTATCCTAAAATATTCCAATGATAGATTATAGGTCTCATATATCCCACAATATGATTTTCGGTCCAACACATTCTCCTCCTTGAGCACCTAATCAAAAACATTAGGCATCCCATGGTAACTTGTGTTTCCACTGAATCCATGTTTCATTGTCCTAATCCTAGTCAACATATAAGTTGTAACAAAATATATCTACCCATAACTAAATATTTCCAAAAAAATCATGTTTAGTCAAAGATTGTAATGACTCTACTCATCCCTCCTAAACAATGACCAAATTTGAGACATCATATAACCTCACGCATGCATACACATCATCAAAGGATGTCGACTAGGAATGAAGTCCTAATGTAGTGGTGGGGAGACTATGCTATTAAATATAAATCCCAAAGGCCATGATATAATCTTTCAAAATTTTTACATGACAATATATATGATGAAACTACGCATAACCATTAGACAACAAACTAAGAGACAATACTGGGTATGGTAATATTGAATATAAAAAGTGGAAAACAATTTACATGATAATTCAATCATATAATTGATCGATTAATGGAAAAAAATGACAATAATCATATATAGTTAATAAAATAGTATGTTTGGATAATTTATACATATTATAACTAAAAATAAATTTATGATGACCTCATATCTAACTAAATGGTCTAGCTTACAAAAAGTCATTAGAGATATATATAATACTTATACCATGGCATGAATACAAATTTGAGGTGATACATATTAAAAAAATAGAACATGAATTCTACCCACAATCATTGAAACACATTTCATGTATGTGGGTAAGAGGCGAGTCTAATGACCAGTAGCATTTCACCATTCACCATGAAAAATTGATGGATGACAATAAAATAGATGTGAATGAAAATATTTTTAGTGGGTGGAAGTGGGTTCCTAGTAAGATTATATCATTCATAAACATAATTTACACCTGAAAATATAATAAATAACAATTCTCTATCGATTACAAGAATTGAACACCTTTAAAACTTGACTAACACAACAAAATTATAGATAATAACAATCTTCCTATCATAGCTAAATTATATACTATCATAACCCAAAATTTTATTCTATATACTCACACTCTTAACATTAGAAAAAATCTATAATGGTTTTCAATATAATAGAAAATAATCTCTTATCATTTATCCAACTGATCCACTAATCATCTCAATACTTGTAGAAAAATAAATAAAGAAAATATCATGGAAAATAGTGATGATATGAAGACGTAAAACGTAGAAAATCAAATGGGTCTTGATTTTCTATGTGTGTCTTTATTCTATATTGAAAATTAGAAACAAAAAAATGGTGGAATGAAACATAAAATATCTTTTGATATTCAATCCCATTAAAATAAAAATATTAAAACAATGAATATGGACAAATTATGTAAACTAAAAAACACAACACTCATTCCCCAACCCATTTTATATCCCTATTACCCATTTGATCTGTCTTCAAAATTTCCCATTGATCACTGCATGATCAAACTAAAACATTATAATTTATCATTCAGGTTTCCTCCCATAACATGATGGTATTACTCTTAAACGTCACATAGATTATTTGAATCATATATCAATCCATTATCAACCAATATATGTATGATATGGACATTGAATTACCCCAGGTGGGACACATGGAGGTTTAAAATTTAGTTTATTTTATAAAACTAATAACCATTTCTAATGGGTCTTCCGCCATCTTTCCTAGTGTCTCCTCAACCATCACTCATCGTTCGGATTCACATTATGAGGAGCACTATGTGTGAAATTCATGAATCAATTGGGAAAATAAATATATTAAATGACATTAAGACACAAAAACATATACTCTTTGATCATAAGATAACACCGAAAAAAAATTCCAGACATTACCACTCATGGATTTCAAATCTCGATCAAGTTGATCTCCTCATGAGTCACACATAAAAATAGGCTACGCACCCTTACACACTATGCCATATGACATAAACCATTTTTATTTTTGAGGGAACCCACCATACTCCATTTAATTTAACAATGTAGCCATATCATATCTTTTGTACCATATCTAGATCCATAATAATGGATCCACATGTCACTAAAACTATTAGTAATGAATCAATGATATTCTATCCATAAATAACATAGGGACTATGTCCACTACATAGTCCAATAATTTTGAACAAATACAAAAACCCAACATTCAAACAAATATAAAAAATGTTTATAATTTTCCAAAAATTCAAATAGTGAATGAATCATACATAACTCTATCAATATATATGGATCACACACAACCCATGTGTATACTAGTGATTCAATTAACCCATGAAAAAATGAAAGAAAAATAGTGTCTTGAACCCATATAACTAACCTAACCACGCAGTAAGGTCCATTCTATGATTACTCTATTATTATTAAATATAATATAATATATATGGAAACCAATATAATTATTCTCACACATGAACATGATATTCAAAAAATCTTGGTGTAACAATCATACAGGGAAGTTAACCAAACAATTTAACAAAAAAATCCCTCCAAGATTTCATTTAATGATTCCAATTACAACTCTTTCATAACCCATTTATTAAACGAATCATATAACATATTTACTTTTGTTATAAAATTTGAAAAAATATCAAAGACAACATTCTTTGAATAAACCATAATTATTTAAGTACTATTTAAAAATCTCCTCTTTGACATAATAGTTTATTTTTCGAATTTAATTTTTATCCACTCAATTAATTTAACCATTATATTTTAAATATAAATTTAAAACATAAATCTATATCAAAGAAAACATTTTAATTGAAATCCCGTTTTTATAATTAAATATTAAATGGAAGATCCATTTACCTTATAAAAATACTCACACTGCAAAACAATCCACAAATATAGACATCACTACTTGTTCATACAATGAATTATAAAATAACCATTTATAAATTAATACGATCCCTGATTCATATTTGGTTGATGTGAGGCCATCCCAATTTATAGGTTGTGATAAAACAAACTCCTTCAACATGCCATGTATAACATTAATGATCATACAAAATAATATAATCTAAATAATCAATAGAAACAATGATAAGAAGGAATCCTACATGACTGCATGATTGAAATAATTTATACTAGCTTGAACAAACCACCTATCAATTTTCCAAACTCATATTTCAATTAAAAACTTTTATAAATTTATAAGAATAACATTTCCAGACAAAACAATATATTAGTATACACGATTCAAAACACAGTAGGAATTCCTTAGAATATGAAAAAATATGAAAGTGTGTAGTGCCCTTCTTAAATAAACCTATACATATTCCACATAAAATTGTGAATTTCTAAATAAGTATCAATTATTAATTTCATCTGATTTAGGAAGACTATCTAACTAAATTTATTGAGTAACATACTAAATCACAAATACTAAATGAAAGTGACATTTAATAATTCCAAAGCCTACATTACACAATACACTTGATATCCCATTGAAGTGGAATGATTAATCCATGCTCTTATGTAATCACCACCCAAATAACATGTCAACCAGATGAAAATCAGGGAATAAAGTGAATAGGTATGAAAAGAGGGTAAAACCATATAACGATTATGTAACATTAAAAAGGATACATATCCATCCTCTAATTATGTAGGGAATGATGAATCCCAGTGAAATAGGAATAATAGGTTGGGGTTTTGGGGTAGGAGGAGTTGATGGAAAATATTCCATCCCCTCGTGTAGATCCATTCTTAAAATCAATGGGGTAGTTGAAGATCTAATAGAGGTTTTCAACCATTAAAAATGTAGCTATAAAACAACAGGGTAATCACTTTCCTACTATCAAGTATTTAGAGAATTACTATGTAATCTAAAGAAGACGATCATCCTCTTATTCGATAGACTAGATTCTATACCCCACTTGTCACTCTATTGGATCCTTGATGGCCTAGTGTACCTGGTGGAAAATAGAAATCACCCCACATTACTTTTTTATCACCAAAAACCTGAATAATTTTTATAAATATTTTCACACAAAAAATATTCCTCTAAAAAATCAATTTAACAACCATAAATGTTTCCAAAACATCATTCCCTTGACTATTTAATAAAAATTTAAATTCATTCATCCTATAAAATGACCTATGGTAAACACTCCTCCCTATTCTCTGATGTTCAAATTCACAATTCTATAATAAATGGTAAAAAAGACATACTTAAATGAGATCCAGTTAAAAATATCATTTTTATTTTTTTATTTTATTAATTTTATATGAAATAAATAAGCTATATAAATATAAAATAAAGTGGTCTTTGACTAGATTTTTGTAGATTTTATTTTTCATTTAATATTAAGGGATTTATTTTGTATAGATGAATATATTATATATATATATATTATTATTAATTTTTGTTTATATATCATAATATATAAGAGATTAATGTTATATATACTATAATTATATGAAATCAGTTTTTAGTGGGGTAAGTCAAGGCCACCACCGTCCTTTAAAATATACTCCCCAATATGGTTGTTCTTCCATGTTTTACATTTAAAAATATAAGCAATGTGGTTGGGAAACCCAAAATCCCCATCCCAAATATATATATATATATATATATATATATATATTATTTATTAAATATATATCCAATAATTTTATACAAAATTTTAAGAGTTTTTTAGTGGACTGAAGGATCAAAAGTGTAACTGGAAAGCTAAATTATTAATTCAATTTAATTTATAATTATTTAATGGTTATAAAGATTCATTTTTTTGTTGTTATTAATTTTAAATTAAATGTATTATGAATGATCATGAGTTTTACCACCCTATGTATGTTTTAATTTATTATTTAATTTATCTTAATTACAACATTATTTACGTTTTTAATAATTATTAATAATTTTTTTTGTTTCGTGTCTTATATATCCTTATTTAACCTCTAATAATATGCATGTCTCAATTTATTTATTTAATTTCAGTTTATATACCAGAAATCCTCTCACAATTGTGTGATTAAAAATAATAAATATTTTGGTATCAGAATTGTATGTATTAGGTAAAGAGTCAATGTGGAATACAAATAAATTAAATCCATAGGAGAATCAAAATATTTTAACTCATGTCAAGACAAACTCAAGGAGTTTCCCCCCTAATGTCTAGGGTTGTTTATCACAACACAATAAAACCAGCAACAGTTAAATCTCATTATTATATAACAATTATGTATTAAATTTATTAATACATTTTTTCCTATTTATATATGTGACCTATGTTTATTCAATAAATTAACAAGATCAAACAATATTTTGTACGATTCTTATATAAAATTAAATTAAAATTTATGAGATTTATTTTATAGGGTATGGTTATTTATTTATGTATGTTCTCACATAAGAAAATTAATAAGAATATAATGAAAAATTATATATATTATGAATGTATATAAAAATATACTCCAAATAAAAATACTAAGACATTATAATCCTTCCATTACATGAGTTAGAATACAAGAATAGGTCAGGATTTTTGTATATTCATTTTATGAGTACTGTCACTTATCATGGAGTTATAGAAAACATTTTTTATTCAATTAGCCATATTAAATATAAATATGTTTTATGAGCATGCATAAAGTACTTTTGAAGCAGATTTGAGAAATCTGAGAATAGGTTTTTTTATTGGGGTGTGCACTCAAGGAATCATCAAACCATGAAATAATACCATAATAATGATTAAATACATCCAAAATACATTCATGTAAATTGATAAACTTGTTTATAGATTATGATAAGAGAATTATGGATCCATTCCATTAGATTATTTATGATAGTGAATTTTCCAGGTCCTATTACTTGGGTTGTTGGTATTTCATACAATAAATGGATATATAAATGATTCATTAATCAATAAAGAAATTATTGTAAGTTAATATATACAAATAAACTTTTACATTATTTGTTATTGAAAATGGTAAGAAATTACATTAACTCACTATCAATGTGATTTATTATATAAAAAATTGAATTTCAATAATTGTGATATTTTCTATGAGTTTTATAGGAACATACACTATGTAATGTGAAATTAAATAAAATATATTGAAAAATAATCCCCACTGCCTATTACAAAACTTATAGATGTTAGTAAGTATGAGAAAAAAACCTACAAGAGGTACATAAATTATGATTATATAAAAAGTTATTCATCAATGTATATTAATTTATAAGAAAATCAAATTTTTATGAATGGATACACAATTTATCCACATATGAAATATATTTATTAAGAGAATATGAAGAATATATAAATTTGATCGTCACTATTTCATGTGGAAGTTAAAAGAAGAATTCCAATTTCTTCCTCATGATATCTAAATGATTGATTTAATAGATTTATTAGAATAGTATGATTTCAATTTCAAAAAATATTAGTTTATTCATATTATTATTTCAACCTTATAACATAGTTTTTTAGATTCAATAAGAACTATGAAAAGAAACAAATATATAAAATAGATGTAGGATTTTTTATTGTAGATATCCAAGAAGATAAGAATGAAAAGAATGTTAAAACAATAATTATTACTGTGAAAAAGAAGAAGGATAATTATAATATTAAAATGAAATAGGAAATTTTAAAAGGGTATAAGAAATATTCTTATAAAAAGACAAATAATACGAGGTGGATTAATAAGTAGGAGGCTATTTTCATTTCATGTGGAATGAAATGTAACTATAATAAGAAATAAAATTTAGTTAATAGGAATGGAGAACCATTAGATATATTCATCATTAACTGGGAACATTTATATTCTAAATGACTGGAAGTAGATATAGTTTGTAAATATTAATTGTGTATCTATATAATTGTGGTAAATAGACTACGATGGTTTCTGAGAATTGAAGGGGATACTCAAGATATTAATGGTGAAAATATTTTACTATGAATTATAAAATATTTTAATTTCATATTCCCCAATATATTATTTCATTTATTTGTAAAGTCATCTTATCTATTTTTTTAATCAGAAAATTATTAATTTATAGAGTTTGAATTTTTTAAAATTTATTTCAATTTTAGACATAAATATCAAATATATGTTATAGTACAACCCATTTAAATAAGGGATTATGTTTATAATTGAATTAATATATCATATGATGGAAATAAATTAGAAATAAATGAACATCAAATTTATTATTTCCCATTATGGTATAACATAGCTGTTTATGTAAACTATAGACATTAAAAAAATTAAACCATGAATGGTATTCAAAAACCTATAATTTATACACCTTTCATATTGGATACATAAATTTATAAAATTAAATTATCAAATTTTCCTTTTAAAATAAAAGGGGATAAAGGCTCACATATTCAATTGTTTTTTTACACAGTATCATGTGGACTATTACTAGTATGTAGTTAGTGGTGGGATATCACCCTTCATTAATTTTCTAATTTCACTAATATATTGTATATATCTACTTGATGAGGTATAATAAAATTTATTACAGATATTTTTTTAAATTTAAATGTGAAGATGATAATAAATTAATTTAGAAGAAAATGAATCTTCGATTAGAGTGACACATAGAAAATATTAACAAAGACTTCATTGATCAGGATTCATGAAATTCCAATTTGATTCATTTATGAAAATATATTTCAAATAGTGTCATAAGCAAATAATTTTTTTTGGAAACCAATGTTATAAATTATATTTCATGTGAGTTATAATTATGGTAATAAAAGTTGGGGTATCACATATATGTTTATAGCTATATAAAGTGACTATGAAGGCTATTCATAGAAAAAAATTATTACTAAAAAACATGAAGTGTATATTTAAATAATACCATATATATATATATGAGTATTATCTTAAGATAATGAAAATATCTTGGAAGGGTTTATTTAACTAAAATGTATAGTGATATAAAGATAGACTTTATTTATATGGATATAAAAATTTTTCCCTATAAAAAAACCAATTTAAGAATTAGGGGCGGAAATTATTCCATGGACAATACATATTTTTTCCTGCCACATAGATATGTTAGAGATCTTATGAGATAGGGTTTTCCTATAACATATGAAGGTGAAATTTTATTCATAAATGATAAAAAAACATTATATTTAACAATAGGTAAATTATTACTCACCCTGATTTTGATGTTTGGTAGATAAAATCCATTTTTTTTATTAAATCTGGAATCAATATCATTGGAAAATCATTCAAATATATACATAATATTATTTGGTTTAATTATAAATTAATGTGAAATAATTTTAAATAAATAGATAGTGGGAGTGATAGTTTTTTCCTTGTAATATATGTCAAGGAAATAATGTTAATGGAAATAAAATACTAATCCTACAGTTTGTTAATAAATGGCTTCAAAATGATTCTCTATAAAAAACCAATATAATGTAGTTTATATTCTAGAGATTGTGATATATAGATATAGATACATGATTCCATGTAATCTAATTGAAATAACATTATTTAAAATGTATTTAAATATACATGATAGTGGAATTAAGTCACTATAATCTTTGTGTCATGTTTCATACAGGTTAAATAAAAATAATTTCACATTAATGATTAAATAAATATTTTTTCTGAAAATATGTATTTTTAGGTCCATGAAATCTATATTTATAATTATGTAAAAAAATATTATGATAAAATAAATTTGAAGAGGATATGTTCCTAGTATATAAAGAATACAAGAAACCATTTTTGAGGGAATACACAACCAATATCCATAATGATCATTTTGATTAGATATTATAGTTAGGATACTGATAGTATAATATGTATGAGAATCCTAAATTAATTCATTTCTTTTTATTATAAAATTCCATGTATATCACGTCTTTTTAGGCTTCTAAATAAGAAATGTTCCTATTTTTTTGAATTACAATCTCATGAGAAGTATTTATCAAGTAGATGATGTCAGATGTTTTAGAATAATAAAAATGATAAATGTGATTTCTCAGTGACTAAAGTGATAATTAAAAATTTGGGAAATTTTAGTAGTTAGATCTAGTATAGCTAGGAGTTTTTGGATTTGGATCCCTACAACAAAATATATCTATTGTAGTGACATTGAACTGGTTACCTGAATGGTACATAAATATAGATTTTTATAGTCCACAAGGAAATTCACTAATACTTTGGAATTATAAACTAGTGGTTCAAGTATAATTGTTTCATTAGTGATATTCTTAATCATTGAATGAAACCCAATGTCATGTCCAAATTCTTCTAGGGTAAAAGCTTGACTAGTCTGTAAATTGGACAATTACAAAAATAGAACAACAAACAGTACAACACAACAATAACATGAGGTCAAAAAATGACATCCATATTTGGAAATAGTGAAACCATTTAAGGATATTGCCTAATTATTCAATTAATCCCTGATAAAATCAGAGGAAAGGGGTCCATAGTTATACAAAAAATAAGGAGAATATAAATACATTGGTGAATCCAAATGATCCTCAAATACACCATACCACTAAATTTGACATCTATGCAGAGACCAAACTAACTCCTATGAACATAACATCCAAAAATCCATAGATGTATATCAGGTAAATAGGTACCTATAATGTTGTAAAAATGTTACATATCCTTCATAGTATTCCTGATGTGTATGAGATTATACATATGTATTAGGGAACTACCAATATGCCTAAAAACTTGGTGACTGAACTTGTGTATTCTGAAGAATCTATAATAATTTATATACATTTATAATTAAATAGTTTCATATGAAATAAATAGATCATAACATGGAAATATTCATAAAAATTGTAGTTGGAAGATAAATTAATGTTACATCACGTAACTGCCTAAATTAAATAGGTCCATACTGATACAAACAAATTTAATCTATGTTCCATAAATCTAGGATAGAAAGGGTAGAGTAACCCTGGTGCTCATCCTATAGAACTATGGTATTTAAATTGTGTCCTATAAATAGGTGTGGTGAAATAACATAACCATAGAACTATTCTCATGTAATTTTACTATCCAACATTCTTGATACGGTAAAACAATAACATGTTTTTATATCATAAACTAGAAATCATTTAATTTTTTTCAAAAAAATATCACATGAAATCAAATAATACTATACAACTATATCATTGAGACAATATCATAAGGTGACAACTAATCATTCCAACATCGAGTCAAATATAAAAAAAATTATGGTTTATTTTCTCCTTTATGATATTATAATATCTTATATAAATGAAAATAAAACATTCTTTACATTTAAATACAATATTATTTAAAATAAACAATGCACTATTTAAATAATAATAATTCTAGAGAAAACACTATGGGTAAGGTCATAATAAAAATACATTTTATAGGTATAAATCTAACCATAGTGAAAAAATTATTCTGATGTAATATTAATTCAATATTTGTTTAAATTTCACTTTTATTACATAAAAACTTGTAATAGGTTTACATTAAAAACATCATTTTTTATTAATCAATATTTAATATGTTTGGAAGGAGAAATAGATTATTGAAATTAAATTCTTAGTTTAAAAACCTTGTATAAAAACTAAATTAATTCTAGTAGATAATAATATTATAATAAGAATTAAAGAAAAATAATTTCATTAGGATCCCTTGATTGTTAGCAACAAAAAATATCCCTCATTTGAAATAACAATAATTATAATGAATAATTCCAAATATATTATTTGGATATCCCTATAAAATCAACATGATATTATCATTTAATAACAAATAATAATTCATTTTCAATCACATTCATACTCACATTAATCTCATCTCATATCATGGAAAATACCAACAAAATATGATATTTATTATTTTATGACCAGTTAAGAATCATCTAATATAATTTTCTTAATTTAGAGTATTTATATTGGAATTTATATTAAATTACAACATTGTAATTTTACTATAATTTAACAAGATAGTTTTCTATTTTGATGTGCCATATAAAACAAAAATCCTATGTTTGAAATGACTCTTATGGTATACATAGTAGTTCCTTACCCCCACAATATCAAAAAGCTATAAAATATATTAACTCATACAATGTATCTAAATGAATCTTATAGAGTAGAAAAATTACTCTTACTGGGTATCCCCAATTTAAATTTTTAGTTTTCATAACCCATAATAAAATTTAATGACTCTTACGAACAATAAAAATTAATCCTAAAAGGATTAAAATTACTCTTATGAAGATCAACGATTCATATAGAATATTTAAGTGACTAATTCAATGTGACGAATCATCCTTAAAATGTCATAATTTTCTCAATTTATTGTTGAATCCCATAGGAAATGTTTCATATAATATTAGTGCTTATGCATTTTCTTTTATCAGTAAAAAATTCAACACTTTATAAAAAAACCACATAACCATAAGAATTTAGAATTTCCATGTATATACAGAACAAAAAAAATTCAAAGACAATTCAAAATATTCTTAGTGTATATTCCAAATGTCCCCCTTCGATAATACAATTCAAATCTACATTAGTGTATATTCAAAATTTCCCATAAGATAATGGGATGTTCTAGAAATTCATGTACAATAATAGAGTCACCAACCTATATTTTGGGATTTCATAAATGAAAATAACATCAAGGTTGTCTTATATGTTTAGTCATAGTGTCTCAAACCTATATTTAGGCATTTCCTTTGTGAAATTATCAAAAAATTGGTCTGAGGTGGGAATGAATTCTAGCCACATATCACCATTGTAAATCTTATCGTTGATAAATTCAAACAATAAATAATGTTTCATATATATTTTGTACTACATTGGTTTTTTGGATATATTTATTTCACTTTTATTGCCAACTGAAATCTCTATTGGTCATTCGATATTCGCCCTTAAATATTAAATTTGTTCCTTTATCCAAATATTTTAATTGTATTAACATATAGTGAACAAATAAAAATGTTATACGGTTCCCAATGAATTATATGTTTTCTTCATGTAGTTTTAGTTAACCAATAATTATCTCAGTAAAAAAATTCCACTAGATGTGAGTCATCTATAATCAAAATAGCTTTCCTTGTATAAACTCGTATAACTAAAAAGATTAAGGTTCATTGCCTTCATTTAGAATATCCCATATCTTAATGTTCGTTTGGTATATATGGGGACTATTTTGGAATCTATAATATGTGATTACTTTGGATCAATCTAATAAAAAATAAAATAAATCGCAACATATATAATATATATTCTTGATGTAGTGAGGTAAATTAAACAACCAAATAATATTATGAACTCTTTTGAATTACACTCTCACCTTATGCATCTATAGAAAATTTATCCCCTCTATATATAGGTGTGGATATTATCTTAGAGGATTACATGTTAAATTTTTGTAACAACAACCATGAATATTTTTCTTAATAAATGAAATCAAATTCTTCTTTTTTAGACAACATATATTTTTATGAAGAATCGAAGTTCTCCTTATATGGAAATCTAAAAATAGTTTTTCATATATATAGAAAATCCTTCACAATATCTCTCTTTATCATCTTTAAAAAGGATTTATTCAATATATATAATTATTATATGTTCACCAACATTTCATTCCTTTTGGAAAAAATTTCTATACACTTTGGATTTTGTGAATTTCATGTATTTTAATTAGATGAATATATTTGAATATTTTGACATGGGGGCCAATTTTAATCCATATAAATCCTTCTAAATTATATATACAATATATCAGTAATTAGCAAGAAAAAATCCTTCATGTTTCTCAACACATACTTCTCCATCAAATTCACTATTTATGAAAGAAGATACGACATCCAACTTAATTATTTCATAAAACCTATGAGCTATAGCTACTATAATTGTTTTTATAGATTCATGTCATTCAACAATAGAAATTTATCATCAAACTATACCTTTTTAACCTATCATAATCCTTTAAAAAAAAGTCTATCAATTTTTTATGAATTATCTCTTTTTAATTCAATTTTATATCTAAATATTCCAATGGTACAAATAATGTTTTTCAGTTTGTGGGGGAATATGGTCCCTAGTGGAATTATTTTCTATTTGGTCTAGTCCATCATTTATATATCTAATATATTCTTCATGGATGATAGTCATTTCACAATGTGTAGCTCAATTTGAGAAATTTGAGATATTGTTTTGTCAAATTTTTAGATTTATTCTCAGTTTTTCTCTCATTATCAATGGTCTATTTAGAATCAGCTTATTCATCATTTATTTTAGTTTTTTCATCTTCCACATTGAATTCATCAAAATCATTCTCACTTATTTCATATATATAATCTAAAACTAATTCAAATAAAATTATATTAAAATTATTTTGAATGCTTCTCACTTCACTATAATATATAACTCTACGAAGTTTCATACTCTAGCACCTATAAACCTTTGTAGGTATCTAATAATGATTCCATACTAATCCTTATCATAAAATATGCCATGATTTTAATTATTAATGTTATTTATATAAGAGTGATCAAAAAAACTTTAAATCCCACACTTTTAACAATTTATACACTTCTCAAAAGGTGAAAAACATGAGTTTTCTCTCATTATACACTTTTTATGAACGTTCGTTGATTTTCATGAAGTTTCTTTTCCACATTTATTTAATATTTTGAACATAGTTATAATTATCCTTCTCATTTATACATTTCGTATGTCTATACTTTCAGTAATTGTATTTTACTAATGAGTATGGGTGTACTATATTTGTTCTTTATAACATATTTAACTAAAAAATATTAATACAAACTCCTAGTAAACAACAAACCATTTTTAGTTCTCAACATCTTGATATGAATTTTAAGATCCCATTCAGCTTATCTTCTAATAAAATTGACCATCCCCTCTACTATTGAGTTTTGTTTCATGAATAAAATGCATTTTATTCTTTTATATTCATCAAATACTGTAATAAAAAACAAAATCACTTCTATTATATTAGTCTCTCATAGGCTCACAAAATATTGAGTTAATGGATTCAAGTCTTTAAATTGATTTTATATCCACTCTCTTGTGATTTTTTGGGTAATATTCCCATTCTCAGACTCCACACAAACAAGATAAGTATCTCTACATAACAAGGGATGATCTCAAATTGTATAATATTTTTATATTTTACTCAAATTATTTTGTACATGGTGGTCATATATTTTTTTAGAGCTCATTCTCTTTATAGACACATCGACTAAATGATTGTTTTGGATATCTTTTTTGAAAAAGGATCTAAACATTTCATTCCCATTTCATGATGTTTATTCTATACTTTACACTTTATATGTGATTTTATTTAAATCACCACATTACCAAAATCATTTAATTGATTCACACTTATTTTATTATTCTTGATCACATCAATAATGAAAATATCATTTTACATCAATATGTGAGACAAAATTTCAACCGGGCCAACTCCCTTAGTTTTCAAGGAACTGTCATTACTAGACGGAAACCCTCCCCAATCATGATCTTAATTTTTTATATACCTTAGTGTCAACTTATATTTTTGATGAGAATCCACTTCTATGAATCCATAGCTTACTAAAAATTCTATTATTGAGATAATCTTCCAATATCAATGATATCAATTATTTTTATTCTGTTTTTATCATCAATTCCATTGTAACATAATTTTTTTGAACTAGAATTATTGTCATATATTACTATACATTTTGAAATATTTGGTCATATATTCTAGGTTTCTCCTCAAGATATTACTAACTATTCTAAATATGTACCAAATAAGTGTTTTCAATTACTATATGCTTTTTCATAAGATAGTTTATATTATTATTTGGAGAAATACATGTTGACCGGACCTATTTTGATAATCCCAATTATGCTTTCATATACTTTGATAATCCCAATTAATGTTTATCTATATATTAATTCATTCAATCTATGATATTCTATGATCACAATGTTAATAATCTTAAAACTATCTCTGAAATATGGTAATCATTGTTTATCAATGTTTATATGAGTTATGAAGTACTTCTAACTCAATATGATATGTACAGAGCTTATGATAGACTCTGTATACCGATAGACTTAGTCTACCGATAGACAGAGTCACGGATACACTGAGGTCACTCATATGTACAGAGCTACCAGTAAGCATAGAACAAGACTTCTGATTATACAGAATAGAGCTACCAATGTGCATAAGTCTACAGATACACATTATCACTGGAACAAAGAGAGATACTGACAGAAAATGAGTTAACGATAGAACCTGTCTACTGACAGTTACCAATAAATGTAAAGCCACCGATACAAGTGCAAACAACTACCGATGCAAGGAGCTACTAATTACAGGATCCACTGATACACATAATCACTGGAATAATAGAGCTACCGATAGACAGAGTCACTGATATAATAAGTCAACCGAGATACCAGTATATAAAGCTACTGAGGCTAAATGTTACCGATACCGAGTAAGAGCTACCGATACCAAGGAACTACTAGTAGATGATCAAAGAGATACTGGTGGAAGATTATTGTTACATAAAGTCAACATCCACCTACAGAAGGCTACTAATGATTGACCAACAAGTCAAACTCTATAGTCCCAATAATATTTATTTATTTAGCTAATAGTTACATTTGATGGATTTAATGTCGTTGATGTTATTTAATGAATTCTGTTTCCATGTTATGGAACCGTACCTAGTACCCATGCAAAAGGTGATAATTCGATTTTCCAGAGCTAAAAGCTATAATGGGAAGGGAAGAGAACACTTGATATATATTAAATGAGGCAATTAAAGTGTAAAAAACAGAGAGTTTGCATACCGCAATAATCGAGGACCCAAGATAGCACACGAAGGGTGAATGAGAAAAGATCTTAACATCATTAAAAACATGGCGCCTTCACGCAATGCTACATCCAGTCTCTAAGAACACTAAACATACAAAAAGAAATTCATTTCTAGAGGAGAACACAAGCTGCATCCTGAGTGATGAACTACAACAAATACTTTATGCACTCGGGCTAATTAGCTAAACCTGGAACCAATGAAGAAAATGATAGTCTGTTTTTTGAACAAAAACCAGAAAAGGACTCAGAAGCTTTTCTGACCAATCAAACGAGTCCAGAGTAGCAATTCCAATCACAAAAGCTTTTCTATACTCATTCACACTTTCTTTAGTGATTCTTTTATTTTCATTTTGAGCATTGTGTGTGCCCTGTTTATATTACACACACATTGTCTACTGTGAAAAGATTGAGGATTCTTAAATCCTCATTCAAAATATATAACTCTCTTGTTTCCCACGGTTGATAGTGGTAGAGGTCATGTAAGTCCTGGAAAGCTGTGACCTAATGTTTGTTTTCCTACGTAGATCTGTGGTAGAGGTCGTTGGACCTGTACAGTATTACACTGTTATCAACCCAGATCCAGGGTGTGGATAAATTTATATAATTTTTTGAGAGGACTAAGTCTCGGCTTGAGAATGAACCTCTTGGTTACATATACTTTTATTTATTAGTTTATGTCTTGAGTATACTATATATTTCATCTTCTGCTGTTATCTTCATTGAAATATAATTTTTTTTAATGTTGCATTGACAGTTAAACTACCAAGCGTTTATACTTATTTTAATATATTATGTTAGTTCAAAAATTCAATTTAATCATCATATTAAATTAACTGTGACCTAATTAGTCTTTTAGAAACTAATTGAACACTAACACTCTTTATAGATTCACCACAGTTTAACATTTATTTTAAATTGGGGGATTTTAAGAGAAATATTTTTCACAGAAATTTTAATTTGAACTCAATTATCCCCCCTCACGAGTATCCACTCCAACAAACATATGGTATCAAAGGTTTGTTTTTGTTAAAGGGTTTTTGAAATACTCTATTTTTCAACTATGATTTTAGTTTCATCTTTAAAGATCATAAATTTCTATTAGTTCTATATTTTATCTCATTAAAACAATTTTCTAAAATCTAGTTATGAAAAATAGAGTAGAGGGTGCTGCTACTAACCAGTCATCATTCTTCAATGGTACCATCTATGCCCAGTGAAAAAATAAAATAAAAATTCATTTGGAAAGTATGCGTTTTGATATTTGGACTGCTATAGAGTCTGAATATAAAATTCTAGAATCTAAAATAAATACTTTAGATGAACCTACAAAAATAGCTTACAATAATAATTGTAATGACATGAATGCCCTGTATTGTGCTTTAGGAGTTGACGAATTCAACAGAATATCTACTTGGAAAACTGATTATGAAATTTTGGATACTTTGGGAGTTTCTCATGATGGAACAACCAATGTTATGGAGATGATATTGAATACATATACTATTAGATATTATAATTTAAAAATTAAAACTGATAAACATATTTATGATATTTATCTCAGGATCAATGAGATAGTTAATACAATGAGTATACTCGGAAAGGCTGTTCCAGCAATGTAATAAATCGGGAGAATCATGAGATGTCTACCAGACTGATGGAGAGGCACATATGTTTCAATCACAATGTCATGTCACATTGGAGCACTACCTGTAAAAGAGCTTTTTCGTAAACTAATGATGTATTACGAAGAACTCAAGGTGAATAAGGAAGAAGATGATGAACCCAAAAAAAAATCCGTAGCTTTTATGTTTACTACTTAAATGAGAAAAGACATGGGGAAAATGCATGTGCCTATTAAATGTTCAACAAGTGAAGATCAAAACTCTGATAGTGATGCTGAGACAGCTCAAATAGCCAGGAGATTTAAGATGTTTTATAGGAAGTGGAAATTTTTCAGAAAATCCAACTACAAAGGAATGTATGAAAACAATGTTCATTGGAAGAAAGATTGGAAGAAAGCTCACAATAATGATGAAGTAGTCTGCTATGAATGAAAAAGGAAAGGGAACATCAAGGTAGACTATCAAAAACTAAAATTCAAGAAGAAATATGATTATAAGGAGAAGAACTCCATGAAATCTATGAAAGATACCTGGATTGCATCAGAAGACATCCCAAGTGAATCAGAGTCTATTGATTCTGAGAATAATTATGCCAACATGTGCTTCATAACCAATACCTCTGAGGTACCTGTTTCCCCAATACTTAATAATTATTATTCTGGAAATAACAATCATTTAGATAATGACGAAAATATAACTAAAGATGAACTATTTCAATACTAAAATATGCTATAAGAAACATGTAATGAACTCATGGATAAGTATATGTCATTAGTGAAAAAACATTCTCTTATTGCCAATGTTTAATCTGCCCTTGATATAGAAAAAGAAAAGAATGCCCCGCTATCAAAGGAAAATACAGAACTGAAAATCTATAATGAGAAACTTATAAAGGATGTAGAAAAAAATAACAAATTCAAAGGATACTCTAACTCAAATGTTAGAGAAACAAGTTTCACCAAAATACACTACTAGGTTGGGATACCAACCAGGGGAGAGACAGTTCACTAAAACTCGATTTATCTCTAAATCTAGACAGAACTCTTCTTTTTTCAGTTCTGGAAATTTGTATGCATCATCTAGTTGTTAATATGGTTATACATCAAATAATGTTTGTTTTTCAAAATCAATTGATTCTGTAAATTATATGAGACCCATAAGACAAATATGGGTACCTAAATCTCTGATTTCTAACCTTTCTGGACCCATGAAGAACTGGGTACCAAAATCATTTTCTATCTATATCTGTTTTGTAGGAGACATACTTAATTAGTTTTAACAAGAAGTTATGGTACTTGGATAGTGGATGTTCAAGGTTCATGTCTAGAAATTATTCATGCTTTAATATCGTAATAAATGATGATGGAGGTCATGTCACCTTTGGTGATAACTCTAAAAGAAAAAATCATCCATCTAGGCCAGATTAGTAACATTAATTCAGTTTTAATTTATAATCTTTTTTTGTTGATAGACATAAGTATAATATGTTAAGTATATCACAATTATTTGATGATGTATTTAATGTCATTTTGTGAAAATGATTCCTGTAATGTTTTTAACTCCAAAAATATTTTAGAATTATCATCCTTGAGACATGAAAATGTTTATTTTGTTGATTTAAATTCTTTAGATAAACAAAATGTCACTTTTTTAAATACATTTCGTAAGGAATATTGGGTTCGACATAGAAAATTAGGACTCTGTAATATACATTCACATAGAAAACTAACTAGGAAAAACTTAGTTAGAGACCTACCTAAACTTGAGTTCCAAAATGACAAAGTTTGTAATCCCTGTTAAAAGGTAATGCAATATAAAGTTTCTTTTAAATCAAATAATGAAGTCTCAAATTCTCAACATTTCGAGTTGGTTTACATGGACATGTTTGGACCTACAAGAGTTTCTAGTTTAAATGGAAACCAGTATGTCTATATCCTAGTATATGAATTTTCTAGATATACTTGGGTATACTTCGTAATTCACAAATGTGATTCTTATTCTTATATTGTTAAATACTCCAAATCTGTTGAAATACATAGTGGACTTATGATTAAAACTCTAAGAAGAGATTATGGCCGTGAGTTTGAAAATCGTGATTTTGAATCTTATTTCTCACACAATGGCTATAGTCATAACTTTTTTGCTGGTAGGACACCTTAGTAGAATGGTGATGTTGAAAGGAGAAATAGAACACTTCATGAAATTGCAAGAATCGTTCTTAATGAGTATGACCTGCCTATTTATTATTGGGCTGAATATGTGAATACAACTTGTTAAATTATTAATGGAGTCTTAATTAGACATGTTCTCAAGAAGACCCCATATTATTTATGGAATAATAGGAAACCAAATGTTAGTTACTTTATAGTCTTTGGCTGCAGTGTTTTTATTATTAATATAAAGGATAATCTGGACATGTTTGCATCTAAAAGTGATGAATGAATTTTCATTGTTGGTTATTTAACAAGAATAGCATATAGATTCTTTAATAAAATAACACAATGTGTGGAAAATTCTATCCACATCAAGTTTAATGAAACTGATCCACATGATCCTAACACCCATCTTGAAAATCATGAAGAAGAATTGAGTGTTTTGGACTTTAATGATAAATCTAAAGATCATGCTATAAAAACATCCAGTTCTAGACATATTCCAGAATCTGCTTCTATTGAACCCAAACATATAGATGAACCTAAAATTTCTAGTTCTACCATTACTAGATTATGTAGGATCCTAAATTATTATTCAATGGATGTTATTGTTGGTAATATTAATAGAGGTACACACACTAGAGCATCTCTATGAAACAAAGTTGAACATCAACCATTTAATTCACAGCTAGATCCTAAAAATGTCAATGATCCTATCAATGATGAATTTTCTGTAATAGATATGCAAGAAGAGTTAAATCAATTTGAAGAAAAAATGTATTTGAATTAGTTTACAGACCCAAGTAAACATTGACAATATGCACTAAATGGGTTTTTAGAAACAAAGTTGATGAATCTAGGAACATAGTTAGAAACAAAGCTAGGCTAGTTTCACATGGATATAGTCAAGAGGATGGTATAAACAATGAGGAAACCAATGCACATGTAGCCAGATTAGAAGCCATTAGGATCCTACTTTCCTATGCTGCTAATCTAAATTTCATTTTTTAACAAATTGATGTCAACAATGATTTTCTAAATTATTTTATAATTGAAGGTGTATTTGTTAAAAAAACCCTGGATTTACTGATCCTCATTTTCAAAATCGAGTTTTGAAACATTCTAAAGCATTATATGGTTTAAAACAAGCTCCATGAGCTTTGTATGATTGAGATAGTAAATTTATTATTTCAAAATGTTTTACTAAAGGGATTTTTGATCCAACTCTTTTTATTAAAATAATTTATAAAGATTTTTTGATAGTACCAATCTATGTTGATGATGTTATTTTTGTATCTTCTATACATTCCTTATGTACTAATTTTTCAAAGAGTATGCAAAATGAATTATAAATGAGTTTAATGGGAGAACTAAAATATTTTCATGGATTTCATGTTTTTTAAAATGAAAATGGTATTATTTTGAATCAAAGTAAATATAAAAAAGATCATTTAAAACGTTTTGGTTTGGATAGTATTAAGGAATGTGATAATCCTATGAGTACTGTTTGTAAATTTGATGTAGATGAAACTGGGAAACCAGTGGACCAAACAAATTACAGATGTATGATTTGAAGCTTACATTACCATACTGCTAGTTGACCAGATATTATGTTTAGTGTATGTATGTGTGCAAGATTTCAAGATAATCCTAAGTAATCTCATTTACATGCTAATAAAAGATTTTTTAAGTACATTTAACACACTATAAACTTAGGTTTGTTTTACCCAAAAGGACAATCCTTTGATTTAATGAGTTATTCAGATGCTGAATTTGATGGATGCAAGTTTGATAGAAAAATCACTTCTGGAACAAGTAATTTATTGGGAAAATCTGTAGTATCATGGTGTTGTAAAAAACAGTATTCGGTAGCTTTTCCCACTACCGAAGTAGAGTATATAGCGGCTGGTAGTTTCTATCCACAAATTCTATAGTTGAAACAGACTCTTTTGAACTATGAATATGAATTTAAGCTTGTTTCAATTTATTGTGACAACACTAGTGCAATTAACATTTCCAAGAATCATGTATCTCACTCAAGGACCAAACACATTGAAGTAAGGCATTATTTACTGAAATATCATTACAAACAGGGTGATATTACTCTTGAATGTATTGTTACTGAACATCAATTAGATGACATTTTCACATAAAATTTATGTTTGGATAGGTTATGTTACATTAGACATGAGTTAGGAATGATAAACCTTATTAGGTAACTAACCTCACCAATGTAAATACTCAATGATGTATCCTCACCGATGTGAACTCTGACTGATGTAACCTCACTGATGTCGATACCTCACCAATATAATACCCCACCAATGGACCTCACTGATAAGAACTCTCACTGATAAACACTACCTATAAGTGTGTTGTTTTTAAACTTCTGTCTCCAGCCAGAATCTGAATCGTTTTTACTTTATTTTATTCATTTATTTTATGATTCCTAGATGATAAAAACTATGTCCCAGCAACATCTCAATCTATTGAGCCTCAAACCCATTACCCTAAAACATTAGCTCCCAAATATCTCAAGAAACCTAAATCCCTCGAACCAGCGATGGAAAAAAACAAACTTCCTACCATTAGAGATGACCCTGTTGAAACAAATGCAAATAAGCAGAAGTCTAAGCTACAAGAAAGTGGTTGTGTTGGAAGAACTAAGTCAGGGATCCGATCAGTGAATCCTCATTTGCAGAATAGAGCCATTGTGATTGAAAAATAGTTGTGCGTAGAATTGTTACTCCCTATCAAGTCATTAATGCTCGAAGTGCTTGCAGATCAAAAATGGGTAGATTGTTTTTCGAACAACAATGGTCCCTAAAATCCAAATCTAGTGAAACAATTTTATGAGTTTGTAAGAATTGATAAATCTAAGAATGAAAACTGAGTGACATCTCTTGTGAATGGAATGGAGATGTTATTTTCATCCGTTGAGTGGGCTTAATGTATGAATGATCCCCATGAATGTATATCTGGATATGTCTTGAAAGTTATACCACCTACTAGAGATATTTTCGGTTATGATACTTCTTTGGAAGATCTTTCTGGTGATTGGAATCAAAGAAAATTAGTAGCTGCTGAAATAGATGGTGAGAACAGATTGTTGTTTAAATTTGTTCAGCATGTCTTAAAACCGAGGACAGGAGACTATGCGAATTTGAGATATCAAGATATATATCTCCTACATCTCATGAGACATTGTGAAAAATTTAATCTTTTCATATTGATGATGATCCAAATGAAAGAATGGAGAAGTCCAAAATCAATGACTAATGCCCTATTCTTTGGTAAGTTGATCACTGTGATGATCAAAGTAAAATGGGTAGTGGAGTCTCAAGATGACACAGTTGTATTAAAGAATAACTTTTGTATCACGACTATAGTATGCTAATACATGAAGATAAATTAGAACCCATGGAGAGGAGAATGGGTCTATGATGACCAGAAGGTATATGAAAAATTTAATCATGTAAATAATCCTTTATGACCTAAGGATGTGAGGGAATTAGGTCTAGGAAATGATGAATATAAACCTGAATACAATCATGAGAATGAGGAAGAAGTGACTTCTATGGATGATGGAAGAGATCCAGACTTTCCTCCAAGTCATGCCGCTAAAACTATATCTTTAGCAAATGATGTTTTAGTAGAAGAAGAATCTCTTGATAATGAGGATGACAAGACCATGCTTGAGCATGAATAAGGAAAAGAGAATGTCTCAAAAGCATCTTATTATTTGAGTTTATGTTTAATTCCATTAATTGGAAGCTTGGTTATGCCTGCTGAAGTAGTATTAAGAGAAATGGAAGAAGTTGTACAAAATCTAGTGGACCCTCATTCTATTGTAGAGATATAAGTGATAATAGAAGATTATTCTCAAGAATAATGACCCGTTGAGAATGTTGTTGCTGTATGTGGGAAAGCACCCTTTGAGGGGGAGCATCATATCAATTTTGGATGTTTTTCTATGGCTGTTGGAATTGAGGAATGGGAAGAAGACCCCTATTTTGTGGTCTGGGGTTTAGTCTATCCTAATGCTAATAATGAGGAATCTCTAAATAGACCAAATATCATTTATGATGCTGAGTCAGAGTTTCTACCTGAAGATGTGGTCCAAATGCACCAATTGGATATGTTAAAAAAAAGCTTAAGGACAGTTTTGTGGAAGAGACAAGGAATATGGATTCTTCACTGGTGTCATCAATCCAAGCGATAATCATTGACTTAGTAGCCTGTATAGCCTCTGAATGAGAATCTGTTGTAGTTTCCCCTGCTAATTTGATCACTAAGGCAGACTTTGAATCCATAATATATGAGCTAAAAGAATCCTATAGTGCTTCTGTTGCTGAGTTGAAGCACAGTTTTATTTGAAGAGATGAGTATGTTGGAAAGATATTTTGAACTCTCTCTCGGTTGTAATTATCAACCTTTATGGGTGAAATTGTGGAAGAGGTTAAAAAATTCCAGACTCAAGTATCTAGAATGGAAGAAGATATTGATGCTCTAAATAAATCTATTATGTATTTAGAATCTTACATGATCACAAAATTTCTAGCCAACAATGATTTATCCTTTTTCAAAAGTGTTGTAAGCCAAATGGTTTCAGTGCTCGACTGTTTTAAAACTTCTATGAAGGATCGTGTTAAAACCTAGTATTCCCAAGTTCAAAATCTTATTATTGGTTTGACCAAAAACATCAATGAGAATGTATCTTTCTCTGTTGGTTCTCTTGCTTCTAAACCCTCAGTGGATTTGAATCAAATTCGAGCTTTGATGAAGGAGGAGCTTGATTCACCTTCAACCAGGGGCTCTGTGGACTCATCTGACCTATGAAATGTTGTGGTTTCTACTATAGATTCATCTAGAGAAATAATGAAGATAGTCCAATACTATATGAGAGAAGATTCTTCCTCTCATAAAGAAGTGACCGAAAAGGCGGACTCCTATTTACAAAATATTTAAATGAAGCATCCACTCAACAATCACTTCAAACTTCTGTTGGAATACATGAAATTACCTCCTGTCAATCAAGCCTTCTAAGAGCAAGTCAGCAAGCTAAGGGAATTGAATCTAGCCTTAGATAATTTCAGGGAGAACAAGGTTGAATTCATATCTACTATAGAAAGAGGAGGATGAATAATTAAGGATTTAAGAAATATTTTACTACCATTTTGCATGTTGATGCTAGGCTAGTCATTATACCTCACGCTTTACCTACCCTTACCTCTACTTCTTCTTCAGTTTAGATGACTCCCGCTCAAGCCATCTGAAGCCTTACTCCTATGATCACTCAATGAACTCCTCAATATCGACCAGGCACAGTGTCATTGGATTAGCCTCTTCTGATCATTTCCAGAATTCCTAAGCCTTCACCATCATCCTCATCACCTAAATCAGCTACTGATCCCAAGGGAATTTCTCACATTGAGGATGTGGATTGATCATGGGGATAAGAAGTTTGATAGGAATCCATTGTCTTTCATGATTGATCTATGTACATTTTTGTAACATTTAATACAAGTGGATTTCTTTTATTTCTCATTTTGTTTCTCTTCTCTATGTTGTTTCCCAGTTTTTTATTATCCAGAAGGGGGAGAGATGTTAACGAAAGGGGGAGAGATATTAATGAAAGGGGGAGAATTATTCTACAATGATTCCATAAAGGAGGAGAGATATTCAATGTACTAAATAGATGGAAATATTCACCCAGGGGGAGAATGAATAATGGGGAGAAAGTATCAAAGGGGATCAATTTTATATATGGAAGAGCTATCATGCATTGCCGCTCTGATTCCATTGCATTTAATTCTCTAATACCATTGCATTTAAATGTATTTCTATTACTTTATTGTCTGTAATATATTTTTTCCCTCATACAATTGAATTTAATAATATAACCTCTGATACAATTACTGAATATTTAGAACGATAATATCATATGTTTTGATTATCAAAAATGGGGATATTGTAGACCTCAGCTGTTTTGATAATCCCAATTCTGCTTTCATATACTTTGATAATCCAAATTAATGTTTATCTATATTTAAAATTATTTAATCTATTATATTATATGATCAAGATAATAATAATATTAATATAATCCCTGAAATATGTTAATCATTGTTTATCTATGTTTATATGAGTTATGATGTACTTCTAACTCAATCTGATATGTACAGATCTACCGATATGTACAGAGCTACCGATAGACTCGGTCTACCAATAAACTTAGTCTACCGATAGATAGAGTCACCGATACACTAAGGTCACTGATATATACAGAGCTACCAGTAAGCATGGAACAAGTATTCCGATTGAACAGAATAGAGCTACCAGTGTGCATAAGTCTACTGATACAGATTATCACTGGAATAATGTTAGCTACCGACAGAAACTAAGCTACCGATAGAACTAGTCTACTGACAGTTACCGATATAAGTAAAGCCAATGATACAAGTGAAAACAACTAACGATGCAAGGAGCTACCGATAACAAGATCTTTCGATTGATAGAGTCACCGATAGAACAGGTCTATCAAGATATTAGAATATAAAGCAACCGATGACAAAAATTACTGATACAGAGTAAGAGCTACCAATTCCATGGAACTACTGGTACTTGATCAAAGAGCTACCGATGGATCTTCAATGTTACATAAAGTCAAATGCTACTTATAGAAGGCGAATAATGATTGACCAACCATTCAAACTATATACTCTCAATACTATTTATTTATTAAGATAACAGTAACATTAGATGGTTTTAATGTAGTCAATTTTATTTAGTGAATTCTATTTCCAGGTTAGGGAACTATACCTATTACCAATGCAAAAGGTGATCATTCTATTTTCTGGAGTTAAAAGCTATAAAGGGAAGTAATGAGAACACTGGATATATATGAAAAAAGGCAATTAATCCGGAAAAAAAACACAGAGTGTGCATATTGAAAGAGTTGAGCAACCATGAAGGCACACGAAGGGTAAAAGAGAAAAGAGCTCAACATCAATAAAAATGTTGTGCATTCATGCAAGGAAACATCCAGGCTCCAAGAACACTAAACATGCACAAATCAATTCATTGCTTGAGGAGAAAATAAGTTGCATCTTGAGTGAAGAACTACAACAAACACTTTATGCACTTGGGCTGATAAGCTAAACCTGGATCCATGGAAGAAAACGATGCTCTGTTTTCGGAACCAAAACCATAAAAGGACTCAGAAGATTTTCTGACCATTCAAACAAGTCCAGAGCTGCACTTCCAATCACTAAATCTTTTCTAAACGCATGCACAATTTTTTATTGATTCTTTTATTTACATTTCTAGAATTGTGTGTACCCTTTTTTCACACATTCTGTCTCCTGTGATAAGCTAAAGTATTATCAAATCCTCATTTAAATACTATAATTCTCTTATTTTCCACTGTAGATAGTGGTAGTGGTCGAGTAAGACCTGGACATCTATGAGCTGTTGTTTTTTTTCCCACGTAGAACTATGGTATTGGTCTTTGGACTTAGACATTTTTGCATAATTGTCAACCCCGATCCAGGGTGTGGATAGATTTAAATAAATTTTTTAGAGGACTAAGTCTCAGCTTGAGACTGAACCTCTTAGTTAAATCTTCTATGC
Source organism: Viscum album (assembly GCA_963277665.1). NCBI lineage: Eukaryota > Viridiplantae > Streptophyta > Magnoliopsida > Santalales > Viscaceae > Viscum > Viscum album. Next base: position 981,198,589 of record OY728139.1, on the reverse strand, counting down.
TTTTTAGTTTATATCTTGAGTATACTATATATTTTATATTCTGCACCTAACTACATTGAAATATAATTTGTTTTAAAGTTGCGTTGATAGTTAAACTTGCAAGTGTTTATACTTATTGTAAACCATTAAAGTAGTTTCAACAGTCAATTTAATATTAAGATTAAATTTACTGAGACCTAATCGGTCTTTGAGATACTAATTTAACATTTACACTATGTATAGATTCACTACATTTTAACCTTGTTTAAAAATTTGGGGATTTTAAGTGAAATATTCTTAATAGAAATTTTAAGTAGAACTCAATTCCCCCCCTCTTGAGAATCAACTCCAACCGACAATAATTATTATTTCCCACCTTATATTATTCCATGGGAGAGACATCTTTTACTATAAATTATATAATTCTTTTAAAAAATAAAAGAACACTAATAATAATTATTAAACTAATATTGTTTAGATATCTATTGAGTCTATCAACAAAATTATTCTTATTGTTTTTTAATAGGATTGGTCTCCATTTTTGTTATCCTTAGGGAATCTACCATATTATGGATATTACTATGTTCCTTTTATATTGGATCCTTATTCATACTGTTTTTAAATATATATTTTTTTATGTTGACTCATTCAATGTGAACTACTATCTCAATTATACTTATCATTTTTAAATACCATAGGTGAATAATTTTTATGATCTTGGCTACAATATTTTTAATATTATTTTAATGACTCCGAATTCAAATAAAATGACTTATCATAAACTTTTTGAATTTACCCATGTTCCTTATATGATATATGAAAAAATAACTTGGTGATTTTAATTTCGTCTTCTTGAGTAGAAATATTCTCCGTAATGTCTTTTATAATTATTTCTATCTCATCCACTTTAACTATTAGAACATTGATCATTTTAATGGTTTTATTATCTCTGATATAGAACTTATATTTATCATTAATTAGATTAATAACATCATTATTGAGATATTTAATTTCCTTATTACATCAATAGATTATTTCAGGGGCCACCTTAATCATAGTTCTTAGTATTTCCTCAATATAGCTTTATTAACATTCTTCTTCATTTCATTATTTATCTTATTTTTCTTCAATATATTAAATAAAATTGGTGGATATTAAAATTGATTGTTTCATAGATTCACTATTTGATTTAGAGTAGTCATGTTATTCTTATCTGAGTATACCTCTCTTCTTTATACATTGAATTATCAATTTTCCCTTCATCTAACTTTTAGTTAGTGCGCTTGGTCTAGCGAAAATGAGTATATATGACTATCATACCAGAGGGATATTAGTGATGGATGATTTAACTTTATTATATTTATTTGGTAATAAATCATTACATTCCGTGTTATTTATACAAGGATAAACCAATTATTTATGGTTTAATGATATAATGATAAATTATTCACCTATAGTTTATTGATATAGAGTAAATGTTTTCACTTATTGATTTTTGTACCTTGATAAATCATTCCACAACGTTTTTTATGATGATAATTCACTAATGAATATTTTAGTTATAGATTGATAAATTTTTTACCAAATATTTATTATCATACAATCTGAATACACTCTATATATTTTCTTTAACTGAATTAGGTGAGGTTTCACTTTTAGATAGATATAACACTAAATTATTTAAAAATATTCATGTTATTATTTGAAATAATAGGTTTTCATACATTGCATTCCCTCATATATACTGGTTTTATTCAGGGATATCATTAAAGTTGTTATGATTAATATTTTTATCTCACACTATACATGTAACTTATTGGGAATATAGACTTGAAGGTATAGAAAGCAGGTAAGGGAAATGTATGAGTGATTGATGGTTATGATAGGGATTAATATCTTATATTAGGATACAGAATCAAGAAAAGGCACAAAAAATGATTTTTTATTTAAATTTTCTATTAATTTGTTTATTATAGATTCTATTTCTTATATGATTTACCCATCAAGTGATATAATGTATGATGTATGGAATGAATGTCTTTTACATTGAATAACCTTTAATAATTAATGTTAAATATTGTTGTGGTTGACATAATGCATTAACTACAATATCATAGGGTTATTTTTTAAAAGGTTAATTTTTTTATTTTTTATTTATGGTTACATGAAAAAAATATTGAATTTCAAGGTCATTTGAATACTATTTATACTAGTCATAAATATTTGACTTATTAGATGGTGTGTATGAGGTCATGCAGTAATCCGAATTAGGCACTATTTATGTTAACCATTATAGAAAAACTTAAAATTTGAATGAGATCCATGTTTGGATTTTTCTATTATTTTGTACACGGTAGTTATATGTTGTATGAGATAGAACATGGAATGTAACTTATTATTTTTCCTAGAAAAAGTATGTTTAAGTAAATTCTATGTTACAAGAGAAAGTTATTTTAATTTTAATGAATATAAGTAATTGAAAATTTTTATTTCATAGAATTTAGTATGTGATTCGTTGTTTGTTATTTTACTATTTTCCCAATGTAATAAGAGGGTGTGTTTTCATGTATAATATTTAACGCATTGGTTCAAATTATATTCATAATACCTTTTTGTGATAATTTAGCTCTAAAAGGTGACCTGGTTATTTAAAACCTCAATAATATGTTAAATTGTAATTTCTTTATAACTCATTTGTTTTTTATTAATAAATTGAACCTATGATTATTGACTTTCTTATGATTATTACATAGTGACTAATTATGTGAATAATATATTTATTCAATTCATAAAAAATTGAGTGACTGTATTGGGTATGGGGTTTCTCGGGTTGTATAAACCCTTAAATGAGTTGGGTGTTTATAGAGTAGTGGGACACATAAACTTTTACCTATTATCAATAAATGTGATATAAAAAAATATGATTGAAATATTATATGATGTTTTTTGGAACATAAATTATAAGATACCTTTATTGTATTTGGTGGAGCTCCATGAGGGTGGGGTTGAACATGTTACACTGGTAGTGGTGTCTAAACAATATATGAATCATCAATTCAAGGAAATCATTCATTGAGTGTTATAGTCAATTGATTATGGTTTTTTGAGGGGAGATTCATCTATGTACGAACTTATTAGTGAGGTCTAATTGTAATACCCTACCCTATTTTGTGTGAGCTAAATATATATGGTATATTGTTTTGGGTAGAGTTGTATCAATGTATTTTTTATGGAATTTAGAAAACTATTGATTTGTGGGGGCAGTTTGTGACATATTTGTTATGATAAAACTAAATAAATTATTGCGAAGTATAGATAAATTTTGTATGAACCAAGGATATACCAAGAATGAAAATTGTAATCTAATTCATTGAGTAGTTTATTTTCATGTGACCTTGATGATTGTGATAACTTAGATGTTTGGGCATCATACATCATGTATATTTTAGGGATGGACTATGAGCCAAATTTTAATATAGTTACTTTATTTGACTCTAATGATACATTATGATGATACATTGATGTTAATTAGTTTTAATGATGAAATAAATTTTTCTATATTATCTCATGTGAATATTTTACATTTGAAATATTTTTTTGACGTAGAGAACCAAGTCCTTATAACCATGAGGATCCTAGAATATAGTTGGTGTACTAGGAAATATGATTCATTTTATAGTTCTAAAAATATATTTTTTCATTGAATGAAGCATATATTTAATTACCTTTTCTTGTGAAGTGATAATAAGGTCTATGGCTTATCACTTTACCCTCAATGGTGGACCACCTTTGAATGTTTCCACTATAGTTTACTAAGGAATATCTTATTTAAACAAAGAGATGTAATTGAGAGATGTCGAGACCTAGAGTGAATTGTTAAGAACAAAGTATAAGTTAATGAGATATGGTATTAGATAAGTTTCCCCTAGTATTACTGTATTTATCAAGTGATGAATATTTAGAGAATACTTCAGGTGGATTTGTTTATTATGTTGGATTTTGGTGTCAATAAATGAATCCTATTAAAAATCAAATATAATAAATTTTAATATGTGATTTTAATGTTAGTTGATATTTTTTAAAAAGTTGATATTCCATAGAAATATTAAATTTATTTTTGAGAATACTTATGCATGTTATAGAATTCTGAAGTTGATGTTGATGTTAGAAAATGAAATTTTAAGATAATTAGAAGGAATTTTGTAATTTTGATGTTAATGATGAAAAACTAAAAAATATTTAATATTTCATTTGGCTCAATCACATGAGAGTATAAATAAAAACATGGATAAGTATAAATGATCAATTATTTCTTAAGAGTAATTTTATCCCTAGTATTAGAATCAGCAATGTAATGACATCATAAGAGATATTTCATGACTTGCACTTAATAAGGTTCATTTTTATAGAAATTTTACTAAGGAATAAATCATTAGTGTTTTTACTTACTATATTAGAGTCATTTTACTATTAAAAAATGGTCTTTATAGGATTTAATAAGGATTATATTGAGGAAATAGTAAAGGAAAAATGATATTCATTGGAAAAATAAAATATATGAGATCTAAAAAATTAATATTTTGAAGAAAATTAAATTATATGATTATGAAGTATATATATTTGAGTTTAAATGTAATAAATGGATTTTTTATTCATGTTATTAAAGAATGAAATTTATCTTTATGAAAAATATATTTGTTCTCTAATGTGATTTTTTTTTGTTTCAGTTTTTGATAAAAATTATTGATCATAGCTGGACGCGTCCAATCACTCATTATTATAATAGTGTCTTCCTTGAATGGTCTAATTACTAAAATTAACAGTAAAAATAAGAGTCATAATTTCTTAAATTATGTTATAGTTGTTGAAGATAATTATCTAGGGGAATTTAAATTTTGAATTTTCAATTTTGAAGGGGGAGAAATTAACACTATATTATATAATATTTTATATGTTATGGAAATATTTAGTATAAAAAATATGCATTTAAAATAAGAATAATAATATTATTGTAGTGTTAAAAATTGAGGGAATGAAGTAGGTAAAATCTTCTTGGAATGAAGATGAAGAAAATAAAGATGAAGAAACAAAAAAAAAGAAACACAAAGGAAGGATGACATAGTTGATCTCTCATATATTGTTGAAATATATTTTTAGTCATTCTATTTTTGTTATAAGTCAAGAAAAATAAATAGAGACTAGTATGTTATATGAGTTTTAGCTTAATAATTACTTTTATATAATCCACACGATGAAACTATATAGTTGCATGATCTCAGATGACTTCCTATTATTCCATGGACTACTTACTCATTTTGTGAATTTACCCCAGTAAAAATATATTGTGACTACTGTAATTGTGTAATGTATTGTGTTACAATGATCAATGATTTCAATTTTGTATTTGACGAAGGATGATTCTTAAATAAAAAATAATTAATTAATTTACATATTCATGCCCACTTTTGTTTAATTCCTATCATTCTTTTGGGTTCTTTTCAAGTGGTATCAGAGACATGTTCTCTTAAATGATTATATTCTATTTTATGTGTTTTCATTACTTCAAAATAGGAAATGTTGTTTATGAAATATGGATGTCAAAATAAAAAATATTTATTTTCTAATTATCAAGGTGATTTTAACTATTTATGTAAATAATTATTATATATTTAAAGTGAGTATTTAATCTTATCTATTTTATATTATTATAGATGTATTAGGAACTTCTACTGATTAATTTTCTCCTCGTATAGAAGGATTGTTCGTAAAAACCAATAATATAGATAACATATATAATAATGGTAATGCTTCGTGTACCATTATTTCATCTCTTTCATAGAAGGGTTTTCATAATGTAAATGGTAAAATTATATTAATGACAATATATTATATGATGTAAAATTTATATAAAAGAAATGCAATGGTAAGGTAGGCCAAAATACTGGTCTAGAGGATAAAATATGAAGTCATAAAGATGATGGTAGAAAAAATAATAAATAACACTTAAAGTGTATGATTTGGGTACAATTCCATTATATGGCTTACACATAATACTTTTTTTAATTTACATTCACAATGGAGATGTTTTCATAGATATTTACATGGAAGAAAAGGAACATTCTTTAAAAATTTAAAGAAAAGAGAACAATAAAAAAGAAATTAATGAAGAAGAAGTTGGTTGTTAAAATTTTGATATAGATTTTAAAGATATATTTGAGAAACCTAATCACACATCATTATAAGTTTAATAATATGAAAATAAAAGATAATGTGTAACCTTAAAAATAATTTGTTTCAAGTGTTTATTAATTTTATATTTTAGAGAATATTTTCCAAATATGAATGAAGAAGAATCCAATGATGATGAAGATGAGAAACCAAGAAAGTCGTTTAAGAAGAAGGAAACCAAATCAGTTAATTCAAATTGTCTTCAACAGTGTAGGGTATTAATTTATCTAAATAAAAAATTGGGAATTTATTTTTAAAATACAGTTATTTTTTAGAGGGAATATGATGAGGAATTTCAGACATATATTGATAATTTTGAGAAAAAACATCAATTTTTTAAACTAAATGATAAATATTTCACTTGTTATAAGATTATAACTACATAGATTGAGGATGATATAGAAAACGAGATAATTTTGAAATGAAAACAAAATTATTTTCCATCAATGATATAAAATGAAGTAAATGATATGAAAAATTTGAAGGAGGATAATCAATATTCTTTTTATAATAATTATGCACATACTTAATAAGAATAAATATTTTTTTAAAGAGATTTGTATTTTGAAGAAGTGACTTATCGAATAGTAGATTTCTAATGTTGGGATAAAATTAAAATTCAATGTGATGAATAAGGATCATGTGTCTATACAATCGAATTTAACCAATGCTAATAAAAATTAAGAAATATATAATTAAAATTCTATAATTATATTCACGAAATAGGAGAAATTCTAATAAAGAAGACTCTGAATGTTATTGAAGATTCAAAAACTGATATGAATAATGTTGACAAAATAATATCACTCTCAATGGGTGAAAAATATCATAAAATTCTTAGTTTATGGAATATATATAAGACACAATTGATGAAGTCAAATTTGCAATCAGATAATTGGATTGTCATAAATCTATAAATTTTGGGACAATACTCATAAAATAAAAAAAATATCAATTACTGACCCCAAAAATCATATAAATAATTACAGTTAAAATAATAAATAATAGGTATTGTATAATAATTTTGGTTCACAAAAATAATCAAGTATTTATGGAAAGTAAAATAAACTAGTATAGGTGTTAACATCTAGATAATAAGCTATTTATAAATGAAAGTAAGCCTTTTATGGATGTTTTTGGTATTGTAGAGTCTATGAGTATATTGAAATACATTTTAAGTTATCTTAATATTATTATTATTATACTATAAGACCCACTCATAGGATAAAATTTAGAAGAAACCAGCAAAATATGGACTGAATTTTGAGAATAAATTTTAATAATTTGAATAATTTTATATAATATGTGACAGTCATTTGATGATTATTTTTGCATCATTATACCTTAAAAGTGCATATTATTTTATATACATAAAATTCATATAATAAAAAGGAAAATGGATGATAAAAGGACGTTTTTTATGATGTTTCACTTAAATAATCTAGTAGGAAATGATTATGGATTTAGGATAGTCGATGTTCATTAAACATTATAGGTGATTCAAAGGTGTCAATTGATATTAAAAAGTGAAATATTGTTTCTATTCCATTTCATAAGGATATATATCTTAAAATAAATATAGCTCATTAATAAATTATTAAAAAGGAGAAGTTTATATCAAATAACACTATATATATTAGTTGGTATAATGAATCTTGTTATATGTATCCATGTTAGGTAATTAAATTAATAAATTTTTTTTCTAGAATAATGGGTTGTTTATGAAGTGTTTTGAGTATCCAAGTGTTCTTACTAGAGTGCAATAAAAATAGGAAATAATCTATTTTTTTTTACTGAAATTTCAATATACATAAACATGGAAGAAGAAAATACATTATGGTGTAAAATACATAGTCATCTTGTACAATAGAACACGAAAAATATTACATGAGGAGATAATATTTATGATGTTCCAATTATAATAAGATAAAAAACCATATGTTATTTACTTGTTTAAAGAGGAATATTTTAATTTCTGCATATAATAAAAATGAAATTCTGAAATATCATTCATTGGAGCTTATACATTCTTATATTTTTGGGAGTTTGATAAAAAAATAAAAATGTGGAGATAATTATTTTATATCTTCTAATAACTACATTACTCATATGAATTTTTTTATGTTTATGAATCATAATTTAGAGGATCTGAATATTTTTTTAATGTTTTAGAAGGAGTGGTGAAATGGAGAATGGTTTCTTGTTGAAAATGCTATGGATTGATAACGACATAGAATATACTAATGTAAAATTTGAATAATATATTGAGAATAATGTTTTTTAAAATTATCTTATTTCAATATATAAAACTAAAAAATTGTTTTTATATATGGAATAATTTACATTTGGTAGAGGTGTATAATAACCTCTTGATAGAGAATGATACTTCAGAATATTTATAGAGATAAGAAATTGTTGAAATAGTTCACATTAAAATCATTGGATGTAATGTTTGTATTAAGATATGTACCCACAAGATATAGAGTAAAATATTTCCCCATGTTTGAAAATTTTAAGGATTTTTTCTATCCCATTATTAATCAATGTGAAAAAAAAATATTTACAAGTTAGAGTTAAAATATTGAAATGATCTTCCTTGGTTATATTCCAAATAGAAGAGGATATACCAATAATAACAAGGATATAGGGGATATTGTTGATATTAATAATTTAAATCTGTTAGAATAATGAAGGAAATATATTTACAAGAAGAATAAAATTCTATAAGTAATGATAATGAAGCTACTTTGGTTAAATAGTAATAATACTTTTCTAAATATAATGTGATATTAAAATAAGTGAAGAATGAAGATGATGATACAACAATTTATAATGATTAAGATAATCCTATATCATCTTATCATAGGTTATAAAATTATGTGTAGTTCTATAATATAATTAGTGAAAAAGGAGCAGAACATCATACAAAAAATAACATTGAGGATAGAAACACATTACCGTCTATTTTTATCTTGTTAAACGAAGATATGGGAGTTCTGAATTATAGTATCAATGGAAAGATAATGTTGTCAATATTGAATTATACATGATTGAGTGGAATAAAACATTATATGTGAAAATGAATCCTTAAAACAATTATGCAAAAATATTTGTTGTTTCAAAACAAAACTAAATTAGAAGTGATACGTTGAATGAAACAAAGAAACAATTTCATATAAAGGGTTCTACAATGTTAATGGAATTTATTTTTCTTACTATCATATTTTTCTAAAATTTTTGATCAGTTGGATATTTATTAATATTAAAAAATGAAATAAAATATTTTATAAACTGATTTCAATCCTACCTTCATCAATGGAGAGTTTTAATATGATGTTTTTATTGAAACACCCACTGGATTTATACTTTTTTGCAGATGAAAATTATATTTTTTGGTTAAATAATTATTTTCATAAAATAAAAAATCCATAAAGGGATGATATGGAATGTTATATTCATCATTAATATAGTATAATATCACAAATTGAATAGTGGACATCATTGTCTACATTAATAATGATAAGAAGGTATCACTCATGTTTGTTGTTTATGTATATCATAACATTTTTTAAATAAACTAACAATGAATTTGTGAAGAATTTTCAATGGAGATAAATAATTTATTTTAAATATTCATGCTAAGTGGAATGAAATATTATTTATGAAACCGAAGACCCACACTCTAGAATCGGGTTCCATAAATATGTATATTACATTCTAAGATTTATACTGGCTGTAAAATCAGGGATATAACTATCATTAATTAGAAAATAAATAATTATTTTTTCATATACTAAAACCCAATGATTTTTTATGTTAATAACATTATATGATTAGGATAGAAAAATAACTAAATAAACCGATGTTATTTTCATAAAATTTATATATTTTTCCAATATGTAATTAACTACATAATTTTTAATATGTCCTCATTATCTCACATTAATAATTCCATATTTTACATCATTATAAACAAGTCATGCTTACTAATTTTCTTTATAACCTAGGAAATGGAAACATAAGAATGTTGTGAGTTCAAATAATCAACAATGGAAACCTATAACAATATTGGTAAAAAACATAGTAATGCTACACATAAAATGAAAGGAATAATTCATTCCATTCCCTAAGGAACCACTGGATAAATAAAAACATTACTATAAATATACTTAAAAATATTTAATTTCAACCCAAAACAATCCTACTTTAGTAGTCAATAACCATTAAGAATCTAAATACATTTACCTAGTTCAATAAATTGTAAAATATGACCACAACCCATCTAGAGAAAGCAGTTGGATGGTCAAAAAACACATAGTCAATATTTATAGGAATAATAGTATATGAAACCTCAAATTTTTTCGGATGTTAATAAAAGAGATAAAATGATGATAACCTATCTAGAGAAAGATTCTAGATGATCCAAAAAATACATATTAAATTGGCCAACAATCATCTATAATAGAATTGAAATATATAAAATTCTAATACTTATTTGTATATGAATAAAATGGATAACATGATCATAATTCTTGTGGTGGATTAATGGATGGTGGAAATAGAACATAAAAACATTTCAACAATAGAAACAAATAACTGTGATGGCATAAATGGAAAACACTCTCGCAAAAGATTTCATTGAATGGTATAACAAAATGAAGGATCAAGAATCAATTTTTTTGATTCCATGAGTTCAATACCCGAACTAATATATATATATATATATATATATATATATATATTAGTTGATAAATCATGAAACATAAACCTCATTAAGGTAAACCCTTCTTAAAATGATAAAGTAAATATGCATGAAATCATAAAATAATTTTCAAATTCTATTTAACATTAATATAATATATAAAATTTATATATTTATTTCAATAATTACTTTAGAAAATGTGACATTAAATCTTCGAGAATTATTTACATTCCAATAATCTCTTATAATGGATCCTTGAAAAAAAATAACTTTTATATTTGATAAATTAGGGGAGGAAGGTAAAACATTTAAAAATGAAAGGAAAACTCATTTTTATTACTTAAAATTCCATTATTAAAAATTAACATCGGAAGAGAGTAACAATGAATTAATTTATGTTAAAAAAAATTATAATAGAGTTTTATAAAATATCATATAATAAAATATCAAGGTGTGAGAACCAAATCGTCACAAATCAAAGTTCAAGATAAAATATTACATCTCAAAGAAAGAATCTTTGAGTAATTAATATCACTTATGGGAAACATACCAAATGATAAATCAAAACATTTGAAAATTATTTTACTTCCAAAAAAATTAAACAATTATAGAACAACAAATAATGTAATTAAATAGTTGAATGTACCCAAATTATATAAAATATGTTCAACTAAAAGATAACATGTCATTGAATGAATATTCAGTTTCAAAAAGCCGCAAAACTGGGGTAAAAGTTGCGGAAAATAATTTTTAATAAAAGAAATGATATGGAATAGTATTTAATAAGAATAAAAAATATTATAAAATATATATCAATGGGTAGTGAATACACCATTCTATGGAAATCATGTTCATAACTCAAAAATGACCAAAGGAATTAAAATTTAAGATAAATAATTGTTGCAACATTAGAAACATTATAAAGAATACCATTGAAATATTGTGATTGTAACTAAACTAAAAATACAATGATTGAATGATAATTAATGAAATGATATCTCAAATAGTTATTATATACAACACTTAAATTAAATTAGGTGCACAATACAAAACATGTCTCAAATAGAGGAATTTGATATAAAAACCCATCACTCGGTCTTAATTCATTATTCACTTTCAAAAAAAATTCAAACAACTAAATTGATTTAATTTAATAAATTACATAAAACCCTGATAATAACTATAACCCATTATAATATTAATTTATATTCATTCTTAACATATAAATTTTTGATAATTTTTAACAATTTTCAACCACGGGGGTAAGTAATCATTGTCACTTTGAACTAGTTCCATAAAAATGGTGTTACTATTCATTAATATTAAAATAAATCGTGATTAAAATATAGATAAATTTTTTTTATTTTATATTAAATGATATTTATCATTTGTTTATTTCATTCCACTGTAGTTTTTGTTTCAAACTATGAAGAAGAAATTGATGATTATCATGTTTCATTGATTCTTAATGAATGAGAAGAGTTTTCTAAATTAATGAGTTATATTTTCATATAATCATACTATAAAAAATATAAAAAAAATTATTCAAATTCTAATATGTTATTATAAAATTAAATGAATTTTCATAGACATCCATGATATAATTCGTATAATTGTTAAAGTAGGCGATTAAACCAAATTAAACTTGAACGTACCAATCCTGATTAATGGATGTTTATGTGGTGGTTTACTTATAATATAATTATAAAAGAAGAAAAATAATACTATTTAATCTTTAATACTATAATATATCATAATTTTAAATGATTGTTTTTTAGGGAGGTAGTGCCTCAGTAAAATACCAAGGCACAATTTATTACAAAAATGAATGGAAGTTACATAAGTCTTAAATATTGAATCATATGTCAATATTTATTGAAAACAGGATGCAACTAATTTTAAATGCTTATAAATATTAAATTATTTAAATAAATTCAATACATCGAATGAATAGATCTGTATCCTAAAAGTTTTATTGTTTTTGACGATTGACTGAATAATAATCATTTGTTGATCATATCAACAATAGGTTACAAAACCATCAATAATAGATCATTAATGAGAATATAAAAATAATATATATACATTAATCCAATATTTATGACCATTTATGTATAGTGGTGATTATGATAAAAAGATAAATAAATTGTTCCATAGAGATTTTAGTTCACACATATGTATTGATTTTGATTTCATTTTCCCACAATAAGAGAAAATTGTAGAATTTTTTTATTGTTTTATATGCATAAATATATCATAAACTTCTTAATTATTTATTAAAACACCCTTGAGACCTGCGTTTTCATGTAGTGAAGTAAAATAAAGCGCATTGCATTGTTTTGGCTGTAGTCCACACAATGCATGAATGAAAATATCATTTCTCTTATTAGATACATGAATATGTAATTAATGATGATTCATATAGCATAATAACATTCATAATATATCCAATTATTAATTCAATACATATGTATATGAAAATTATAATTTAAAAAAATTGATTTAATTAATTAAAATGGATTACTCATATTGAACACTTTAATATTTCTAAGGAATATATATTGTAAATAGACAGAAAAAAATAATATCATATGAAAATAATATCAAGAGAGTGATAGTGTAATATATAGGAATTATAATGTGTAGAAATTTTATATGAAACCTAATTTTGGAAAATTCCTTGATGGGGTGTGAGAGGTCATTTTTATATTTGGCGGTAATGTTGTTCTTTTAAATATTATTAATTAATATAAATGGATAACATGTTAAACATATAAATTAACTCAAAAATAGATTAATATATGAGAGGGGAAGTGATAAAATCAATCCACCCCTCTAAAACTAAATTTAATTCATGAATTTAAAATTTTTCATGACCTTTACCCTTGAATTATTTCCACTACCAATTTTTCATCTACTTTATTATATGGATTTTCCTATTGTAAAATATATGTTTTTTATCATTTTTTAGATTTAATAATTAGATAATTTATACACATGCATTATATATTTTAAATCAATTTAATTTTTTTGAATTTATAATAATGATAAAAAATAATTTTAAAATAAAAATTTATAATTTATTCATAAGAACTTTTTAGAAAATATTACATAAGTTTTAAAATAACAAATTTGAGCCTGAAAATTAAAAAGAAATTTTTAAAAAATTATATTATAATCTATAAAATAAATATTTTGTATTATAAAAATATTTCATTAATTTAGAATTCAATCTTATATAATAATAATTTCTTAAAATACATGTAATTTTTAAAAAATTTATTTTTATATAAAGGTAATTATTTTTAGGAAAACCCCAAAATATCAACTAATCAATTATTAATATTATGAATCCAAAAATAATGAAAATAATTTACAATTCTAAATCTAATTTTTTTCAAAATTAAATTTTAAATAAAAAATTTGAGATCTATTTAGAAAAATGTTTTATAAGAATATAGATTTTTAGGATTATTAATTACACTCATTCATATTTCCTAACATTTACAAATTAAATTTAAATTAACCATTTATTCATATCAAATATATTTTATCATCATATGTCTCATGTTTTCTGCACATCATATAAAAATGAAATATTTAGAAAAATAAATTTCTACGTATAAAATGATTATATTAGTCTTATTACATTTAACTATAGAATTTAATTAATATTAAAAGAATCCATTTTTTCTATCAATAAATATTTAATAATGAATTTATTTCCCATTAATACATTAGTTATGTTTTAATGGTCCTATATAATATTTATATTTTTATCTAAACATATCATATATTTTTCTTGTTTAGTTTTTCTTGTAGAGAAATCTATTGCAAAAAATTATCTCATTTAATGGTAGTTATATATTAAATTCATATGTTGTTACATTCAACCTACTTAAATGGATTGATTCGCCATAATTTGACAAATATGATAATTCAAAATTATATATGGAATTCATAATCAAATATATACATATAATTGACCATGGGTTTATTTAGGATGTAGAATGAGAATTTTATAAATGAAATTTTGTTATAATAAATTTCTAATGAGAGAAACACCAATACTAATTTAAAATACAATTATAATAGGGATAATGATCTAGATGCATCAGGAAAAACATCCCACAAAACTCAAAATTTATTTATATGGCAGTCAATCCACTATGGGTTTTATTTGTAACTCATTATCATGCATTTTGTGAAAACATAGAAACATTGAAAAATTGGAAAAAAGAGTGAAAACATATTATCTGATACATTAATAAAATATTCATAGGTTTTTCCATATTTTAATGGTTTTTGGTAACTATTTCCAGCATTGGCACTTGGATTGAGTCATTGAGTTTCATTATTTCATGATCACCCAAAATTAAATAAATATATTTTTGTATCATCCCACTATCCATTATACATATTTTACAAATGAAATTTATCTCTTCACCCTAGATTTTCATTGGCGAATCATTCCCACAATCCCATTGTATTACATAGGTTAGGTCTTCTTCCAATCTTTTTACATCGTAAACCATACTTTCCCACTCTCATTCCAAATTATCATGAACACCCTGGGGTCCCCATGGGTTTTTAAATCTTATATTGCCTTGATAATGGGGGTCCACATCTAAAGGATTCTGATTAGAATTCCCCAGGTGCATGAAACCACATTTGGAAGACCCAAATACAGGCTAGAATAGGATGGGTACTTGGTGGACACCTGAGTCCACCATTGGTTATCGGATTACCCAATTGGAATAATCCATGTACCTACACTTCTGGTACCCTAACTAGTAGTAGGACTATTATGTTCTTCCTAAAACAGGTGGCATATGTGCCTTCGGTTTTCCAATTTCAAATGTATAATGGATATATGAGCCTCGGCAAAAGAACTATTAACTGTGACCACCTCGTATCATTCAATTTTTTACACCTAAATGGGATAAGAGTATACCTTCTGGAGTAATTCTATAGACTTTTTTAAAAGATTCCATATACCCCTTTCATTTCATATCCCCTCCCTCATCCATTAGTAGATAAAGAGTATACTCCATCATTGGGATTCCATTACAAGTGTAATCTCTATTCGAATTTGATTATGTGATTTTTTTATCTTCTTAAATATCTTTTTTATGAAACTGAGCCAGACTATGGTGGTCTTATAGATATGTTATGATTATGTAATAAGCATGTTTAAAATGACTCTATTTTGGGACTCATTTTTAATTGTGACACCCACCCATGTTTTCTCTTTCTCAAAGGTCTATATTCCCCATGATAAATTACTTCAATGGTCCATATTATTGATGGAAGAGATTAGGATATCCTCATATATGTAATCCTCACTAAATTATCTATTTTGACACATTTTACAATGTAGATGTCATTTACATCAGAACGATGTGGAATCAAATTATTTTTTGACATGATATGTAAGAAACCTATCAAAGGAAAATATCCTTATACCCAACAATCAAATGTTCCCATATACATCCCTATAGTATGATGTTAAACTCTGTAAACAACATCCAAGTTGTATGATGTTAAAATACACAATTAATCCCTTATAAGATGATGTTAAATCATATGGTATGGTCCAATCACATGACCTCAAATCTATGTCACTAAGACTACAAGGACCTTGGTTCCTAACTCAAAGGGATATGTAGGATACATCCTAGAGGTTTAGACCCAAGATCATCAATCTTAAATTTCCTTCTTCATTATTTTGTATTTCTATTATGTTCATATATGTACTTTCCTCACCAAAAAATACTTCAATGAGTCTAGATGCCACATCCTTTAGGGATATATTCCCTAAATACCATAATTTCCTTTGAATATATTCCTAATATTATCAATCCACCACTAGGAGGGATATATTTCTTTCAGGCCCCATTATATTATCCTCATCGATCCATATTCTAGGTAGGAGGTATCTTCGCTGGGTCATATTCCTTTTGATACTCTCTTTTCCTAATTTGGAAATATTCCCACTAAAATCAACCGAAATGGGGAGCTTATGTGTGAGATCACAAACTAAGCATTTCTAGGTAATAGTCTTTAAGGAACCCTTATCAAACAATGTCATATTCCATGGATCGATATATTTCACATGACCCTATAATGTATGGAGTTTCACCGTTAATTTGAACTAAAAAATATTGGTTTTGGTCCCTTTCACATGGATTCATAGTAATCCACTTCAGGGGCCCTATCCTCACACCTTTAACATCCACCACCTTCTATGTTTTAAATAAACTCTAGAGCCCAAAGATATGTGGATTTAAATTATAGTGACCTATAAACCAAAATTGTTATGTAATTATAAGATATATATGGAGATCCATTAATGAACATCGATGGGTTCATTGATGGGTAACCTCTAATACATAAACATTTTCACATTAATGAGATGACTATAATACATAAAGATATTCCCATCAACATGTGGTAATAACAAAATGTTTTCATGATAGTGACTAGGCCCATAAAGGTATTTGGAGATGATTTAAAAATTACATAAATATATAATAGGGTCCTCATTAGCCAATTATTCTCCCCAATATAGGGAAATGGTCCCAACCTCTCATCCTACTGACCAATTTGACAACCTAAGAATCATTGTTAAGAAACCCAAATGACCTCATGCCTTTGTAATGTATGCCTATATCATGTCATAGATTTAGGGTAAATTTAGTATTTTCAATTCCCCTAATAATCCCTATTGGAAATCATGTGAGATAGGAGTAATGACCCAATACATACATTGTGAGTGTTAAATCACCCTGTCCTGGCCTAAAAAAAGAGTAAACATATTGTAAATATTTCGTTAAACAAAATAACACATTTTCCTATACATCGATCCACTTTTTGAGTATTTTACACAAACAAAAATTTTGAAACAGAAATAAATAATTAATTCTCCAAAATTATTATGTTTCCCTCAATTTGGGCCATTTGTTTTGCATATTACATGAGGACAAAATTGGTGAACCCATGAAAATCTTCTAATTTCAAAGATAGATGAGTATTCTAAATGCAATTAGTTAACCATATTATTTTAATTATGATGTTGCATAAATGAGAAATTTTATTTATGTTATTCATTACCTAAATGGACCTTCATCACCAAAAATACTTTCAATGAAAATGAAATATGTCTAATGAACGGCCTGCACCTCAAAAGCTGCACATGTTGGGGCCTCATCGAATCATAGGACATTATCACCCACCCATTAACTTATGCACCAGGAAACGAATTCACTGTCATGGGTACCAGTGAAACGGTACCAACTCTATGCTTGAGGTTGTGCTAGAATCCATCCCGGAAATTCATCCTCAATGACTGTCTAAAAAATGAATGCATGTTAAGGAACCTGTGGCACATTTCTCATTCTGAAATTATTTTTCAAGTATATCCATGAAGCATAGCTAAAAATACCAATCGTAAATAAAACAGATTCATTAGGAGGTATGATAAGGCTTCTCCCTAGTAAAATAAATTTGTGAAAACCTAGGTATTTAAAGAATAATTTTTTTATTTATTAATATTTTTATATTCATATTATATAATTCATAAGATAAAAAATGAAATGGCTTTATTAAACTGATTTATAAAATAATTTTTTTTAAAATAATTTTTTTAATATTTTTCTAATCCACTTGAATGTATCATTTAATGGTTCATCCTAATTAAATTTACATCAACTCATAACATTGGTATATACATCAAAAGGAAGGTTGATTAAAAGGCATTGTAAGGGTAAATAGGGAAATAGATTACATGTTATCATGAGAATTATCTTTAAGAAATTTAGGAATATCAAAAAGGCATGGTCAATGAAAAAAAAGGAATATCATAATGAAAAGAAAATTATTCATAAAATAGAAATGTGGTTACAATATTTAATATATCCATTCATTAGAATATCAACAATGTTTATCCCTGAGGAGGAATTAAAATTATTAACAATACTCATAGGGTATCATAAAACATGTCATTTCTTGAGATTAAATTATATACCCAATGAATTGGATCACTATCATGGTGAACCTTTAATATGTATTGATAAATTTTATCCATGTAAATCATAATATAAAATCTCATAAATAATCTTTATATAATAAAATTTATGGGTTGAATATCAATATCATAGTGTCTTTAAAAGTGCATAAAAACAAAATCCTTTTATCATTTTAAACCCACAGAAATGAAAGGAAGAATTAATGTATGCCAATCCCTAAATTAAAATGTTATTTTTGAAATATATTTTAATAAACTTTGAGAATAACTATTCTTTGGTATTCCGAATAAAAAAGTAAAATAATTTCTTTATAGAAAAGGAGAAATTATAAGACGAAAATCTCGCTACATAACGTGTACGAAACACTATTTTAGAAAACATTAAAAAGAGATGGTAATAGTGTATCCTATTAATAAAAGATTCCTAATAATTTAGAGGGATATAATAGAATATATATAATAACATTCTATTGAAACATGAAATACATACCACAAAAACATAGTACTTAAAAGGAAAAGGAAATTTGGGAGTATCATTAACATGAAGAGTGACTTCTAAAACTGGAATTTTGTGACATTGGGGGCTTGAGGACTGCTTAGAAAGAATCCTTGGGAGTTAATACTCAAATAGATTCGTGTAAAATTAATTTTTAATTAAATATAATGGAAATATGTGAGCGCATTTATAGAAAAAGTGAGTGAGTTTTTTATTAATTTCCAATGACACCTCAAAAATGGTATTTGCAAAACCATGGGCTTGATCATGGTATTTGCTCTGGGATTTGACACTTGGGATACCAATTAGATTATTATAATCACCAACAGTAGACTAGAATTTTAAATTACTCATTACATAATTATTACATAGATATGATGTCATTAAACAAACCAAAAACTCAAAAATGTATGTTTACTATTCTCCAAAAATTAATATATTTTAGAAAAATCTGAATAATTCACCATAACCATTTGTAGATTTTTAGAATTCAAAAATAATCTCCATTTTATGAAAATTAATTTTATTTTAAAAAATTATATTAATTATAAATATTTAAATAATAATTTATGTTTATTACAATATATTAATACTTAACTAATAATTTCTAAAACATGTATTTACATAAACTATAATATAATGATATCACATTACCATTTATGATGTTTAAATTATATTTATACTTTATTAGGTGAGGCTACTATTCCATTTTTCAAAGTACTATTCATAAGGGTAACATTACTTTTCCAATGCGTTAAGTTACTATTCACTAAAAAATTAAATTGATCCTATCATACTGTCAATATCTTATTGATCACAATATTCTATTTCCATTTTTGAAAAATTATTTCACATAGTAAATTATTTAAAGTATAATAATTATTTAAATGAAAAATAATGTATTTCCACTATTCATCAAAAATATGAAACATCTTAGAAAATTACTAAAAAATAACAATAAATTAATTTCGACATTTGAAATTAGAAAATGATGTTTATTTTACCATAATAATTTTCTATGAATGAGAAATGTATAAAAAGTACATTCTTTACCTATAAAATCAATTTATCAAATTTTTCTCAATTAATCATATATTTTAATAAGCAAAATTTTACTTCAAATGGAAAATATGAAAAAGTTTTTTTATAAAAACAATGGGATTATAATTTAAGTGACTAATAATTTGACACAAAACCCCTTATAAAACCCACATATGACCTAATGATAAGGTTTGTGATAGTGATATACTCTTGGGTCGGCTCGAATAACATTACCCAAGTGGTAATCTCCACATACTTGAAATTATTCAGTATGATATTTTGTTCGTGATAATCATATTAAAGCTCATCATGTGAATGGTCTAGAGAAAATCCCAGTGATGCTACCTACTTCCCAGGCTCAGACAAATGGGCTTTCTATGGCTTGATTCTACAAGATGAGGCGATCGACTCTTCTTTCTGCATTAAAATTCTATCATTTCAATTTATAACACAAATTATAACATTATAATCATTATTAAGAATATTTTTCCATGGTATTATTGACCAAAAGTCATATAATGGTCAAAACCCAATTGAAACATTTCCATTATACACACTTCATTAATAAAGGCATACAGTTTTTTGAGTATTAAATAATATAAAACACATTTTAATGAAAACTTATCAATCAAAAAGATCGGTTCCTAACATTAAATGATAATAAAATCAACTACAACTTCCTCAGGAAGGGTTAAAATAATAGATGCATATGCCATATGAATAATCAATGAATAATTTTTTATCTATTTTAAATGATTATGTACTTAGTTATTTTATCATATCCCTGAAAAACAATTTTAATAAGCTACTAAACCTAAAGTATCTTAATCAGGTTGGCCTCAATGGACACCATAATTTTCTTCCCTATTATAAAATTCTTTAACATGCAATCCAAGAATGATTTATCGTGGAATAAATCCTTCAAAATATAGTAGATTAACGAATTGTAAATTTCGGAAACCCACAAGCACAAGTGGATGAAATTTTATCACTCTCATGTAAGGAAGAAGGGAAATGGAAAAAAGTCCCAAACAAGAGTACTAAAATGATTCATTATTAGAGGTATAAGAATAAAATAAAATGATTACACTCAATACTAATGGAATAGTTAAACTAGTTGGTTCACTCTCTTGTTTCATTAGTAACAATGCACCCAACATATCATGTTCTGCAATCTCGCAAGATATGGTCTTTTAAAAGCTATCATAATAAGAATGGAAAATTTATGAATGGGAAAATATACCACTATAAATTCCAAATCCATTCCAAACACTCCCATATTTCTGTTCTTAATAATAATTAGAATGTGAACCAACACTACAACCCATTTAATTGGAACCATCCCGCTAATTTGAACACACATCAATAAAAGAGTTGGTTTACAGCTCAATAAATTTGATTCACTTGATAGATCCATTCTCTGGAGAATTAAAAGTTTTTTTAAAATTTTTTAACCCCTCCCCCCTACAAAATGAAAAAAATGGAGGGGTCATTGAGGCCAATGTGGTCAGTGAAGATGTGGTCAATTAAAGTTTTATTATTTATGCCATATCTTTACTAAAATCATATATGCTACTGAAACCCGGTGATAAGAACTTTTGCGATATCAATAGGATCGCCAGTCTACTTTTGTCTCCACTGTATCATTATCCAATCTGATCATATATAAATAAAAATTGAAAAACAAATATTCACCCATTCAATTTCATATAATATTAATGAATGATCAATCTAAATCACAAATAACAAAAATGCCTAGAAAATTTTGACCCATCAATTCTATTACCGACATAAGAAACACTACATACCAATCCTAATGATAAGGAGTAGCATCAAGATGGGATGCATGGGCCCTTATCTTAGAATTATGACAACTTAATATAGCTATTTTTTTCCACTAAAACATTTAATCATATATTCTATATATTTGTCAAATGAACTCTATGAAGCACCTATATAGTCCACTTTTATACATTAAGTGATTTCATTTGAGGTTTATCCCACTAATGTTTATCATTAAAAGAAGGATTATAAAATATTTCATATAGCCATATCATATATAGAATAAGATTAGAAGAATATTTTAAAGGGAAACATTAGGCCCCTATAAATATCAATAAAATTAGATGATGTAGATGTCCATCAAGATATGATAGATAATGAATCTGGGATCAATGTCATGCTTGTATGGACACTCAAAAAGAGAGGCCAAATTGAGTCTAATTTATCTGCTTCTACATTAAAAATTCATGTCTGTGATAAGAGTGAATTAAATCCTCTTGTATGAATCATACATAGTGCACATATTATGGATCCTTTCTCCATATTTAAATTCATGGTTGTCATTCAACACAAATATTTTAATTTATTGTTAAGAAGAACATGAATATATCAACAAGTGGAAGTTCAATCATTGTATCATCAATGTCTCAAACACTCTAATGATGTATGATCTAAGAAATTATATAATGATATAGATCCCTTCAAATCCTATGAATCTCAATAAATTGATGCAGGATTCTAACTAAGAGTACAATAACTACACATGATTAATGATTTCAATTGAGTAACTACTCAAAAATGGTTTGAAGGTATCCCTTTTTTACCTATTTCATGAAACCAATGATTAATATGTACAACCCATTAATCATATCACTAGTGCAGAAAACGTTTTTTACGTCACCATTTTTTACGTCGGTTATATAAAACCGACGTCATAATATGTAAAACGAGGTTTTTTACGTCGGTTATTTCTTAACCGACGTAAAAACCTGTGTTCGGTACACATTTAACGTCGGTTATTTTTATAACCGACGTTATTAATCTCGCGGCTTCATTTTTTACGTCGGTTATTTTTATAACCGACGTAAAAAACGCGGTTTTCGAAGGCCCTTTGACGTCGGTTATTGAATAACCGACGTAACAAACGCGGTTTTTGAAGGCTTTTTTACGTCGGTTATAAAATAACCGACGTAAAAAAAGAATCCGCAGATGTTTTTGACGTCGGTTATTCCATAACCGACGTAAAAAAACGCGGATTTTGAGCCATTTTTTACGTCGATTATTATATAACCGACGTAAATAATGAATCGGAGGAAGGTTTTTACGTCGGTTATTGAAATAACCGACGTTATAAATGTTTTTAAAACAATTATCACGTCGGTTATTGAATAACCGACGTGATAAGTCATTTAAAAATTTACCCAGACCCGTGGATTGTCATTCGCGAGTTTACCTTCGACAGTCGCGACTCGTCTCTCTCGCGCGTAAACCCGAATCGGCTCGTCCATTTCGTTGGTTTAGATTCGTTTTGCGATCATCGTTTCTCATATTTAATCTCCTCGGATCAATCATCTAAACTCGCAGCACTCAGGTAATCCTCCCACTCGTTCGTTTTTTTTCGCGGATAGTAAATATATATGTGTTGTGATTTTTTTGTTGAAACTAGCTAAGATTCTTCGATTGCGAACCCTTTTAATTCGTTTTGGCACCATAATCTTATTTATCATCCCTAGATCTATTTGTTCCACTTGCAATATTGAGTAATTTTATGATTTCACTAATTTTTCATCGTTTTCTATAAATCCCCGAGAGGGTTGGGGCGTGTCCATTTGGATGGGTTGCCCTTTTACAGTTGTTACTACTTTATTCACACACAACCATGGCATAGGTGCATGGATTTGGGGTCGGGGGGTGTCCAGGGGGGTTTACAAGGGGGTGGGTGGGTGTGGGGGGCTGTCCAAGGGTGTGGGTGGGTGTTGGGGGGTGTCCAGGGGGGTGTCCAAGGGGGTAGGGGGTGGGGGTGGTGTCCAGGAGGGGTGGGGGGGGCTGTCCAGAGGGTTGGGGGGTGTCCAGGGGGGTGTCCAAGCAGGTCGGGGGTGGGGGGTTGTGTCCAGGAGGGGTGGGGGTGCTTTCTAGAGGGGTCGGGGGCTGTCCAGAGGGGTCGGGGGGTGTCCAGGGTGGTGTCCAAGGGGATGGGTGGGTGTGGGGGGCTGTCCAAGGGGGTGGCGGCCTGTCCAGAGGGGTCGCTGGGGTGTCCAGGGGGGTGTCCAAGGGGGTGGATGGGTGTGGGGGGCTGTCCACGTGGGTGGCGGCCTCTCCAGAGGGTATTTGGGGTTGTCCGGGTGGGTGGGGGGGGCTGTCCAGAGGGTTGGGGGATGTCCAGGGGGGTGTCCAAGTGGGTAGGGGGTGGGGGGTGGTGTCCAGGAGGGGCGGGGGGCTGTCCAGAGGGGTCGGGGGTGTCCAGGGGGGTTTACAAGGGGGTGGGTGGGTGTGGGGGGCTGTCCAAGGGCGTGGGTGGGTGTTGGGGGGTGTCCAGGGGGGTGTCCAAGGGGGTAGGGGGTGGGTGGTGGTGTTTAGGAGGGGTGGGGGGGCTGTCCAGAGGGTTGGGGGGTGTCCAGGGGGGTGTCCAAGCAGGTCGGGGGTGGGGGGTTGTGTCCAGGAGGGGTGGGGGTGTTTTGTAGAGGGGTCGGGGGGTGTCCAGGGTGGTGTCCAAGGGGATGGGTGTGGGGGGCTGTCCAAGGGGGTGGCGGCCTGTCCAGAGGGGTCGGTGGGGTGTCCAGGGGGGTGTCCAAGGGGGTGGATGGGTGTGGGGGGCTGTCCAAGGGGGTGGATGGGTGTGGGGGGCTGTCCAAGGGCGTGGGTGGGTGTTGGGGGGTGTCCAGGGGGGTGTCCAAGGGGTTAGGGGGTGGGTGGTGGTGTTTAGGAGGGGTGGGGGGGCTGTCCAGAGGGTTGGGGGGTGTCCAGGGGGGTGTCCAAGCAGGTCGGGGGTGGGGGGTTGTGTCCAGGAGGGGTGGGGGTGCTTTCTAGAGGGGTCGGGGGGTGTCCAGGGTGGTGTCCAAGGGGATGGGTGGGTGTGGGGGGCTGTCCAAGGGGGTGGCGGCCTGTCCAGAGGGGTCGGTGGGGTGTCCAGGGGGGTGTCCAAGGGGGTGGATGGGTGTGGGGGGCTGTCCAAGGGGGTGGATGGGTGTGGGGGGCTGTCCAAGTGGGTGGCGGCCTCTCCAGAGGGTATTTGGGGTTGTCCGGGTGGGTGGGGGGGCTGCCCAGAGGGTTGGGGGATGTCTAGGGGGGTGTCCAAGGGGGTAGGGGGTGGGGGGTGGTGTCCAGGAGGGGTGGGGGGCTGTCCAGAGGGGTCAGGGGGTGTCCAGGGGGGTTTACAAGGGGGTGGGTGGGTGTGGGGGGCTGTCCAAGGGTGTGGGTGGGCGTTGGGGGTGTCCAGGGGGGTGTCCAAGGGGGTAGGGGGTGGGGGTGGTGTTTAGGAGGGGTGGGGGGGCTGTCCAGAGGGTTGGGGGGTGTCCAGGGGGGTGTCCAAGCAGGTCGGGGGTGGGGGGTTGTGTCCAGGAGGGGTGGGGGCTGTCCAGAGGGGTCGGGGGGTGTCCAGGGGGGTTTACACATCGATTTGTTTTATATTTCAAAATTGTTATATTCAAATTATGTTTTTTTTCATATAAACATATATTTGTCTTATCTAAAAAATATATATATTTTTGCTATTTGTTATAGGTAATAATGAGTCGAAGTTGGATTACGGCACATCGAATGAGCAATGAATATGAGGAAGGTGTTGATGCCTTTTTGGAATTTGCTAAACGAAATGTTCCAAGTAGTGACATTTTTTTCTGTCCATGCCTGAAATGTCTGAATATGAAGAAGTTGAAAAGTAGAGAGATAAAAGATCATCTGATTTGTCATGGTTTCAATCCGAGTTAAAACCCTTGGATTTGGCATGGAGAAACTGGACAGAATGTCACTGATGATAATTAATCGCAAGATGGTAACTCCGATGGAATTGAAGAAATGATTCGCGATATTGTAGCAGAACAAATTGAGATAGAACCGAGAGTTGCACGTCTATATGGTGATGCCGAAAAACCATTATATACTGGTTGTACAGATTTTACGGTTTTGTCGGCGGTGTTAAGATTGATTAACCTGAAGGCGAAACATGGATGGAGTGACAGAAGTTTTACAGAGCTGCTACAATTGATGAAAGACATTCTTCCAAAAGATAACGATCTTCCAGATTCACATTATAAGGCCAAAAAAATATTATGCCCGATGGGATTGGGATACAGGAAAATACATGCATGTCCGAATGACTGCATTATATATAGGAAGGAATATGAATTTCTGAAAGAGTGTCCCAAATGTGGGACATCACGGTATAAGGTGAAAGAAAAATCACAAGCTGATGTAGAGATTACAAAGCTCCCTTCAGAGGTATTTTGGTATCTTTCTATAATTCCTCGTTTCAAACGTTTATTTGCTAATTCACATGATGCAAAAAGGTTAAGATGGCATGCTGATGAGCGGGTATGTGATGGAAAAATATGTCATCCAGCTGATTGTCCACAATGGAAGAAAATTGATGCCCAATACCCTACATTTGGAAATGAAATTAGAAATCTGAGACTAGGCTTGTGCACAGATGGAATGAATCCATACCGAACCCTCAGTAGCACACATAGTTCACGGCCTGTTTTATTGGTAATTTACAACCTCTCTCCTGAAGTTTGTATGAAGCGCAAATATGTCATGTTGAGTATCATGATCTCTGGTCCAAAGCAACCCGGCAATGATATTGATTTATACTTGTCACCGCTGATTGATGATTTGAAACTTTTATGGGCTGATGGTATTAGGGTGTATGATTCTTATAAAATGGAATATTTTCAACTGCATGCAGTGCTTCTATTCACTATAAATGACTTCCCAGCATATGGAAATTTGTCTGGATACAGTGTTAAAGGGCATAAAGCATGTCCAATTTGCGAACAACAGACGTCATATTGTCAATTGCATCATGGGAGGAAAACAGTGTACATGGGTCATCGAAAGTTTTTGCCTATGGATCACCCTTATAGAAGACTAAAAAAGGCATTCAATGGCTCACATGAATTTGATACTGCTCCTCAACCTTTATCCCCAGAATTGTATTTTGAGAGGGTGAAAAACCTTGATGTGACATTGGGAAAGACACAGAAATCTGGTAATGATAGACATATTTGGAAGAAAAGGTCAATATTTTTTGAGCTACCATATTGGAGGTATCATGAAGTCAAACATAATATTGATGTTATGCACGTGGAGAAGAATATCTGTGATTCTTTGATAGGAACATTGCTAGATATTAAAGGAAAGACAAAAGATGGGTTGAATGCAAGGTTAGACCTACTGTCAATGGGAATACGTTTAGAGTTAGCTCCCACTCCTAAAGGAAGACGAACATTTCTTCCCCCGGCTTGTCATACATTATCGAAGAGGGAGAAAAGTAGCTTCTGTCAGTGTCTTCATGATATCAAAGTGCCTCAAGGTTATTCTTCAAATGTAAAAAATTTTGTCTCATTGAAAGACTTGAAGTTGATAGGTATGAAATCACATGATTGTCATGTCATGATGCAACAAATTCTACCAGTTGCACTGCGTGGAATATTTCCCATCCGTGTCAGAAAGACTATAATGAGGTTGTGTTATTTTTTCAATTCAATTTGCAACAAGGCGATTGATGTGAATGCTTTGAACATTTTGGAAAAGGATGCAATTATTATACTTCGTCATTTGGAAATGTATTTTCCTCCAACTTTTTTTGATATGATGGTGCATTTACTGATTCATCTGGTTCGAGAAATAAGGCTTTGTGGACATGTATATCTTCGTTGGATGTATCCTTTTGAAAGGTATATGAAAATATTAAAGGGATATGTTAAAAATCCATATCGACCTGAAGCCTCCATTGTTGAAAAGTATATTTCTGAGGAGGTAGCAAAGTTTTGTACGAGTTACTTGGCTACGGCGCAACACATAGGTTTGCCTCCATCTCGCCATGAACGGGTTAATAATGAGGGAAAGGGGATTCGTGGCGTGAAAGTCAAATCACTGTCAGCTGAACATATGAAGAAGTTAGAATCATACATCTTGAATAACATAGCTGATGTTCAACCGTATATCACATTGCATATTAATGAGTTGAAACAATGTCATCCAAAGAAGAAAGAAATGTGGATTTTGAATGAGCACAACAAAACTTTTTTGCCATGGTTTAAAAAGACCTTGCTTGGTAGATCAGATGTATCAGAGACATTAAAATGGATAGTGGGTGGTCCATCTTTAAATGTGATAACATGGTCCGCTTATGACATTAATGGCTATACATTTCATATGAAAGCTCAGGACAACAGAAGTGCAGTTCAGAATAGTGGTGTATTGGTGTTTGCAGAAGCAATGCATTTTTCGAGTGCTAAGGACAGAAACCCAATTTCGGCATCAAGTGCATATTATGGAGTGATTGAAGACATATGGGAGGCTGATTACTTTAAAATTAAAGTTCCCGTTTTTAACTGTAAATGGTTTATCGGTAACAACAGTGTCAGACACGATGAATTTGGAATGACACTTGTTAATCTGAATAGATTGGAAGACACAGCTGATTCTTTTATAATGGCAACACATGCCAAACAAATTTTCTATGTAGTAGATCAATCAGATATGCAGTGGGCTGTTGTTTTACAAGGGAAAAACCAATATGTTGGTGAGGATGAATTTGATGAAGATGCTGATTTATGTGAGATCCCTACTTCCATGGAAAGATTAACAGAACATAATGATGAGTATGTTGAAGACATGGTTTGTGCCATTAGGAACGATCACGACGAAGGAATTTGGGAAAACAATCCAACTGTACATTCCTAAAATTACAGGTAACACAAGTATATATCTTGTTTACATTTAGTTTTTTCATATAATGTTAGATACTGTAAATTTTTTACTTATTAAAATATGTATCAAACCAAAACGATAAAACAATAAAAACCATAAAGAGGAGAAGTCCTGGGCGCACCGGCAACCGGTCCTCTCTGTCTGTACCACCGGCCGGCCGCTGGCTCACCACCGGCCGGCCGGTGGACCAGACAGAGAGCCTTCCTCTCTGTCTGGATCACCAGCGGCCAGCCGGTGTTGAGCCAGCGGCCGGCCGGTGGTTCAGACAGAGGAAGGCTCTCTGTCTGGTCCACCGGCCGGCCGGTGCTGAGCCAGCGGCCGGCCGGTGGTCCAGACAGAGACAGAGCCTCTCTGTCTGGATCACCAGCGGCCGGCCGGTGTTGAGCCAGCGGCCGGCCGGTGGTTCAGACAGAGAGGAAGGCTCTCTGTCTGGTCCACCGGCCGCCCGGTGGACCAGACAGAGAGCCTTCCTCTCTGTCTGGATCACCAGCGGCCGGCCGGTGAGGAGCCAGCGGCCGACCGGTGGTTTAGACAGAGAGGAAGGCTCTCTGTCTGGTCCACCGGCCGGCCGGTGGTGATCCAGCGGCCGGCCGGTGGTCCAGACAGAGGAAGGCTGTCTGCTCCACCGGCCGGCCGGTGGTGAGCCAGCGGCCGGCCGGTGGCATCAGTGAGTCCACTTTTCAGCTTTCTTATGCCAACTCCTTGGCAACATTTTGCCTGTGTTTACCATGTTTATCATTGTTTAACATGCTTACCATATTACCGATGTTTACTATTATGTAATTTAGTACACTTTTCTATTTGTGAACTAATGTTTGTTTTTTTGATTTGAAGGAAAATGACAGATCAATCAGTTGATCAGCCACATGATTCTGGAGATGAGCATATTGGTCATACATCTGGGGAGGAACATTCACATGCTCCTATTACGAAAAAGAGTTCAAAGGTTGGTAAGCGTGGGTGCACACGTTTACCAAAATTATCACTTGCCCGTACGAAGGAGGAGAGGATAGTCGTGGAGTTTGATGAGGATGATCTTCCTAGAGGTCCAAATGCTAAAGATTTTAAGGGTTTTGTAGCAACTCAGGCTAAGAGCAAAGTAAGCATTCTCTATGATGATTGGAGAAGTGTGGATAAGGCGATAATTTCTCAGCTGTGGGAGACCATTTTGGTAAGATCATTTGCTATTGTTTGACTGTTCTTTAAATGTTTCTAGTATATATAATATTTTTAACCTCTTTTTTATCAGATGACATTTGATATTCCTGACACTGGAGGAGTCAGGAAGAAATGCTTATCGTTGGCTGCTAGGAGATGGAGGGATTTCAAATCAACCCTCTCATCTGATTTCATTTATGGTCATAGGAGTCGTGAGAATCCATGTCGTATATATCCTTTTATAGATGAAGACACATGGAGAGAATTTTTTGAAAGTAGAAGAAAAGAATCATTTTTGGTAAGGGAAATGTAAACTTTTATAAGCTTTCTTATATAAATGATCTTATTATTGTTTTGTTAATGATTACTTATTCTTAATTTACAGCAAACAAGGAAAGCTCATCAAGAGATCCAGTCTAAAAATGTATACCCTCATAGTTTATCTCGGGGAGGGTATGCATTATTGGAAGAACAAATGATGGCAGAAAAATTTCAACAACTAAGAGCTGAGTCTTCAAGCTCTGGAGAGGTGGCCCCTCCATCCCCTCCATCTAGACATGAGAAATGGAAAAGAGCTCGGAAGGGCAAAAAAGGACAATATCTTTCGGAAGAATCGAGACTCGTAGTTGAGAGGATTGTAAGATATCTATTTTATTTATTTAAGTTTACTATTTTCGTCATATATTTCCAATCATTATAGAAAAGTTCAATTAATTATTACAGGACTCTCTTGAGGAGCAGAGTTCACAGGGGACATTTACACCATCTGGGAGGGAAGATATTTTATCTGTGGCATTGGGAAAGCCCGAACATCCTGGCCGTGTAAGAGGATATCCGGCAGGTGTATCGGTAAGAAAAGTGTTGCCACGTTCCTCAACTTCTAACGTTGAGGGAGTTTATAAAAAAAATAGAATCGTTGGAGGCTAAAGTCCATAATATTAATGCGACAATGGAGGACAAGATTAGAGCATCGGTGCAGTTAATGTTTGCAGACTGGCAAAGACAATTTCAGGGTGCAGCTCCCACTCCACCTCTCCCAGTAGCTCCCACTCCCCCACCTCAGCCTGCGGACCCCATTTTTGATCCTCCTCCTCCGCCGCAGCTACCTACTTATTGTGAGTTGTATGTTGATGATCCTCAACATCATATAGTTGCATATGGGATGGTATATTGTATAGGAGATACAGTTCATCATCAACAGTTAGAGGTAGAGAATCAGAGGGTCACTGTACAGGATATTATAGATAGATCAGCTCGGATACCATTACCTACAGATGAGGTGACGACAGTTGGACATAGTATCGGCCATTTTTTACTTTGGCCATCCAGACTTCTTCAACTCATTACCATAGAGGTATGGATGTTATATCTTTTATTTTATATTTTTATTAATGTTTTATCATTTTAAAACTAATATATTTTTCAATTTATTTTTACAGGAATACTTCAAAGGTAAAGAAATACTGTATAGACAACAACAAAGACAGATAGCTATGACATCAGATGCAGATACTAGCAGTCTTGACAAATTGTCAAGATATTCAAATTTTTTGGTGGATCATTATGACTTTACAATGGAAGCTCATGTCTGTGGACGTGAACTATGTGTGGGGATTATGAAAACTGATATCATGGAGTTTGTCACTGGAGATAAGTTGGGCATCAACGTGGTGCAAATTTTTATCATGTAAGTCTTAACTCCTTTTCCTTGCGTTATATTTATTAAAAATGTATACTTATGTCTGCTTTGTATTAGGTATATGTATAAAATTTGTGAGAGGAATGAGCTGACAGATGTATATGGATTCGTGGACCCACAATTGATTTCCCCTGAAGCATGTGCATTGGATGAGGAACAAAGAATGCTTTATATTGCTGATAGATTTGAAAAGAATGTAATAACACAGTGTTGGATGATGCCTTTTTGTGAGAGGTATGAAACACATCCCTCTCAAAGAGTTAATTATATTTTAACATAAAAAACCACTAACGTTAAATTTCCTTTTCTCAGGGATCATTGGATGTTAGGGGTTTTTTGCCCTAGGGAGAAAACACTTTATTGGATATGCTCTCTCCATGATGATGTGCGAGAAAGTTTTAAGAATATATTGGAAACGTAAGTTTCAATTTCACAATAGTTTTATATATTATAATGAATTTTAAATTTACCCCATTCGTATTATTTTCTAATAGGGCATGGGTCCACTTTCGAAAAAGCGCAAAGAAAAGGAATTACAAGATCAAATATGTACATGCGAAGGTAAATATCCATTTATAATTTGTACATTTTGATTTATTACATAAAAATAATATATTGAATTTACACTCATTCAAACAGAAATGTCATGAGCAACAAGGCATCATCGAATGCGGATATTACATGTTAAGATTTATGTATGAAATAATAACAACTGGGACAGTTCTGAGTTTTGACCTGGTAAGATTTCCTCTTTCTAATAATATTTCAATTTGATTTATTCATTATACACGTTGACTACTATCCTTTTCCTTTGTAGCTTTTTGATGACCCTCAACCCTTTACTGCTGAAGATATCAAACACTTACAAGTGGAGTGGTCAAATTATTTTACAGGTTTGATTGACTTTTAGTTGTTTGTAATGTAAAATGTAATTTTGAATATTGTCAATGTAATTGTGTATTTCATAGTCGTTTAGGTTGGATTTAGTTTTTTTTGAAGTTGACATTGTATGTTTTGAATGTTATATAAGTGAATGTTTAATTTTTCTCTACTTCTTGTTTTGGTCTACTGTTGATGGTTTTTCTGGTCTGGATTTTGGTATGGGGGGAGAGGTTCCAAGGGGGTGGGTGGGTGTTTGGGGGGTGTCCAAGGGATATGGGAGGGGTGTCCAAGGTGTGTTTGGGGCTGTCCTAGGGGTCGGGGGGGGGGGTGTAAATGAGGGTGGGGGTGTCCAAGGGGTGGGGGGTGTCCAAGGGATATGGGAGGGGTGTCCAAGGTGTGTTTGGGGCTGTCCAAGGAGTCGGTTGGGTGTCCAAGTGGTGGGGGGTGTCCAAGGGATATAGGAGGGTGTCCAAGGGGTGTTTGGGGCTGTCCAAGGGGATGGGGGGGTTTCCAAGGGGTAGGGGGGTTTCCAAGGGGTAGGGGGGTTTCCAAGGGGTCGGGGGGGTGTCCAGGGGGTGGGGGGCTGTCCAGTGGGTGGGGGGGTGTCCAAGGGGTGGGGGGGTGTCCAAGGGATATGGGAGGGGTGTCCAAGGGGTGTTTGGGGCTGTCCTAGTGTTCGGGGGGTGTAAATGAGGGTGGGGGGGCTGTCGAAGGGGTGGGGGGTGTCCAAGGGGCAGGTTGGGTGTAAATGAGGGGGGGGGTGTCCAAGGGGTCTGGGAGGGCTGTCAAGGTGTGGGGGGGTGTCCAATGGGTGTTTGAGGCTGTACTAGGGGTCTTGGGGGTGTAAATGAGGGTGGGGGGGGGTGTCCAAGGGGTGGAGGGTGTCCAAGGGATATGGGAGGGGTGTCCAAGGGTTGTAGTGGGGCTCCAATGTGGTGGGGGAGGGCTGGCCAGGTTGTTAGGTGGGTATAGATGAGGGTGGGGTTCAGTTGGGGCTTGGGGGAGGGCTGGCATGGTTATTTTTGTTTGGTTTCTGGTTGCTTTTTGGTGAGAGCAGTGCAATTATTTAAAAAAAAATATTCTTTCACGTCGGTTATTTTATAACCGACGTGGTAAATAAATCGGTAGGGGTTTATCACGTCGGTTTTTTCTAGAACCGACGTGATAAACCTTTCCCGGGGATTTTATCACGTCGGTTCTTAATATAACCAACGTGATAAAAGGCCTGGGAATCGATTTACCACGTCGGTTATTCAATAACCGACGTGCTAAAACGTTTCCCAGGCCTTTTTATCACGTCGGTTTCCTAAATAACCGACGTGATAATAGGCCAGGGGAAGGGTTTATCACGTCGGTTATGACATAACCGACGTGATAAACGATATCCCAGGCGTTTTATCACGTCGGTTTAGGGAATAACCGACGTGATAAAGCCCCCCGCGCATATTTATCACGTCGGTTATTATATGAACCGACGTGATAACCACCGTGAAGTTCGGGATATTACGTCGGTTTTAAATAACCGACGTAAAAAACGTTATTTATAACGTCGTCCGTATTAACGTCGCCTAAAAACCGACGTAAATAATAAAAAATAACCGACGTAAAAAACGTTTTCTGCACTAGTGTATTGAGGTGAAAAAACATATTCAGGCATATTTGTGCAAGTGTTAATGATATTATAAAATTCATTTAAAACTATATGTGTATAGGTTAGAGATAATTCGAATAATAAAAATAATGAATCTATTGGAGAAGTCCTGACATAATCCTTAGGATCTTTAACGGTCATCAAATTACCATCCTGATTGAATCGAACCACTATAGTAATAGTGAAAAAGGAATATTCTTTAACATTCCCAAGATTTTAGGATATTATCACCTTTTCCTCCCCTAAGGATAATGAATTAGGATATCATGTCCATAATTCCCTTGAAATATGATTCCCATTTATTGGTATCCTAATAATTTAGAAATTCTACCATATTAATGATAAAATATTAATATACAACCACATTATCTCTATAATGTATGGATAGAATCACCTATTCAACTCTCGATAACATCAGATAGCGCAGAGACCATATCCATAAAGTTCACAATGTTAATGTCCATAAATCAGTTATTTTAGAAGAGAGAGAAACCTCATCAATCATTAATAGATGATATATATTCTCTAATATCATTGTTTATCCCTAAAAAATTTCCTTTATTACCCACTTCTTCCATGATTATGGCATATCGATAGGAATGAGAGCTTGTTCAGAGTGTCCCATACTGTAATTCTCAAAATCAATAACCTCAGGACCCCTATATACCTTACCATCATTTATAATAGTCCAATATTATCAAATATTATAACAAAATACTAAAAAAATCCATTTATTTCCCACTCCAAATGATATTGAAGTATAAGAAAAAACGATGAATATGATCATAGAGATCCTCCTCTAGTATTTGAGGAAGGAATCTCTTACACCATTAATGATGTTAAACTAGTGAATATAGTTACAGAGGGAAACATGAACCCTATATTAATTTGTGTCTCCATGTCTCCTGGAGAACAAGTGATATATAAAACCTTTCTGTATTAGTATTTCTATGAATTAGAATATATATATAAATAAATTTCTTTACTCAATCATGATATATCCACACATTATATAGATATACCCTACAATCATCATCATTACAAGAATGTATGTTGGAGAATAAATCTGACTCATGCTTCATAGTTTTAAGTTGAATTCAACAATATTATCATATCCAACATCATTCAAGAGTTCCAATACAATTAATTTCTTGAAAACATTTTCCCAGCAAATAAGAATAAGTGAATGATCATGGTTTATACTGATTCCACGGTACTCAATAGAAATTTCTTGAAGGATGATTTCCCAATCCAAATTATAAGAATTCTAATCAATGTGACCACCAATAATCATGTCCTCTCATTTATAGAAAAATATTTAAAATATAACAAAATTTTAAAGTCATGCGATGTTAAATAATCCACAATATTTATGGATCCTCAAGGAGTTTATTTTTATTGAGTGATTCTATTTTACTTGATTTATTTTGGCACCACATATCAATGTTTACTATAGAATATTTGTTAATCCTTATTAGGAAAGACTGTGGAATTCTATGTAGATGATTTGGTGGTTAAATCTCAATCGATGTTTTATCATCTAACAAATCATGAAATAGTATTTAATATGTTCTGAGAAGATAGCCTAAAAGTAAATCCCATGAAATTTCTTTATGGGATACCTTTACAATGTTTCTTGGATTCATGGTACACCATCATAACATCAAATTCAACCCTGATAATACTGAGGTAATTTTTTATATTCCACATCCTTGGAATCTCATATATTGGAAAGGCCTATGAGGAAAAAAAATTTACATCACATGGTATGTATAAAACATCACATGTGAGTTCGTACACTATAACAAGATTGTAAATAAGGGAGTAACATACTGATGGGAAAAGGATTGACACAAGTCATTTAACAATCACAAGAAATACTTCTAAATCCTACCGATGTTTATGCTATTTGTAGTGAGGAATGCACCTGTATTATAATTTGTATCCCTAGATTTGTCTCTCAATGATATTCTGGGATGAAATAATGAAGTAAGAAATGAATATAGTATCTATTTTATTAGTATAACCATGATATATATTGTGTTCGGATATTCTAAACTGGAAAATAATTTCTTCATATTAATATTTGTTAATCAAAAATTGATGTACTACCTACAAAATTAAGAGGTATATTTGGCCAAATTCATTTACCCACTCAATTACATCCTCAATATCTTTATGTTATCTCCTAAATTTAATCAATGGGTGACAATTCAACAATAATTTTATATCCAATTAATAACATAAAACATTGTCAAAGGTAATGAATTAGCATGATATCTTATAATGCGTTCAATCATTGGAAGGGCACCAATGAATACTAAATTTCATGATGATGTGGTACCCTCCATTCAAGACTCCACTTGAAAATTAGAAATATAAAATAATGATGAATCTATTATCCCAATTAGAAAAATAATTGAGAGCCCATAAATGAATAGGTCTGATCTGGGAATAATTCTTATATCTCCTACTATGAAATGTTTTCCCTATTCTTTCATGCTATCATAAGATTACATCAACACTGAATGAAATATCCGAACCAACATTTTAGGTTTTGAATTATACCTAAAAATACAAGTGATACAACTAAATTTCATGTATGATTCATAGTTAGTGATCAAGTAGATTATTAATGAAAATTCCCTTAAGAAATAGAAGTTGATTCACATGTTTGATTATGTGTGACGTTTTATAGTAGAATTATCTTCTAATATGACATTGTATTATGTTCCACAGTATAAAAACACCTATTAATATGTGTTTTATAAAATAACCACTACCATACAGTATGCAGATCATGATGATAATGTTATCAGCAATGCACGCCTCAGAGTTATTCACCAGAAATAACTGGGAAGAGATTAGTGAGATCTATGTCACCTTTGAACAAGGTGATATGATATCCTAACCATCATATATAAATATTGGTTGGATGTTCTCTATATTTAACTACCTCCAAAGATGAACTCTTCTATCGATCTGAGAAAAGAATGAAAATTTTTTATTGTAGTTGATCAATATTACACTTTATGATTTCCAAAATTCTCATAAGGCCATCTATAAAGTAATATTCTATGGATTACACTTCATATATGTTGAAGGATGAGATATTATCACTATTATACAAGAATTACAAGCATGTGCATGTGGTTACAGTTGTTTAAGAACCAATCTCTCTCATTTGATTTGAATGCTTAGATATTTTCATCAATAGATAACACATGATTTCATATAATTCACCAAGAATATTAATATATATCAGATACATTCATTCTTCATCCATCAACTCCTAGAATTACTACATGTAGCTGAATAATCTTTTTCAATATCTATTTGTCGAATCAATTCCAATGGTTCATATCCTCCAGTTACAACCAGGATGTTAAAGTACATCCTCACTACTACAAATTTGTTTATCCATGTTGGTCAAGGATATATCCCATAAAGAGGTTGGGATGAAGGATATCATCATCATATTCAAGAGAATAATTATTACCAAATTTGGTGTCCCTCATATAATATTGATAAACAATGGCATAAATTAATCATCTTTTTTTTAATATGATTTATCAAAAATATGAATTTCATTCTAAACATTAATCCTACTATCATGTTGTCGTAAATGGAAATATTTAGGCTTCCAATAAGTCTATATATAATAATCTCTAGAATATGGGGAATATATTAGAGGCCTTAGCTTGAAACAATTGTGTATACATTGTGGGAATATTACACCACAACATTTAGTTCCATGAACGAGACCCCATGTTCACTTATATATGAGACAGAGGCAGTGCTGCCCATTGAGATTCATCTTCCCTCACTATGCACTGCCATATACTACTTTTTGACTAAGGATAAACAATCATAGAAGTGTACAGATGATTTGGAAAGACACAATTAGAATATATTCTGCACATTTATCAATGAGAATGTTCATTAGACCATGTTCCATGATATTTGAATAATATCTTTTTCTTATATTCATTTCCCCAAGAAGAGATAATATATGTTCAAAAAAATATAATGATACTAGGAAATGATCCTTTGATTCTCATACCAAAATGGGAAGGACCTTATATAAAACACAAGGAATTCTCTAATGCAACTTAAACCTAATCCACCATGTATAGAGAATGTATAACACCAGTCACTGATGAAAAAATCCTCAACAAATAATTTATATAAATTTTACATCGGTCCTAATACATCCTTGTAACATGAAATTATACTGTGTGACCTTGTTACATTTCAAACAAAATAAACCCACATGGTATGATCATCCCTATCACATAATAAAAATTATGATTCCCACATCCAAGATAAATGATGTTAAACAATAAATCCACCCAAATGGTCCTTTTCATGTGACCTCAAACTGCATGGCCTAGTCATCAATTCCGTATGAAATTAAACTATACAGTACATGTCCCAGTTTTATGACATTAATGTACATAGCATATAAGCCTCACCATATAATGTAATACTACATAGTCCACTCACAAAAACCATGATGTAAAATTTCATGACTATGTCTTTAGAATTCAAAATTAAACAACATGGTTATCGTATTCAATATAAGATGTTAAACTGTATATTAAACATATTCACCACATGACAATAAATTGTATGACAACATCTTTATCATGTATTCCAAATATTATGTTGTCTATTAAAAACTCCCATATCATATACCCTAGTGTGATGTTATTTATTCTATAACTACCTCATGTTTTACACATTTTTCATGTGTCATGTGATTTTAGATGTATTGACTAATCACCCTATTTTGGAAAACATGGAGCACCATGAACAAAGATAAGAGGTAAATTAGTCGATCATATATGACTTCAAACTACATAGAGAAGACCATTCTGCATAGCCTAATATCCCTATATGTGATCCAGATCTCTATAGAGATCTTCTTGCACACAATTAAACTATGAATAATAGATATCAATCCACATATAGATTTATATCTACTTGATATATCTAAAGATATTCTTTTTTGGTAACTATGTATGGATTGATTCCTATTCCAAAATGATACATTGTGACATTGGGATCCCTTATATTACACCCACCAATACATTTCATAATTGACAATTACCCTCACCCTTATATATAATACTTTTCTACATAGGTAATAACAATAACAAAACTATGCATTGGATGATTCTCTATTTATTTAGGAATCATAGTGACACAAGGGTCCTTTATCCCATGTCCTGTGACAAATTAAAAATAATACCCCATTTTCCTATATATGATTTGGATATCTACCAGAAATTTCTCTTAAAAGAACTATGTGTGGACTGATTATTATTCTAGTATGATAAATAGTGACACCAAGATCTATGATCATAGGTACAACTACAAATTCTATCATCAAAAATTACCACTCATAGGGATATAAATTTCTAGTGATGTTTCATTTAAAAACATGCACTGAGAAAGAAGAGAGAATAAATGTTACATCATCCCATCATTGGGGATAAATCCATGGAATTATACTACGATAAGATACCCCCATTTATATACATCAACATATGAGTACATAAAAATTGATATTAAATAAAACTACATATGGTCCAACCTTCATAACATTAACATTATTAGAGTGGCCTCCTACAGATGGCCATGTCTCCTACATGAGAACCAAATAACCATAATTGTTCATGACATAATGAAATCTGCCAAATAAAAAATATCATGAATAAACATTTCTCGACATTATATTCTAACATTGAGAGTCTCCTTTATGATATAAGGGATATAATTGTCTTGTATCCAACTTTATTAAGATGCATGTCCAAAATTGTATTCATGACCCTACCACAACTGCTCATTCTTTCTACCCCTATCAAGAGAATCATGGAAACATAGTCATTGAAAACACAAAACCAATATACCTCTACTATGATTTTTGAATGCCTTCTTTTCATAAACAAAATTTCATTCTATAGGATGCTTGGATATTCTAACACATTCATTGTCTTTGAATAACTATTACATTCAACATAAATGGAATCTTGGGCTTGACTATACACACTATTTCCCTGATAGGTCTCTTCATCCATTCCACCAATATGGGATGTTGTGTATAGGCATATTCATCCTAAAGTATAGGATAATTTAATTTCAATATGAATTTTCAATATCATGTTGGAATCCAAATTTCAAATATTTTTTACATTGATACTCCACATACCCACTCCACATTTTTTTACTTGATCAAAGAACCTTAATATGTGATTTACAACATATCCACAAACTATTCAAAATATATTGGGGCAATTTTTGAACTTTGGACCTATTTTTTCTATTATTTTTATTTACCCATGGTCCCAGCAAAACAACTATAAATGATGTGATCAGAATTTTTGGGATGTTTCAGTCTTAACATAATGAAGTAGACATTAGGGTGCCATATCACTAATTGAGTATTCCTTCACTTCATAGAACCACTTCATTTCATAAGTCTTTATATTCTCCAAAAACATTCCTTGGTTATTGGTAATGAGTACATTTAAGGAAATGTCTGCATGACTATGCAGACAATATCCCCAATATTTATCTATATATATGCCACAGATATGGCCTATCAACTATAAATATCATCTTCCCAAATGAGTGAATCCTCTAATTTTCATACAAATTCAATATATCACAACGAAACTCATATTTCAAAAATGTTATGACATCATAACATACATGCCTTATCAATATATCATTGGTCCTAATATAATAACTTTATATCGGGATTTATGACATCATAAGTCCCTATTCAAAAGATATTGGCACTCTTTTATCCATTATAAACTATTTGGGATGCTATTATCATTCAACAATTATCTAAGCACTATGACCATAAACCATATACATCCCCTTTGGGTATTGTGTGTTATACACATAGTGGCATAGTATTTAGCGTGACATACTGCTCTTAAATATTCCTTTTTTCCATAGACCCACTTGATATCACAAGTTTTTAGATTCTCAAAAATCATTCATTGGATATCTGCAATGAGTGTTTTCAAATTAAAAAGAAAATTTCAATTGATTTCCCTATAATATAACTCATATATGGTTGTGTATTTGTTCCCCTAATATGGAATATCAACCGTTAATATTTTCATCCTGAACAAGAGAGTCCTATAGCTCATATTCCTTAATACCATTATTATAGAATCCATATTTCAAATATGGTCCATGATCATCAACTACATAACATCTCATTTCATCACTTATAATAAAAAATCCTTGGGCTATGAATCACATAATCCATGATCTAATTATTTATTTGGATTTGATGACGTAGAAGTTATGTACTTATGCATTAAACTAATTTTTTGAATCCAAAGTATGGGTGATCACCCATAAATTTTTTAATTGTTCATCAAATGGGGGAATTTAATATTATGATGCAATGTTCTGATCTACATGAATATAATAAAATTCACCTTTTTTATATGGTCTACATCATCATGGTTATTTTTATTCACATTCAATTTTGTCTTTCCCTTTATAGGTAAACTACCTAAAAACCCATTTTTAAATCAATACAACCCTAAATTGCAGTAAACTTCTTGAAATGATATATGACCCTAGACTACAACAACATATATTGAAATCTATATGACCTTAATATTTAGAAACCAATGGTTAAATATATGATACCTTAAAATAAATCAGAATACATTCAAACCTATATAACCTTAATCTACTATAACATATGTTCAAAGGTATATGACCTTAAAATATTGAATCCTATGATCAAAGAAATATAACCATAAACTATATAATCCTATAGTAAAATCTATAATTACATAAATTAAATCAAACTATCATCAAATATATATGACCTTAAACTATAGAATTATATGGTCGATGTTGTTTGACCTAAAACACCAACCACATTAGCTCAACCTGAATGGTGTAAAACTATTGACATAATGATACTAAAAACACGCCATGTTGAAACCCCGTAAATGTGTATCCTGGGAAGAAGTAAATTCTTTATTTTATGGACATTCACCTCACTTGATTTAGGAAAAATTACGCATTAGTATTCCACAATATCACAAGACTTGTTAGGTTGAAAAATTATAATGGGAAGCCTATGAAAAAATATTGTCATTTCCCACATTTCCTCCCCCAATATGAGTCTTTGTCAAAAGTTAGGATGTTAAAACAAGATTCAAAGATGGTGGGTTCCCGAATATAAATCCATTAGAATTCAGTTTATGCTCACTTGGACCCTTGTCCTAGGAAAATTTAAGAGCATTTTTCAACCCCTTAATATTGGTCTCTCAGTCTATAGGATCTTTATGAAATGGGTGAATTCATAACATTAGGGTATTTTAACTCTTTTGAACCTAGAAATCCCCATTCCATGTTTTTCCTCTTTTTCAGTGAAATAATCCTTCCAAATATACCAAATATATTGTTATAGTGATGACAGAAATGACTAGACAAATCTATGAGCCATGTCTAGATAGAAATAATATTCACTCAAAATTCATGGATTCGGGATTTTCACTACTTGTTATAATTAATTATGTGAATGAGATCAAAATAATTTTATTTTTTTAATTAAATGACACGGGTTATTGAAAAATGCTGATCATTGTATAGTAAGAACTCCGATATTTGATAATTGATAACTGATGGAGGGAAAAAAATTCATTTATCAAAATAGAAGTAGATGAGTATCTATATGTTAGAGCCTCTCTTTATCAAAATAACTCAACAAACATTGTATGGACATAATTATGGAGTTTCTATATTTATTCATGAACCTTATCAACTCTCTATTGAAGCTTGACCACTACCATGGATTCAGCATCCTTAGCGGGATAATTATTTTTCATTATAACAACAAAAACATCATTTCATCTGCATTGGATTTCATAAAGAAATCGATGGAGTTATAATGAATCCTCACTACTAGTATCTATCTCATGTTGGATATGAATCACTAGGAGATACTTCCGATAAACATGGAATTAATATTTCACCTCATCCTTGGCATGGTTGGGTTCATCGTGAGACAATGAATCTCTAACACTAGAATATTTTTCTAACAATTTCTTTATAATAGTCAGTTTTTATAACACATGATAAACAAACCAACTTTATCCCAGTGTGATAAACATATTATAG
Source organism: Viscum album (assembly GCA_963277665.1). Lineage (NCBI taxonomy): Eukaryota > Viridiplantae > Streptophyta > Magnoliopsida > Santalales > Viscaceae > Viscum > Viscum album. The sequence continues at coordinate 981,154,844 of OY728139.1, read as the reverse complement.
AGCTAGTAATGTTGAAAAGGTAGATCTAATAGGGTTTTCTCAAAAATCACCTTCTATATATACTACTAAATAAATCAAAGGGTTAACCGAAAATTATTAGTGGACACCCAGGTCCACCATAGAAAGTATCACCAAAGGTGACACATACCCTATAATTCATTCACTCAAATAAAGTACTAAGGTATCAACAAAAAATTTGTATTGTTCTAGTGTGGTTTCAACCCTACATTGCTTTGACATTTGAATAAGAGTGGGGACCTCTATGGTAATCCAATCTATTGATGTTGATTCTAATGAATGTGATAAATATGGTAGAATACTCAATGGTTGAGAGGATAAAAAATGGAGGAAAATGAATTAAAGGATATTTAGATACTTTCTCATGGACTGCTCAACTAGTGGGTCTAAGTCTCTCTCCCAATTCTTGACATCATGAATCACAAATTGGGGATTCCTTGAGAGAGTATTATTTCAGGATTATTTTCAATTCCAGCCTCAAATAGCCCATGAAAGTCTACTTTTTTAGGTTTTTGGTCCAATAATACCTCTATCAAGGGAGTTTGCGAATCCTAAATACTTAATTGACGGATTTATTTTGTGAAATTTTCCATATATAATGTTTTTCAGGTCCAGAAATTTGATAAACATACCATGAATAATGATACATGTTTTCTATAATTAGGGATACTTATATCCTTCAAACTCCTTATTGAAATTCGTATACTCTTATAAAAAAAATTGGTATATCGATGTGTTCAAGAATATATACCATTTTAATGGGGATGTATATAGAGTTCCATGCCCTCTCACAACTCTTTCAGTGGGGACTAATTTTGAGATGCTTTGATCAGGCACCAAATTAATACTTTATTCAAATACACTCACTATAGATCAATTGGGAACCCCATAAAAAAGTTTTGAAACCAGGAATCCCTAAATGAATGATATCAATAGGATTACGGAGGCCCAAATGGTATCTGTTATAAATTATACATCATAAAGGATTTATATTTAAATGAAATCTACCCAAAAGTATTTGTAATATTTACCTGTCTGTATAATGCAGAGATGGGTTTCTATTAGAGTTTCTTTGTTCCATTTTTTTAAATCCTCAACTTTCAAGATTATAGGAGATATAATTGATGGATGCCTATAGAGGACTTCCTGGGAATTAGTAGTCTTCACCACTATGTGCCCTTTCAAACATTGGTAACCTTTATCTCATATCATGATTTGACCATATATTAATCCATTACCACCCTCTATAATGGTATCCCCAAGAAATATTGGAAAGGGGTATCCAAATGGGAAATAACTTCAGTAGGAATATCGTGACTCACACCAGTTGAACATGGTCCTCAAATAACATTTATGGGTTTAGTTGAATGGTCTAAAGCAGTCATGGATATTGGGAAATCCTCAAATGTGTGTGAGGATTTTAAAGTAGGTGAGTTTATTTATATTAATATAGTTTCAACCAACGGAAGTGTCTCATTTTTAGGGATCAATACTTCATCTAGTGTATCTTCCTCAACACCAATCGCATTGGTTCTATACCCTTTAATAGAGGAGAGATAGGTAGATTCTATAATTAATAAACATTATAATATATATATATATAATGGATTGGGGATGGGTTGTGAAAACAAACTGTGATGAAAGACATATTCGGATAATGAACATACTCTATAGAAATGTTTGAATTCATACAGAGTAAGACTAGTAAACACCATATCAAATACTGGTTTTGGAATAGGTATCTGACAATGGAATTCTTCCATCTCTTCATGCATAAGACTATAGCACATGAATAAGTCCCATACCTGTAGAGGAGATGACCTCTCTACCCAAATGGGGATTCATATTGAAGTATACCTCATTAATTTCACTTGTAATGATTATGTCTCCACACTCTATAAATTTATGTGATGTATTTTTTCAATATTAATTTCCCACATAAAATAATAAATGAAAAAGTACTCTGTTACGAAAATTACATCGTCATGGTAAAAAAAGTCATCCCAATCACCAGCAGATCGATCAACCAACAAATCAGTAGTTCATCACTCCATTATTACACAAAATTTTTTCTTGGTAGGTATGTAGTTCATAGTGGAATAGATTATAATCTTAAACTCAGGGATACAGATTCCTTCCACTATAGTATTTATATTGAAAATGATGTCCATGGATGGATAGATATCCTCATGAAGAGTAATATGAATAATTAACTAAAGAATCATCCCTATATCCCTCACATCAGAGTTCTCATTCTACTAAAATATGGAAAACATAGGCCATACATTGTCTGAATACTCATCCACTAGTTTTCAAGGGGACTTGACATCCTTTAACATTACTGGATTCATAGACTATTCAACCTCAATCAGATTTTGATCAACTGAGACCTAAGTCTCTTACTAGTGATGAATATCAAACCATCTCAATCCAATTATATCTCATGAATTCTCTTCCAATTTGTATTTCCATAGAGCCTATGATTGAGGCCATTTTAGTCATTATGGAATGCCATATCTCTCTCTAGATGGCCTTGTCTACCTCTCTTTACTCATAATTTAGACACATTATCAATAACCCACAGGGGTTATTTTAACAAAATTCCTTTGAGGATACGAAAGAATCCAAAAAAACACATTTCTAGGGGTTATCCAAATATATGCCCTCAGTGGAGGCAACATGATCACCGCCAGAGATGAATCATTTTCTATTATAACCTAGAATTTCAATTATACCATTATATTAATTTCTAATTATACATCTGTTATAGGTGAAACAATTGGCTATTTCAACAGCCTAAATTATTCTACAGACCTGTAAGGCATGTATATGTCATTGATGATCTCACAAACTATCCATTTGAACTGTATGTTATCTCAGAAATCCATCATATATGAACTCATATCATAGTTACTGAGACCGTTGTCAACATTTTTCCTAGTGGGTGATCACTGTCTTGAAAGAAGTTGAACTCTTTGGATAAGATAAAAATTTTATAACTATTATATATTTTAAATACTAGGGAAATAATCAAATTACATCTTGAGTAAAAGGGATAACCATAATATCAGGATACCAACGTCACAACATACAACATATGCATTAAAATGTGACCCTATCCTTCCCCACAACACCAAACATAGACACAAAATATGAAAGAGTGTCTTCATAATATAAAAATGCATCAAGAAGTAGTGTATTTTCACCAAAATAAGTGCTACTAATCCTAAACTATCTTTTTATGCTAACTTTACTACCATAACAAATTATCTTGGCCTTTAACAATTATTATAATCATGGACTTGATAATCTAATAGCTTATCCAAAATTTTATGAAGCCATAAAGTTAGTCCCTCTCTAGGATGTCATGATCAATGATATATCCTAACTATTCATATTTTCCATGTTGGTGCATAAACCAATAATTATATAGGTTTATCTCCTTTTTATTATGGGGAAACTCATTGTACTCTTAGAACTTATTCCATTCCAATAGGGTTTTAATAAGGCATTAATCCATACTTCTAAATTGATGTTGGATTATAGGAAATTAACCTTTCTAATGAACATCAAGGATAGTATTAATAATTCATCTTCCAAAGATAGTGCATCTTATTCATCCTCTATTATTTTTTGAGGGATAAATTAATCATACATTTCCACAAGGATTGGTTCCCTTGAAAATTTTTAAATATCCCATTTACTAATTCTAACTTAACTATGTGTAATATAAGAACTACTAGTTGAAGTACTCTATTGGCTTAAAAACTCTGTGAAAACATATGGGTGTTTTCATATGTATGTATGAGATACCAAGATAGATTCAAAAATGGAATCTACCTTAAGATTATATTTAAATGATTCTTGTATCTTACCAACCCAATAATCCCACAGCCAATATGGATTGACTCCTGCTACAAGAAAGTCCTAATCTTCATTCGGGCCTTTTGTCTGATTGGTGGTGGAATGATGAAAAATATAAAAGTAAAACTATGTATTTGGATAAGAAATATGTGGTTTTGTGTATGAACCAATAATATCATGGTGTAATAGGAAATCAAATCATTTTCTCCTTTCACTTATATTTTTTCCTGTAGAAGTAAAATTATCTACAATAATGTTTGTATACACGTTAATCCATGATCATAACATGCATCTATTTAATATATACATGTGAATGTTAATCAAAATACCATGGATATATAGTTGAAGAAATTTATATAACTGATACTCTATATTATTATTCATTATGTGTCTTGTGAGGAACAACAGAAATTATATCGCATGAGTAGTATTAGCTCAATCTGATAATTTCAATCTTTTATTAAATGTGATAAAAAAATCATTATCTAAAATGCTAATAATATTTTCATCCAGTAGATTTATGAAATAATAATATTAGTCTTCATTAAAATTGAATTGATTATATAAGGTGAAAGTACTAAAAAGAATTATAAAATATACATAAACATTGTGTGGGAAATAGGAAAATCCCAATTTTTGCTTAAATAATTTGTTCACCAAACATTGGATAGAAATAAGCAAGGTCAAAAAAATTTCTTGGACATTTTTTTAACCAAAACTGAGAATATATATTACTAATTTCAAATTTTTCTCATCCAAATAGTTCACCAATGTTATTTTATTATGTACTTCACCAAGGTCCTTTACCCAAACCTATTTCCCAGGGTAGGACCTCACATAAGAGCTTCTCTCAACCTCTATTTCCAATATTGATAATATATGTGCAGGGTGAAACTCAAATACAAAAGTATACATTGAGCTAATAAATATTAATATAATGTTGGTTCATCTATAAATCCTCCACTTTGAGAAAAAACATGTATACATGGGGTAGACAGACACAAGCTATTTATAAGTGCTGGTAAAAGATATGTGAGTAATGAAAGCACACTACATTTTTTGCGTGAAACATACATGAATGGTATACAAGCCCCACAATTGAACGATGCCCACAATTTAAGATAAAAATAATATTTTTTTATAATTATTTCATGATGGTGTTAATTTTACATCCATATTAAATCCTCTTTATTCTAATTATATTCATTATTGAGGGGGAGAATTTCTGGAATTCTCCATTAATGATAAGTATGAATATCAGGATGAAGAAAATCCTAAAATATATTAAGGAAATTATATTAGAAAAATTAATATAATTTTAAATAGATTCCATGAAGTACACCCAAGTTAACACTTTGTATGACACTTGCACATGTTTCAGACGAATGAATCCTTAACTTGAGATTTGGTATTTGGGTTTCCAAAAGATATAAAGCACCCGGAACCATTTCTAGGAACCACTCCCTCCATATTATAATAACACTAGGTTGAAGTACCCTTACCCAACTATACACTTGTGCACCCCAATTCCAAAATATTTCATGGAGGCCCCATACAACTATGCCAAATATTTTCACTAGTATTTCCTCCCAGATAATCACTTCACCCTTGCATCACTTAAATAAATCCTTCACCACTTCACCCCAATATCACCTATGTTAATCCATCATCACCTCAACTAAGGACCACTTCCATGAGGCGTTTTTCATTTATCACTAAAATTATTTGTTTGAGGTTTACAATTGTTATCCCTAGTGTTACATGGGAGATAACATTCCACTAACCCTAGTATTACATGGGAAGTGTCTTATTCCATTATTTTTAAAATGTAAAATGAAAATTTCACTATATCCTTCAGAATCACCATGAACACATTTTATTTTATGGAAGGACATTCCTTAGTAAATATTTCTTATTTAAACCTCAAATTATCAGGGCCTACTCTAAATCCATTGAATTAATGGGATCATGGTATGCACACAAGAATTATCTCTTTTTATCCTTCTTTTCCTTAATAAAATTGTATCCCTTTAGTCTCCCATTATAGATAGGGTACTAAAGGGTTTTTAACTCTTATATTCCCTCAAAATTGGGTGTCCTAATACTAAATAATCCAGTGAGAATTTCATAGGAATATAAAACAACACATGGTGGAATCATATCTAAGCTCAATCAGACTATGCACCTGGTAGATGATAGAGTCCACTATAGGAGAGTCGTAGTCAGAATTGGAATAATCCCTACATATAACCTAAAAATCCCTTATATATGAGAAAACCTCTTGTATGCTTCCTAAAATAAGAAAAATCCATGCCTTCTATTATCCACTCGCATAGGTACAGTTGATGTATAATCCTGATGATTGTGATATTTATAGTGACAACCCTATATCGTTATCTCCATTAATCCTAAGTGGTAAAAGTGTATCCATCATTGAGTAATCCCTAAGCCATTCTTGTAGGAATCCATATCTTCATTTCCTTTCATATCCCCTACCAAATCCATTAGTATATAAGGATTAAAATTCATTTGTGGTATTCTTTTTCATGTGTAAGCATGTTTCATATAATATTATGTGAGATTCTTGATCATACAATATATCTTGTTTCTCATACCTAGAATGAATCACATGGGCTTTCAAATATGTGATGACCATGACATAAGCATTTTTAAAATTATTCCATCTTTATCCACCTTATTTTGTATAATCCAAGATTAATTGTATTATTCTCAATGTGATATATACCTATTGAAGAATTACTTTGAATGGATATATTCTAGTTGAATAACCTCACGGAAGTCTAAAATTAATTATCTTTATTTAATCTTATGTTGTCTCAACTTTTATCACACAAGTGTACATAACATTAGAATTATATAGATGTTGATTCATATCTTCATGGGTTATGTAGGATACCTATCCAAGGATATATCCCTTTATCCAATATTAAAATTTACCCATATATATCTCTAATACATGATATTTTACATTATTTTTTTTGTACTAGTCACAATACATTAACCTCCAAAACCCATTCTAATGCCAAATGACGTTAAATTGTATGGTATGGTCATATCATGATACAATAAAATATTTCACTCAAACTACATGGGATTTAATTATTTTATCAATGGGATTTTCAGTATTCCTATAGAAGGTTTATACTTAACATCATTAATCTTATACTTACATCATCATTAGGACATATTAACTATGATATAATATGTTTCCTTCCCTTACTACGATAGACTCCCATGAGTCTATACATCCAATGCTTGAAGACTTATTCCATATATATAATCCTTTCATTGGGATATATTCTGGTTTGTATCACACCCCCACTCAAAGGGATATATTCGTTATAGTAACAATTATTTTACCTGCATTGGGCCATATTCCTATTAGGATCCATCTCCCTAAGGCCATTTTTATTATTAGACCAAACTATCCTCATTGGACTATAGTTCATCCAAGGTCAACAAGAAAGGTTTTCTCATGTGTAATTCCACACACCAACCATTGATAAGAATATTCAACTATTCACTCTTATCAATTGATTTAAAACTGCGTGAATCAGTCCTTTTAACATCACATTAAAAGTTATAATGTTTCCAATTATGTGGCATTGAACTCTTCAAGTCCTAATAAATTAAACAATTATATATCGTAATCCCCTTAATGGGCTCGGTCCCAAAACCATAAACATCCACCACATTCCCGTATGCTGATAAAATATATATTTCCCAGTGTGGGGATTTACACCATCGAAACCTATAAACTAGCATCATTAATTAATGGTAGGTTAAATATGGAGAACCTATGATAAAAACAGATGGTGTCATTTATGGAGATCCTAAAATACATATTGATGTTCACATTGATGGTATTAATCTTATATATATATAAATTCATAAGGTTTCAGGATAATAACTGACTACATGGATGAGGGTGACTAGTATCTTTGTAGGATTTTGAAAATATTCATGAGCATGAAATATCTTTATAAGATTCTTAGAGTTGGAAATAATTCCCCCAATGGGGTGTGATGAGCCCAGCCTCCCATTTTCTCAACCAATGTGAGTTATTCAGAATCATTGGTATGATACCCCAATACGTTACTGCCTCGTGAAAGTAGGTATGAAACATATCACAAATGTAGGTGTTGTTGGGTGACTCTAATTCCATCAATATGTCCAATTTTAATAACCATCTAGGACAAGATTAGTGACATTACATGAAGACCATGAGAACCATTCCATCTCATCCTAGTTCAATAAAATGACACTTATTTATTATATTTTTCTTAGGGTTTTGAAACATTACATATAAACGATATAAGTTTATAAATGAAGGAATATTTCAATATTAACGTTGAGTATTAAGAGACAAGAATTTTATATATTTATATTTCAATAAGGATGTAACTTTTTTGTATATTGATAGAAGTAGAGGTTTTCTTTTATACATTAATAAAAGTTAAGTAGGTTTTTATATTTTTCTATGTCAGATACTATTATATAATAAGGAGAGGCGTTCTATATATTGATGGGAATATATATTTTCAACATATATGAGTTTTACAATGTATAAATTTATTTAAATCATGTAATATTATCATTGATGGGAATTAAATATTTTAATATTTAGGTTTCAAATAGTTATGATTTTTAAAAAAGAATATTTGAGTGATTACATGTAGTAATTAATGTAATTAAATATTGATTATTCTAGTGTAGTCAAATTGGATTTTTATATTAATTTAATTAAGGATTGAATTATTCTAATAGATATTTTATATCTATTTCCATGATATGTGATTGATGATCTGGTGGGAGTTATACAATGAATCAAGATTGGGGAAATTGAGTTCTTATAATTTTGACACCTAATAAATCATACCATTAAATATTCTATACTCATTTATCAAAAGAGAGTGGACATAAAAACAGATAATAGAATAATATAACATAGTGGTTTTATATTGGTTTGGAAAATAAGAATCCCTTACTCTAGTAATGCTCTCTCCACCGGCTTGGTGATTTCCACAATACATGTACTTTTGTTAGGGTCCTCAAAAATTGAGTTCATGAAATTGTGTATTCTTAAATAGAATGGTGCCACGAAATTTTAGGAAGATATCCCTTTTTATAAGACCTATATTGATTCTTATCATAAGATAAAGGTGCATAAAATATATACAAATTCAACTCACTATTACAAGATGAAATGGAAATAATATGGTAGTTTCTTCTAGTGAGAGTGTAAGTCATTAATAATTAGCTATGGATGTTCTATTGGATATATAATATATAATCTTTAACAAAAAGTAAAAATAAAGGTTTATTATTTTTTAAAAACAAGGAATATATTTCATGTATAGAAAACTAGATTAATACATTCAATCATCATAGAATTACGTGATTCATGACTGTTCAAACTCATTATATATTTCTCTTTCATTTCACTCCCTGGAATTTTCAATTTATAACTCTATATATAATTCAATGCTGAAGTGAAAATTGAATATTCCAAAAAACATTCTTTGTTTTTGTATATATCCTCCATTTCTGAAAATTTAAATCTCATAGATCATTGTTGAATGTTATAGTGGTATTCATTTCAAATATATGCATTTTTAAAAATAAATGAATTATGTTATTCATTATTCATTATTCACGCATCAAAATTTCTGACAAAAATAAATATTGGAATTTAATTTTCTTAGATTTTAGAAAAATAATAAATACCATAAAAAAGAGAATAAATAATCTTAAAATAATTACAAAGTGTGACTATAACCTTAAATGTTGTTATCCCCATCAAAGGTTATTTGAGTCTTCAAGACTTCATAAGAGTTACTGAAATGTCTAGATTAGATATTCAAAGAATAATATTACTTTTAGGGACTTCTTCACCATTATAAGATAATGTTTTTCATATGATAATATACACTCTCATTAAATAATATTATCATCACAAGATAATCTAACTTGAATCACTATTTCAAAAGAGAAATTCTATCATCATATTATTCTTATGATCTTTTAATTATAAATCCTTCATTCATATGATAATTTCTATTTTCAAATATCATCATTCTATTTGATTGAACATTGTATTAAATTTTCAAATTCTTAGGACAATTTTATCTTCATAAAATAAATTACTTTTATAAAATCATGATTAAAAAAAACATTCTTCTTCTTTATAAAATAAATTTCACATATAAAGATTTAATAAGATAATTCAATATATCTGGAATCCAAAATCAAGTATAAATATGTTTTTCTATCCATGCAATGATTTCCTCAAACATAAAACAAAATTCATTGTATGGTATGAAAAATAACAACTCATGTGATAATTTAAAACATCAAATGATATTTTCCAAAGAATGTTTCTTCAAAATAGAGAAACATGAATTTAATAATAATATGGTAAAATGATACATTACATCAGAATATTCATAATTGATTGGGAAAAAGTAACAAGAGTTTATTAATAAAAAATGGGGATTTATTAAGCTTACAAACATATGAAATATTGAGAAATTTCGGAACCCCAATGGTATGTCCAAAAATCACTCCATTTTTTTAAACCCAGAATTAATTAAATAGAATATTTTAGATATTGGGTTATAAAAGTTATAAAACCCTTTAATCATTTCATTTGATGAATAATATTTAAAAATTTCTGTTAACACTCTTCTCCCACTTATTATGATATAAAAAATTATAATATTTGGAGTCACATTCAAGACATTCAATATTTTACAGTAATGTATGAACTAGAATAATACAAATTAATAAAGTTGACTAATGTTGATAGTTTAATTGAAAAAAAATTAAAGAAAAATAATTGTAATGAATAATGAATTCGGAAATAATAAAACATAAATCACGGAAAATCATTAATTCAAATAATAGAATTAAATTACCACATTGTTAAATTTCAAAATATTTAACACTGGAAAAAATAGATCAATCTTGGTACTCTGTAATATGAATTTGAGAGTTAGGGATTGGTTGAATGTTTCTTATGTTAGGTATATAAAATTAATTCTTAGTCTCATTTATTCTTGTAACAGGTGTTTCACACAGCGATTTTCTACGAATAGACAAAATATCATTATAGATATTCCAAGATCTTTCATCATCAAATTAATTAATAGAGGTAAAGGGAAAAGTGACTCTGGTGAATATAATTTATCGATCATAGTTATTTTATTTTCTCTGAAATTTTCCTTATACAACATTATTATCAACATTAATTGTGATAGAATGAGGAAATAAACCATGAATCTTCTCACAGATATCAGAAAAATAGATATGAAGATTATACCCAAGAGGTATCCTTTCTCTAAAAAGGAATGGCACTTTTCCCTACATTTATATCATGGAAACCAGAGCATCCTTGAATAATACTAGACGACAAAAAAATTCAATTCTCGATTTCAACTCTAAAATACTCACAATGATTAGGAAGATAATATTTCGAAATTATGTTCATGTCATTAATGTTTTCATTTAGCACTTGTATTACCATAAAAGTAAATTCAAACAACTCAACTATGTTTTTAAGAACATTAATTCCATTATTAGAAATGATTAGTTGAGAATAATTTGTTTTCCCTTGTTGATAACTATCTCCGCATTTATAGGTCTAGTAGATTTCTAACAAGGTTCAGGTACTTTATTATATTTATAAAATTAAGAATCCAATGAAAAATAGAATTGAACTTATTTCGAGACATTGTAGAAGGAGTCTTTCGTCCATTGGATGATATTATTAAAGGAAATTTCGCACTATGAAATAAAATTAAAAATATTCCTAGTTATATATTGGGTCTCCACTAATGTAATCTTGTGAGATTCTAAAGCATCTTAAATAAAGAAGACAAGTTCAATAATTTCATTATATATTCACTCTCTTCATATTTGAGAATATTCTTTAACAAGATATATCTCAAAATTATGTGTTTACATAAGTATTGAAATGTATATAAGGTTACTATACCACAATTTCGATCATGTTCTCTTCTATATAACATCATTACATTTGAAGATACAGTATTCAAATTATTAGAATCTGTATTGAAATATTTTTTATATGATGATGAAGAAACTGATGCAATTATCTTTAAAAATAGAAATTGAAATATTACAGCCTTGTTAAAATTATCCATGACTTACATGATATATTTAAATTCCTTGTGAATTGAAAAATATATGTATGAATGAACTATTTAAACATTCTTCATCATCTCTGTTTGAGATTTTATCAAATCATTGATAACATTGTAATTTGTATTTGAAGTTGAATTAGATTCCAGATCCTTCATTTGGTCCCTTATCCCTTCAATATCATACTTTATATAGTTAAACGTATAAATTATTATATAAATAAAATTATACATATCCTCCTCATTATTATATATTTTAATATATTCCAAAATAATATCTTTGTTATTTCTTCTATAAAATAAAAGAAGACCAAGTTCCTCTAGTGGTCTTATTTTTCTATCCTTCATAAACTAATATGGTTATTCGCTAAATTTGTTGTCTTTTGAACCAAAGTAATCAATAATACAAAGGCTCCCTCCATTTTTCGCCTTTATAAAGTTAGGATACTAACCATGTTGGAATTAATAAATATAGATCATTTGCTCTAAAACTAGATTATGATAGTCTGAGTATACATAATCATAAAATGATAGAGTCTTGGACAAACCACATTGTTTAAAAATTCACCATATTGTAGAATAATATAAATATTATTTACTTTGGATTCTATATAGATTAACATTATAAAAATAATCTTGTTTCGAAGATTTCTATAGTGCAACAACTTCAATACCATGTTCTTGAAACTGACCATATGAAACAATAGTTTCACTTTCTTATCAAGATGTAGATTCCTAAAAATCACTCACATTCTTATGAGATTATTCCTCATTATTAATTTGATTAAAAATTAAATAAGTAATTTATTTATATGAAATTCAATTTAATATACTTCCTAAAGCTAGAGGCTCATCATTTTAAGAGTACTCTAAATTTCCATGATCAACAATAGAAGCAACAACATCATACTCCCCATACACCCGATTATACATCTATTATAACTATTAAACACAAATAGGTAGTAAATTTCATAAGTATTAGATCCAATAATATCTAATTTTCATAACTAACAATCATCCATGAGTATTTATTCCAAATTACATAGTTTTTATAACCTCGCAAATCTCTACTCTAAATGTTTCAAATAGTGGTTCAGAATACCCACACAAGTATAAAACATCAATGATTTATAGTTGGAAAAGTACATATATATCAGAATGTTCCATTTAATATTGACTTTACATTAAACCAAATCCTTATAAAGAATATGAATATCTGGTTGAAAAACATTTTGAAACTCACAATTATATCGAAGGATCTCAATTTGAATAATCATTAATATGATAATCTTGTCAGCCCATACGTATTTGATAGGATTCATCTCTACTACTCGGGATCCAAAATGAAATTTCATAGTCTCATTTTTCGATATATCGTCCACATTAACCATGTATGATCTAAAATAAATTCATCCATTATGATGAAAATGTAGGACATAAGTAAATTCCAAATATGTTATTGATAAAATATTGTCATCAAATTTTGATATGAACATATCGTCAACATCATTGAAACTAAACTCATTCTTTTAATAGAAAAATATAATATAATTTTCATAAAAGAAATAGTTTACCCTTTCATAAATAAACTCTAATTTTTATAAGTTTAAAACATTATTCATAAAAATATGTGTGGTTTAACCAAGAACATTCAATTGCCTTTCCACTCTAAACATTGCATTGAACTCTCAAAATATTTTTTCATAATGTTTAAATTTCTTTATCTCACTTACATTTTCACATTATCAATATTAAAAAAATTGTTTTCCATGATTTTGGTATGGTGTAACGGATTTGAATTTATAATTTTGATGTTTAGAGGTTTTTTAAGCGACTGATTTTTTCTTTTTGGAATATGTAGAGTTAACAAACATAGGTTTTACCATAAATAAAATATAATAAAAAATGAAATGGGGAACATGTATCATTATTACATAATAGATTAATCCAGTTACATAATAATAAAATTAGTACTTAAACACATCTCATATGATATTAGTGAAAAAAATAACTAAAACTAAAATGAAATGACACTATTTAAAAATAAAAAATCATAATTCACATCTAATAAAATTCCACCATTCACCAAGAAATTGTTTTGTAAATATGTATTCTAAATGATTTCTTGTAAAATTTAATTTAATATAAGTATTAAATTTTTGAAAATGATTTCATAATAAATTATTTCTCAAATAAGTATTATTAGTCCCTGAATAATTTATCATATTTTTAAGGAATTCTAATAGAACATGTGTAATATCATTTTATAAGGTGTTGATTAAAATTAAATATAATGCTTTTTATGTTTTTCTTTATCTACCACACCTGATCAAATGAAATACCAAACAAAATGTACTCAACTTAATTAATTGATAATGAAATTGATTATTTCTTTTTTACATGACGAAGAAACTAAACATTTCATTAAAAACAAAAATCTTCTAGAATTACATTTTATATCATGTCTACAACCAATAAATTCATCATCAAGAAATGATGTTAAATCAAAATCATAGTTTTTTGGAAAAATTAATGTCAAATAAATTATTCAATTTAAGTCCATCAAAATTATTTTAGTATATATCAAATGAAATTCATTTTATAAACTTGAAATATTGTACATAATAAAACTATAAACAAAATATCTGGTTTACTTGTAGTCAAATAAAGTAGTTTCCAAATTATTCATCTATATAAATTTTTTCCAAATAGTTTCCAGCCTCATCCATGTCATACTTAATATTGGACCTTATAGGAGTTGAATATATCTTACTACTATCAAGTCCAACTTTTTTAATAATTTGTGAATATATTTTATTCGGTATAAATAATTATCAATTTCATTTTCCTAAATGTGAAATCAAAGGAAAATGTTTAACTCTCCCATCATGATCAATTAAAATTATTTTTTTCAGAATTTTTAATAATTCATTATAATGTTTTTTATTTGTAGAACCAAAAAAAATCATCAACATATAATAAAAAAGTAAAATATCTTTAAAATACTTTTTATTAAATAATGTACAGTCTTCCACTCCGATATTAAAACCAATGGATAAAATAATATGACCTATTATTCTGTACACTGATCGAAGCACTTATTTTATACTATATAATATTTTTTAAAGTATAAATATATAATTTCAAAAATGATGGTTTTCAAAACATATATGATATTCAAAATATAATTTATCCTTTAAAAATAAAACAATAAAGGTATATTTCACATCCATTTGATATAATTAAATGTCCATATATAAAGCATAGGTTAAAATAATTCTAATCGATTCTAACCTTTCAACTAGGTGATTGATTATTCATAATAAATATATTATATATGATTATAATAATTGGAAACTAATATAACCTTATTTTTAGTGATCTGTAATGACCTGAACTTTTTAGTTATATTTGTTTCCAAAATTTGTGTGTTATTTTATTTTATACTCAACAAAACTATATCCTTTAATTATTGAAGTGTGTATAATTAAATTGAGGTCGTTGGGTTTCGACTGTTATATGATCATTGGTCAATATAACTGTTGGAAAATATAATCATAATATTTTGTTTTTATAAATACTGGTATCTTGTCTAATTAATACAGAATGAATATTGAATGGCCTCATCCAGTAGACTCAGGCCATAGAAAGCCCATCTGTCAGAGCTTTGGAAGGAGGTAGCATCATTGGGCTTTGCTTTGGACCATGTCCAAGTCGAACTTCAATGTATGAAGCATGAACGAAATCACCTAAGGGAGAAGTTCAATATGATAGAAATCACCACTCGGGAAATATAGTCCGAGACACCCCATGATTCTATCACCGTAGCACATCTTACACTTAGGTTCTATGTTGGTGTTATAAGGGTCTATGTAACACAACCATCGCTACAATGTGTAATGATTTTTTATAAATAACATTGCTATTTCTAATTATGGAAACATTTTGGAATTTTAAATATATAGATAAATATAGGATGTGTATTATGGATGAATTTAGGAAAAACTGGGTATTATAAAATATTTCTGTATTCAATAAATAATTAATAAGGTGAATTTTTTTTCAATAAATTGTCTTCTACAGTTGTGTTCAGTATGAAATTTAAAGTCTAATAAGATCAACTTTTTTAGTGAATGGTAATGTATGAATATTAAAATATCTGTATGAATAATAATTAATAGCAATGAATAGTAATGAATAGTAAATCAACCATAAAAATAGAAACTTCACCCATGAATATATAAATAAATTTCAATCATCTTAAAAGTGAAAAAACCATCATTGTTTATGTTTTGTTATTTTTATATGTCATAAATATATGAATTACAATTTTATAGTTAATTTTATTATTTAAAATGAAAATATTTTTTCATAATATGAATTCATAAATTAATTTTTTTTTGTATTATGGATATAAGATAATATTATGGGACCATGGTTACTTTTTTAAGGTGTTTCAAAATAAATTATAGTTTAAATGTAGTATTTTTAGAATAAATAATTATTATTTTTAAAATTAAAATTAAAAATATTTACAAAATAATTTTTATAAAATGGAGTTCATTATTGAATTCATAGCATAGATATTAGGATAGGGTGAATTTTTTGGATTTTTTTTAAACAATTGAATTTTTAGTGAATAGTAAAAATATAGTTTTGAGTTTCATGTGTTTAATTACATAATTAAAGATGTAATAATGATGTATGATTTCCAAAAGACTTATTAAAAGATATATATTCAATGTGGTGTCCCATGTGGCCCATAACATGGGAAAATACCATGGGCATACCTATGGTTTTTCAAATACCACCGATGAGGTGTCCCTTGAAAATTAATAATTTATTCCCCCAATTGTCATATAAATAACAAGCAATTTACACAATTAATTTCACTAAATAATCATCCTCAATGATGTTATTGTCTAATATGATCCCAAGGAGTCTTCCCAAGGTTCCCTCAATCCTCCCAAAGTCCTGACCTCCAAGCTTTCGAAGATACTCTTCTAGGTAAGGGAAACATTCACCCTTCTCTTTTAAGTAATGACTTCCTTTATGTTCTGTCTTATAGTTCCATTTTATTATGTGTGGTACTGTTATTCTATATATATTATACTATGTATTTCATATCCAAATTATGAGTGACCATTTCTGCTCTAATCAAATGATTTTCTTAATATTAATATGCCATCATTAGGCTGCTGAAATTATTGTAAAAGAAATCCCATCTTCTCTTTCCTTCGAGTTTCATTTTCAAATGGTATATCATTAAAATATCCATACAACAATATTATTTATTTTCATTCTGTACACTTACATTATAATGAGTTATTTATTAGTTGGTGTATCATGTCCCCTCACTTTTCAATGTTTTCTAAAACCATGTCACATAGTCGTTATGTTCCAGAAATTTCATCTCAAAATTTCTCTCTCTTTCTCTCTTGTTTTATTTATGTGAATACCCAAAGATATATTGATTCTATTGGTGTTCATAAATATACCAAAAAATATATATTTTATTCTGTAATTTACATACATATAACCATCACTCCCTTTCCATGTGTTATAAATGTCATAATGATCTTATTTTTGAATTTTATAATGTCACAATTTTGAAAAGTAACCCATTTCTTTTGTTCTCTATGGGTTATTAATGAAATGTTTTATTATGATCAATGCGTCTTACATGTAAATAATGTCATATTAAATGTGTGCCCTGATAGTGACATAATTAATTGGTTAAGGAATTTAATCTCTTGAGATGTCAAATTTCATGATACCT
The DNA here is from genome assembly GCA_963277665.1 of Viscum album. Taxonomy (NCBI): domain Eukaryota; kingdom Viridiplantae; phylum Streptophyta; class Magnoliopsida; order Santalales; family Viscaceae; genus Viscum; species Viscum album. The sequence continues at coordinate 981,137,000 of OY728139.1, read as the reverse complement.
TGGTGAATAACCTTGTTAATTTTTATGACACCTCAAAGATAAACCTTGTTGATATGTTAAGGAATTTATAAATGAAATGTTATAGACACAAATTCATGTAACTATTCACGTTATTTTTATCATGATATTCTTATTCTTCCATTGCCCATTCCTTTATGACATTTATCATGTTCTTATTAATATTGCTCAAGATCCCAGGTCATCTGTTTCACTTGTTTTCTTTACTGAGCCTTCTGCACACACTTTCTATTGATGAATGTCTCTAGGATAGGAGATGAAATAATTGTAAAAATGATGAACCAATAATGATTCATTAAAATTGGTTTAGAAGAATTATTTAGGTTGCTTTCATGTATTATGTTCTTGATTTCCAAGACACTAAACATTAATGATCCTCTGTTAGTAAAATGCAATGAAAAGTTATGTAATAAAAGGCTAGAAGCCATAGTTGGTATCAAAGTATAGTTTTGATATTTATAGAAATTATGATATGAAAACTTTAGGAATAATCCTATAGAAAAATTTAAATATAGATAACTTCTTGGTATTTTGGTGAGTATTGAGTAAGTGGTTTATCAAGGAAATACTTCTTTTTATGTATATGAGTTGGTAGAGGAGGCTCGGGCATAGAGGTATCTAGGAGTGAAAAATCTGACAAGGAGTTTCAGGCTTGACCCAGGATATCCTGGTACATGACAACAGACCTTGCTACACTCTTGGTTACGACACTCTTGGGGAATATGTTTGGAAAATCCCAAGATTTTTATGAATCAATATAATGAAATTATAGAGAAATGTAATTGTTTAGGTATGATGTATTAAGACATAAAATAAATTATAGTTAAAAGATTTGTAAATGAAATAAGTATCACACTATGGTTTTATTCTTCTAGAAATGGTTGGAAATAGGCGGACCCATGAAATTGGTGAACGCAATGGACAATGCACTGACAACCCTCCGATGGAAGCTAGATTGGAAACATTCATGCGAATGATGAACCAACTGATTCATGTTATGAGAAATAACATGATTCAATGTGAGAGACCGATCTCACTGCGAAGGGAACACCATTTTTATGAGTCCTGTATGCATCAATGACAACCATCATTTAGTGTATTGACCGACCCATTGATTGTTGAATAGTGAGTCAACTCTATAGAGAATATCTTTTCTCTGCTCTGATATTTGGAGCAAGAGAAGGTCACCCTAGATATATATCTCATAGAGGGAGAAGTAGATCAGTGGTGGGAACTAATTATATATATGACTCATATAGTGGAGGTTGAATCTATGGAGTGGGAATAGATTAAAAAGATCTTCTTCAGAACGTATTTCCCTCGTTTTATGAGAACATGAATAGAGGAGTTTCTCAAGAAGAAAAAGAAGGGGAATGAATCCATTAAAACCTATGAGATGATCTTTACATGAAATTATTGTTATACCTCAAGCATTTTCATGGATCCAAATGGTAAGGTTGATAGATTCTTCAGTGGACTGTGACCTCATATGTAGAAGAATCTAGCCAACCGATATTATGATAGATATGAGGAGATCGTGCAAAGTGCGATGAATATTGAACTGGTGTACAATGAGACGTAGTGGTCTCACAAATCAAATGATAAAAAGAGATCGAATGGAGCCTAGCATAGGGAGGACCTTTGACCGGGGAAGTGGAGGCAATCAAGTGCAACGTTCCATGTGTAATTAATTTGGGAAGAAGCATTCAGGGAACTACCTGCTCAGTAGCGGGAATTGCAACAAGTGTGGAAGAGATGAAAATATTGTGAGAAATTGCCATAGTAAGGTGAAACCTCAAATTAAAAACACAAATGACAAGGGGAACATTGTGGATGCCTTATCTGATGTCATGTTATTTAAGTGTGGAAACCTTGGGCACTTTACCAATCACTGTCCTAAATTGGGGGAAGTGGAGGGGAACCACCATCAGCCTTAGCAAAGGCCAAGAGAGAAAGGTTATGATTTTTCTACCATGATAGCTGAAATTGAGGCACCATATGATGTTGTAGCATGTAATTTTGTTGTTCTATCAAATTTAGCAAAGATTTTGTTTGATTCTGGTTCTACGCATTCCATTATTTCCTCCATGTTTTCTATTAATTTGGAATCAACCTTCGACTTGATAACAATAGAGTTATCAATAAAGACTCTCGGTGGGATTATCCTAGCATCATCAGTGTATAGAAACTCTAGTATTTACTTTAGTGAAGAAATATTATTGAAAATCTATTAGTCATTCCCATGATAGAATTTGACATTATACAAGTGATGGACTGGCTGTCAAAGTATAATGATAATACCAAAAGCATATGTATGGAAATCTCATTAGTATTGAATGGAAAACTCACTGTTATCTTCCAAGGAGAGATATCTCAACCTTATCTTTGTATGGAAGAACCTCCTATACCCTTCTTTATCGAATTGATCGTTGAATAAGATGAGTGAATTGAGAGTTTGCAAATAAAAAATGTACCCATCATCTAGGAATATGTTCACGTATTTCCTAAGTAGTTTCCTGGACATCCCCAAAAAAAGAGGTACAGTTATCTATTGATCTCGTACATGGATCCCATCTAATATCAAAGACACCGTATAGGAAGGAAAATGTGGAGCTGGAGGAATTAAGGAAATAACTACATCATCTTTTGGAGAATGAGTTTATTTGACAGAATGTGTCTCCTTGGGGAGCACCTGTTCTCTTTGTGAAGAAGATGGATTGATCGATGCGACTATGCATAGATTATAGAGAACTAAAAAGAAACATTGTAAAAAAAAATATCAACTTCCAGGGATTGATGTCATATTTTACCATTTTCGTGGGGCACAATTCTTCTCTAATATTGATCTTTGATCAGGTTATATTTAATTGAGGGTGAAGAAAGAAGATATTCAAAAAACAACCTTCTGATCAAGATATGTGCATTTTGAGTATGTTGTTATGCCTTTTAGATGGACTAAAAAACCTTCTATTTTTTGGATTTGATTAATAGAGTCATTAAGGACTACTAGAGAAGGTCAAGAGTGCTCAGAAAAAATATCATGTGTTATAGAAGAAGATTGAGGCTATGAAGGATGGGATGTTTTATGAGTTCAATACTGATCAAGAAGGTGTACTTAAATTTCGTACAAGGCTATGTGTTCCATTAATTCGAGTAAAAAAGATAGAGACGATGGATGAAGCTCAAAACTCTACTTTCTCTATACACCCTTGTAGAACAAAAACGTATATGTATGTTCATGATTATTGGAGGGATAATATGAAAAGAGAGATTGATGAGTCCAATTCTAGGTGCCCGGTATGTTAGCAAGTGGCGGAAGAGTGACAACTTCTTAATGGTGTATTGAAACCACTACCAATACTAGCATGGATGTGGGAAAATGTCACTATGTACATTGTCATTTGTCTCCCGAGAACATCCAAAGAAACAATGCGATATGGGTTATTGTGGAACGTCTCACCAAGACTGAAAATTTTATCCCTATTCCAGAAGATATATCCCATGATTAACATTCCAGGATTAAATGATGGAAGTGGAAAGACTTCATGGAGTTCCACATTCTATCATATCTGATCAGGATCCATGGTTCACATGAAAATTGTGGAGAAGTATTCAACAAGATCTGAGCACTGAATTAAATTTATGTATGACCTATCACCCCCAATACAATAGTCAATCTAAAAGAACTATTCAAACACACAAGGACATGATGAGAACATGCTCAATGTAATTTAAATGTGGATGGGATCAACATCTCTCTTTAGTAGTGTTTTCTTATAACAACATCTTCCACTCGAGCATTAAATTTTCACTCTATGATTCTCTATATGAGAAGCGATGTAGAACACCTACTTGTTGGGATGATGCTATTGAGAGAATGCTTCATGGGCCTGATCTTGTGCATGAGATGATAGAAAAAGTCCATGCCATAAAAAAAACGTTAAGTCTCCTTAGAGTCGGAAAAAGAGCTATGCCATCAACCATCAAAAGTACTTGGAGTTGGATGTGGGTTACAATGTATTTCTTTGGATTTCACCATGTAAGAGAGTCATGAGGTTTTGGATGAAATGGATGTTAAGCCCAAGGTACATTAGCCCCTATCAAATCATTAATCATGTGATAGAATTGGCCTATTGGATTACACTTCCCCAAAATCTAACATAAGTTCATGATGTCTTCCATGTACTCATCTTGAGGATATACATAACATACCCTTCACATGTAAAAAATCAAGAGGTCGTACAACTTGAACATGACTTCTCTTATGAGGAGCATCTTGTAGAGATCTTGCATCATAGAAACACTATTCTATGCAACATGACTACCCACCTTGTTAAGGATTTGTGGGGGAACCACAAATGTGAAGAAGCCATGTGGGAATCAGAGGAGTCAATGAGACAGAACTACCCACACCATTTCTCATCAGAGGGTATGAGTTGAAATTCCGGGGACGAAATTTCATAAAGAGGAATAATGCAATGACCTCAACATTTTAATTATATTTTTTCCTAAATTTTTTGGTTATTTTATTTTATAATCAACAAAACTATATCCTTTAATTAAAGATGTGGGTAAAATTAAAATGATACCATTATGTTTCAAATGTTATATGACCATTGGTCAATATGACCATTTGAAACTATAATCATAACATTATGTTTTTAAAAATATTTTTATTTGTTTAATTCATATAGAAAGAATATTGAATGGACTAACCTAGTAGATTCGGGCCACATGAACCCCATCTGTCAGAGTTTTGGAAGGATGTAGGATCACTGGTCTTCTCTCTTGGCCAAGCCCATGCTAAACTTCAACATATGAAACATGAATGGAATCACATTTGGGGGAAGTTCAAGCTGATATGAATCACCACATGGTAAATGTTGTCTTAGCCACCCCAATATTCTATCATCACAACACACCTTACACTTATGTCCCATGTTGTTGTTATAAGGGCCAATGTAACAAGACATTAGCTGCTTTGTGAAATCCTTTTATATAAATATAATTTTTATGTTTATTATGGAAAGTTTGTTGAATATAAAATATCTGGATAAATATAGGATGTGTATTATTGATTAATTTAGGAAATAATTGTTATTTTAAAATATTTTTGTATTATTTAAATAATTACTAATGTAAAATGAATTTCAAAAAATAATTTTCTACTATTGTGTTTAGTAAAAATATACAGTCTAATAAGAACTACTGTGTTTACTGAATAGTAAATTATGAATAGTCACATACCCGTATGAATATTAGTTAATATAAAATCAAACAAAAAATTAAAAAATTCACCCATGAATGTATAAATAAATTTTAGACATCATAAATGTAAAAAAGATCATAGTTTATGTTTTTGTATTTTCTGTATGTCATAAATATTTTAATTACATTTTTATAATTAATTTAATAATTTAAAATGGAAATATATTTACAGTATATGTAATCATAAATTCTTACTTTTTTATTATGGTTATAATATTAATTTAGCAAACTTGATTACTTTTTTAAGCTATTACAAATTGAGTTATTGTTTTAATGTTTTATTTTGGAATAAATAATTATTTTATATAAAAATTGAAATAATAATATTTGGAAAATTATTTTCATAAAATGATGTTCATTTTTTAATTCAGTGCATTGATATCAGGTTAGGGTGAATTTTTGGGATTTTTCGGAAATAGTTGAATTTTCAGTGAATAGTAAAAATACAGTTTTGAGTTTTGGGTGTTTAATGAAATCATTAATGATATAATAATGATGTAAGATTTCTGGTCAACTTATTAATTGTGAGATATGATATTATGTGTCTCAAGTGACCAATACCATGGGGATATACCATGGGAAATCCCATGGTTTTGCAAATACCATCGATGAGGTGTCCCTTGGAAATTAATAATTTATTCACCCACACTACATATAAATACCACCTCATTTCCCTCATTCATTTCATTCAAAAATCGTACTCAACAATGTTCTGGTCTCCTAACCTCCCATGATGTATTCCCAAGGATCCCTCAATCCTCTCAAGGTCCCAACCATCATTCTTTCAAAGTTACTCTTCCTGGTAAGGGAACCTTTCACCTTCCAATTTAATGTCAGGACTTCATTTATGCTATGTCTTATTATTCCATTTTATTATGTGGGGTACTGTTATTATATATCTTTTCTACTGTCCATTTTTTGTCCAAATTATGGGAGACCCTTTCTTTTCTCATCAAATGATTTTCGGAATTTTTAAATGATGTCGTTATGCTGCTGAAATTTTTGTAAAAGAAATCACATCTTCTCTTTTCCTTTGAGATTAATTTTCATATGGTATTTCATTCAAATATCTATAAATTGAACTTTTTATTCTGTAACGCTACAATATAATGATTTATTTATGAGTGGGTGACTCTTTTCCTCTCTTTGTTCAATGTTATCTAAAACCACGTCATATAGCTGTTATTCTGTAGAAATTTCATCTCAAACTTTCTCTCTCTCTCTCTCTATTTGTTTTATATATGTGAATCCCAATAAATTTTATTTTATATGGGAGTTTATAAATATATTGAAAAATATATATTTTATTCTGGGATGAAATAAATGTAACCCTCCCTATCATTCCATGGGTTATAAATGACATAATGATATTTTTTTACATTTAAAATGTAAAAATTTCGAAATGAAACCCGTTTCTTTTGTTCTCTATGGGTTATTTTTGAAATGTTTTATTATGATATGTGTGGATCACATGTAAATAAAGACATATTAAGGGTTTTATCTGATATCAATCTAATGCATTGGGTAAATAAATTAATCTCTAGAGATGACAAGTTTCATGATACCTTGGTGAATAAGAATGGTGATTTTTTTAAAACCTCAGAGATAAACCAGGCTGATATGTTCATGAATGTATAAATTAAATTTTTTATCCACATTTTCAATTTATGATTTATTTTCATTTTATCATTATATTCCTATTCTTCCATTTCTAATACCTTTATAAAATTTATCATGTTCATATTAAAATTTATCAAGATCACAATTCAACTGTTTCACTGGTTTTCTTCAATGTGCCTTCTACTCTCCCATCCTTTTGATGTATCTCCAGGATATGTGATACTGTAATTTTACATATGATGAACCTATTATAAATCCTTACGAATGGTTTAGAATAATGTTTTATTTTGTTTTCAAGTATTATGTTCACGATTTCCAAGACACTAGACTTTAAATATCCCATGTTTGTAAATTGTAATTAAAAGTTATGTAATAAAAAGTTCAGATGCTATATGATCACACCTTGATCATCATAGTTAATTATAAATACCCAATTTGTTCTAATTATATGAAAATCAAAAGGATTTTCAACTAATTCCCATACCATGTTCCATTTAAACTTGTTAAATTTTTCATAAATTATATCCACCAATCACTCATCATCTATCTTATTCTCTAGTTTTGTGTTATATTTGGTAAAAAAGGTAGAGAACCCAAAAAATTATATAATAATTCTATCCCTAACTCATTTATCTATCATTGATATAATTATTTCAAGAGGATGGTTTTTAATGGTCATAGGCAATCTAGACATCAAAATTTTATGTTCATTAGTTTCAACCTTTTCAGGACTGGATTTTTCATGATAATGTACCAACTAATCATCTTATTTATTGTTGAACAGAGGATCAAGTCTCATGTTATCCAGTGATCTTCTCATGTCTTCAAGTTGATTTTTTATGTGATCAAAAGGATAAATTTCATCAAATTTTATATGAATGTATTATTCAAATATCACTGATGTATTTATGAAAAATCTATAGGCTTTTGAAGTGGTGGAATAAATGGGGATGATTCATTCATCATCCTTTGGATCAATCTTATTAAGATTATCCATGGTGTTTTAGATATACATTTTCAGTCCAGAACCTTTAATGTATATAACCTTTGGTTTTCTATTATTCCATAGTTAATGTGCTATTTACATTAAGATGGGCATCAATATAACTACATTTATGAAATAACTTTTTGTGTTATTAGGTTCAACCCAAAAATAAATATGTATGATATATTCAAAAAACAATTTTGTAGAAATCCCTTAAATGGTCTTATTTATTTTTTCAACAACAATATTTGTTTAAAGTGTTATATGGGAAGATAAGGTATTTTTATTCCATTTGTTTACTCAAATGAATTGAATTCATCATTATTAAATTATCCACTATCCTCATTTCTCAATGATACAATTTGGTAGACACTATCATTTTTAATAATAATTCAAGAACTAACAAAAATATCATAATCCTCACATTAATGTTTTATGAAATAAACCCAAGTAAAACCTTAAACATCTTCAACCAAAATATAAAAAAATATTTACTAGAAAATCATGTTGTTTACAAGGTCCAAACATATCCATCTGAATACGTTTCAGTTGTCTAGATGAAGAAGCATATTTAATATATTTAAAATATGATTTTTCTTGCATTCCCATTTATCATGAATCACATAATTTATTTTAATTCAATTTTAGATTATGGAAATCAAGAAAATATTTTTTATTTTACAATATATTCTATTAATAAATGTTATAATATCTGTGACTCATATTAAAAATCAATGATTTATATATTTTAATAATCAAATAGTTCACATTCTATTTTCATAAGGAATGAATATCTAGTTGTGTGAAAATTTTCAGTTCATAGTGCTCTAAATTTAAGAAACGTAATCTAAAAAATAAAACAGACATTATTAAAAAAATTCAACTGAATATATATTATCACAATGTTGATAAATACTTATTATGTGGTGTTTTAGGCCTTCAACATAAAGTAATATTCTTGTGACGATTGAATATCCACTATCCATAAAACATTCAGAATTGTGTTTTATGTGGTTTGTTCACAATAGAAAAAAATTATGCAGAAACATATTTTTGTACACAAAAGATCCTGGGACCAAAAATGATAGCTATAAAATATTTGAGAATCCAAATATACATACATTTTCTATAATGTATAGAATTATAATTAGATAAATTAAATGAAATAAATTCCTTTTTGATTCCACGTATCTGAGTATTACTTAGGTAATAATCATTCTCAAAATTTCCACTTTAAAATAGTACAAATAGTTGATATTAAACATATTTATATTTTTGAAAGTAGGTATAAAATTATTTTTTAAAAATATGGGTTTCAACTTTACATCCTATGCCATATTATTATTTTATTATTTTATTATCACCAATGATTTATTTAAATATTCCTCCCCATAGTAAAAAAACTAATAGAACCCTTTAGAATTTTTACATTCAACCAATAATTCATTTTTTTATACATAGATAGCATATTTGAAATAGGCTTGTCTTATTTAACTATTAAGTCAAAAATCTATTTATTTAAAATTTCCTTTTTATTTGAAATTGAATCATATAATTTATTTATAGTCTTATTATTTTTCTTCAATATATCATTTTAGTTTTATAAATTATAAAAATTCTCAATTAATTGTTTATATGATTAATTTTCATATTATGATTCCAAAGAAGAAGACGAAGAATAAGTGAAATTTACATCATCTTATTGTGGTATAAAACACATGATTTCCATTTAATTAGATACATCAACATTTGAATCAAAAATAGAGTCATCATTTATTTCTTGTGAGGAACTGCATGATTACTTTATAGCATTCTTCTTCTTCTTATAGTATAATTTATTTTTATACATTTATTCATCTTTATTATTATACTTATGTAAGGGGAAATCAATCTTGGTATTCCCAATTGCACTCATAGCATATTATTCTCTACAATTATCATCAATATCTTTTAATTGTTAATGTATTTTTATAATATTTTTTATTATTGTAGAACTTTTCAAAATTCATAGAAAATTGAGAAAACTATTCACTTATCTCTGAGGGGATTGAAGAATCTGTAACATATGAGCACAAAAATGTTGTATCATTGTTATTTTTTTATATTTTGATGTTGGTTCATTTAAAGTAATATTATATCTTTTTTTCATCTTATGATCACCATCCTCGTCTTCTATCTCATATTTATACATCAGGTGTCTTCCAATAAGATCACTTAATTTGAAATATTGTTCAAAAATATATTTCTAAATGTAATATTAAATTAAACTCTTTTTCAATGGAAGAACTCTGCGAAATGTATGATCTCAATCAAGTGCATGTATTAGAGTTCCCAAGGCAACAACATGTCTTATGATTTTAGTCATATTTCCTATTATGTTAGTGATTCTCTAACCATAAATCATATTTAATCTATCAAAATTTTGATTAATAATCTTTTACATGAGTTATATTAAATTTTCAATCCAATTATAAGACACTAATATAATTATACTCATTTTATGTGTTGCAACACACTAAGAAATTCAATTGAATTCATATGAATAGAAACCACATATGATAGCATTCATAGCTTTGAAGTTCAGATAAAATTAGTATTCTGTAATAGAAACCCAATTTCTTAGACCTCCTTCAACATATTTAACATGATTCAACGATTTCAAATAAACCATTAGACCCATATTTTTCACATTGTTACTCATATAGGCATTCCAGAACCAATAGATTTCTTCATTGAACTAGTGATCCCAAATAATAAAAATTCCTTATAATTATCATCCATTTAAAATTGATATCTATGAACCTGATATTTTAGTGTTGATAACTCTAGAATATTTTCATTTGATACAAATTTTTCATCCATAAAGAGTTACTTAAAGACTTTATAGGAGGGTGAATCGATTTCTTCAAATTTTGACCCCAAATAAATCATCCTTAAAAATATTCATAAGTATTTTATTAAAAAATTGTGTGAATAAAAACATAAAATAGTATAATAGAATAAAAAAAATTAAGTGATTTAGGGTACAATAATATTCTATTCCACTCCACTAAAACTCTCTCCATGTGTTTGGTGATTTCTTTTATACAGATCTATTTCCTCTAGATCTCAATGGTTGAGTAAAATAAGTTGAAACTTGTTGCATATTAAGGGGCAAATAGATTTTATTGGGATCAACTTTTTTTCACGATGTATCTATAGTATTAATAAATTATATTGTTTTATAAAGGATATATAGATTCATCTCATGGCTATAATATGCAATTAAAAAATATAAGAGTTTATTCTAAAGGGATAATAAGACTTCAACATTCATCTCTGAATGTTCTCTCAATTGTAAAAGATATAATCTTCATCGAATAGTAGGAGTCAATTTTTCTTATTTGTTGATAATAAGGAATATATTGTATTTATAATAAATAATATTAATTAATTCATTCTTAAGATAATACTCGTCTTCATGAGTTTTCTCACTTTCTCTACTATTCTCTTTCTTTTCACACTCTTGAATTTGGAATTGAAAAATATATATATATACCCAAATAGTAAAGAGCATATAGGATATTATAAATGTTAATGATCTATTCATGAATATGAAATTTTATTCAGAAAAACAATCAATGTTATGGTAATTAAATATTACAACAGTCTTTATTAGAACTAAACTCATTCTCAAAGACAAACATATTATTTAATTTAACTCTCTTTATCTATCCATCACAATTTCTAATAAAAAGGAAATGTAGGCATGGAATATACACAAGATTCTATAATGATAAAAATAAATCTAAATAGTGAATAAATACTTTTAAAATACTTACATTGAGTGATTAAAGCATCGAATGGTATTATCTCTTTCTTATGTCATTTTTATCTCATGATTTTGTAAGACATAGCGAAATTCATGAATTGAAATGTCAAAAAATAATTTTAATTGGTGACAAAACCAATGAAACCATAATATAATATGTTAATAATGATATTCCATACCTATATACGATTATTTTATCATTGTAGGATAATCTAATTGGAAACACTGATCTGTGAGATAAATCTTCCCCTCATATGATGTTTATGATCTGTATATAATAAATCATCACATTATATAATAATTGACATTGTAAAATATTATCCTTATGTCTTTCTGAGGTCATAGGACTATTTGGTGATTCATATGATAATTTTATCCTCATATGTAAAATTCATTATGAAAAATTATGATTCATATGAAATTTTTCTACTTTGTATGAAAACTCTCTTTACATAAGGCATTACAATGATAATTTTTCTTTTACTACAAGACAATATACAACGCAAAAGTTTTTATCTATTTGAAAAATGATTTAAATTGATTATAAATATAATTTATCGTATCATATGATAAATTATATATCATGTGATAAATTATAATCATATATGATTATTTAGATGGTCAGATGATATTCTCCATGGAAAATTTCTCTAAACATTAAAAACTCCAAATTAATCAAAGTATTCCAAAATAAGATATTACATAAAAAATTCCTAATGGACTAAATTTAATTAATTTGGTGTTATTAGTATAACAAATATATATTTTCTTAAAATCAAGACATATGAAATATTAAGATATGTTGGAACAACATCATTATTTCCAATATAAATCATTAATCATTTAATAGTGATTATTGATCATTAGTATGCCCAATAGTAATCATTGATAATTTATTATGTCCAACAATAGTATTTTTCAAGATAATTTTATTTAAAGGAGGACTCCTACAGGTAATAAAGTTATACATGAAGGGGATATACTATAAGAAGTGTGGTAAAATTCAAGCCTAACTATTTCACACAGCCTTTACTAGAATTCCCAAACTTCATTATTAACATCCTAAAGGGTAGAAGCCTAGTTTTTATACAGTATTAACAAACATTATCATAATGTATTAGTTTTATTTTTGATTATTTAATTATTTTTTATCTTTTAGGATGTATCTTTTTTTTGGCACATTCACCTGTTATATCACCCTTAAATGGAATGCATCATGGTTAATATAACATAAAAAATTAATTCACTTAGTTGTACATTGGTATGGAAAATAATAATTTTAGTACACCATCAAATTTAAAGGGAATGATTTTAGTTTATGATTGATCCTTCAAAATTTAGGATGAGACTCCTCTAATAAATGGCAAGATTTTTTATGTAATAATATATGAAAATGGTTTAGGGGTTTTCCACCATGTGTAAAAATAGGGAATTGTAAATAATGATCACTCTAAATAAAATTTGAAGTATATATATAAGTTATCTAAAAACTTAGGGTTGATAGTGTGAAGGTATGATTTATGGTATTATGGATATAAACTGAAATAAATATCCTTATGTTCTATTATTATTTTTATTATTTTTCACTATTTACACTCACTACACTTATTATTTGTGATTAAATTTACTGTTATATTAATCTTCCATATTCCTCATTAATATTATTGTTATTTTGAGCATTTTGGATATAAAATTTACCCCCAAAACACCCATCTAGTCTCATGTCCATCAAAATTTGAGACCAACACATAGTATCAATATTAAACATTTGGAGGTCAGATTATTTAGATTCTTTGTTGAATTAATTATTATATTTATTTTTCATGATACTGGTTCATCAGTGAGGTATAAACGTTTTTATATTATATCAAAACATATTGTTTTTATAGTTTTATAAGTGAGAAAGTGGTTTGTCTAGTCATGTGTATTTTTAGGAAGATAATGAAGTTATGGAATGCGATCCATGGAATGTAGTGCCAACAACTATCTAGTAGCAGTACACTGGCTAGCCAGTGGGCTTCCTGTAGAACATGTAATCCACTAGAAGTCCAATTAGATATTTAGTGAGTCTCATAATATAGGCAGTGGGACATGGATTTTTTTAAGGTAAAAAATAGACATTATCCCCTTTAATGGTAAAGGTAAAAAAGGGACATTCACCAACGAGGGTTTTTTTGAATTTTAATTAATTAAAACCCATTTCTCAATTTATTGTAACAAAACCACCCTTATATGGAGTGTTTGGGTGTTACCTTTAAATAGGAAATTCTTATGATGGTCCATGGTTTTGTTTTGGATAAATAATAGAACCAAACTCATTATGGTTTCAATTGGATAGATTCCTTATTAATATTACATTACATAAACTTATAACATATTGTTATGGATGAATTGGATACTATTAAAAAAATATCTCACACCACCAAAGGTGTGTCATTCCTTAAGAATGACTTGGAATCCATTATGGAATGCATTCAGTGTAAAAAAAGAATTCCATCCAATTCATTAATGTGAAGTTATTGTTGAACCCCACCATGGATTTGGTTGGTGACTTAGTTTCATGAATGCCATGGATAGTAATCGCTAATTCATTTAGAGATATGGAAAAAATAGAATGATTGGAATGATCTCATAGGATCGTATTAATATCCACATTCAAGGAATGTCTTAGGATAACCCTTTGAATTTGATCGAGACATACCTCAACAAGTAAGGATAGTTTTCATCGGTTCTGTTAGATACTCATCAGATTGGAATTCCTAGGTTTCATCCTATACAATCCACACATAACCCATGTTTTAACCATTACATTTTGGTCATCGTGAGTTGGATCAAAATAAAAAATTAAATAATTCTATGGGAATTATATTGATTCAAAATAGCTTAATTTTGTAGGAATTCCTAGAGAAGTACAATGGATTACTTATGGATAACTTCTATTTGATTCATTCGCTATATTCCTCTGGTCCCATGACCAATTAAAATAATTCATTATTAGATATATCCAATTTAATTCAAAGTAGGTTCGGTTAGATGGAAAATCCATAAGGTTCCCAAGCTTCACAATTCTTATATTACATTACATATTATGATTTTTTTATACCCATACACTATTACATTTTATATTTATAATAATGGATATGAAAAAAAATATTGGTGGTTGACTATTTAGTTGTACTCAAACCCTTTGCAGGTTGCTACATAGTACCATGGAATATTTTATAGATGTAGTAATGGAAAAAAATGACTGTGTCCTATTTTTGTTTCCTTATATTTATCTTAAGTTGGGAGCATGGGAGTAGTGGACTGTTATGTGAATTGGGATTCTCATGGATATTAGTTTTTTTTTCTATTTTCCTATTTTATTATCTTAGTAGATCATGTATAGTGACCTTAACTTTCAATATATTTACATTACTTATCTTTTTGATAATAATTTAAGCATTAAACATATAGACTCCCAAATACCATACTAGTCCAGTGCCATTGGAAACATGGAAGCATAAACACCCGTACCTAAATGAGCTACATTGTCTCCCACAAGGTTCGTCATTACTAGAACCATTCATAGACACATAAAACATAATAAATATCTTCAAAACCTAGGGGAAGAAAACATCAAAATGGGTGATCTCAGATTCTCAGTATGAATAAACAAGGGAGATAGGTAAGCATAATCATTAACATAAGTGTATGAGAACATGA
This sequence comes from Viscum album, assembly GCA_963277665.1. Taxonomy (NCBI): domain Eukaryota; kingdom Viridiplantae; phylum Streptophyta; class Magnoliopsida; order Santalales; family Viscaceae; genus Viscum; species Viscum album. The sequence continues at coordinate 981,121,593 of OY728139.1, read as the reverse complement.
TCTTGAAAATAGAATATCAAACACATCAGTTCAAATATCATAAACATGAATCTTGTCATAATGGTTGGTAGTTCATATGACATGAATCATATGGAAATAATGAACAAATTCCAGGAATTTAAAAATGGGAATAAAACCTGGAATTGTTGAAGAAACATAATCATATATAATGATTTCAATAGTAGTCATGGAATTTCATCCAAGGCCCCCTTGGGGAAAATTTCTTCAATCAACCATGTTCACACATCATTCTAACCCTGTATTACTGCACTCATTGCACTCCTCATTCCATCCTCATATTATTGAACTAATTTCACTACTCATTGATGCCCAATATTACTGAATCGAGTTTATTTCATGTTTTAGACCTGTAATATAGAACAGAGTTCATTTCTACATCCAGCCACCTATATATTGTGAGATATAAATTTTTACGAATACATTGGAGGGATATATAGGTCCCACCCATCTCATAGTTAATTCATTTATATATGTGCCACAAAAATCATAAACAATCATATGATAATCCATGAAGTAAAATCAGTATCATAAACATGTAATCTTATCATTACCAAAAATATACAAATTTCAAAATCATTTCATCATATTAATAACACGTAAAAAGAATTGTTTTTCAAAAGAATATAATCCACGAAATAGAAATGGATTTCCTAAGAATCATTGCAATAAACATAAACCATTCACGAAATAATATGAGTATAACCATTGGATCAAATCCTGGAAAGGCATGAGTAACATTAACTAATGTAATCATAGAGGAAAAATAATATCGAAATATATTTTGAAACAATTTTTTGACGAAAGTAGCATTTAATCTTTGAAATTGGAGCATTAAAACAAAAATTTCTTTTGAAAAAATTTATCATGAAATTAAAATTGAATTCATATAATGAAATATTTTAAAACCTTTTGCAAAACATTTTTTATGAATAAATAAATAGAAATCTTGAAAATATTTTGAAAACCATTTTCCATGAATACTTGTAGAAGGATATTGAAATATTTTTGAAAAAAAATTCTTTAAAAATACTTTGCCATCATATAATTAAGTCTTAATGTCATTTTTAGAATTATTTTCCTTGAAAACATATAAGTGATGCTTGAAAAAAAATTGAAAACAAAATTCAAAACAATTTTCCGTGAAAACGTATTGATGAAGCTTGTGAACATTTTGAAAACCTTTTACATTAAAAGATATGAAATAAGATTGAAAACATTTTTTAAACCATTTTCAATGAAAATTATTTGAAAAATTATAAATAAATATTTAAAACGTTTATAATACTTTTTAAAACAAAAAAACCATTTCGAAAACCATTTCCTTTTAAAATAGCTTCGAAAACATTTAAAGGAAACATTGATGACCATAAAACATTTTTAAAAATTCCATTTTAATTGAAAACCACATTGATAAAAATGAATATCAAGAATATTAAGAAAAAAATTTAAAAGAAAAAATATTAATTGTTTAATCGTTTAATGAAAACTTCAAAGGAATATTTGTCATGATGGAGGGTAAATCCATACATTCCATAAGAAGAACATTTCTTTTTTCACGGTAAATGGTTAGAAAAATGAGTTGTTAGAATGTGACATGAAGATTCCATTGAAAACATTGGTACAATAATAAAATTGACAAAATGAAATATAAATATTGAAGGAGATTAATAGAATATTCTTAAAAACCCTTTTTAGAAAGCATGGTTATTGAAGGACATGGATTTAAAAATATAATGTATGATAAATTAGGATTTCCTCAAAACACTTTCTTTACTCTCTTATGTAACATAGAGTATAAAAATCGTAAAAATACATGAATATATTATAAATAACCAGATTAAAAAATCATGAATGTTCTTGTGTTTTGGATAATAATATTTTATCAAAGAAATTATAAACACATACAAATTTGACAAACTATTAGGTTATTTTAATAAACTCTTACCCCATTGTAACATGGGATCATACTATCCATGTAAGAAAATGTAATTAAATTAAGATCAATATAACATTAAATGAAGAAGATTAAATATATAACATGTAAAAATGAATTATATACACCTGAAAAAATAACTTATGTTCATATTAAAGAATGTGCCACAAATAAAACATCTTGAGAAAAAATAATCTTACCGATTTGGAAGCATTTGATTCATTAACACCAGTAAATAAAGAACATATAATAGATTTATAAATACACATAATTTATGTATAGAAATAATTGATAACATACATGGAATGTATATAACACAAAAAAGGTATGGTTAGTGAAAAAAGCATATATCTCACTGAAATAAAAATTGAGATGAAATACCCTTACCTTGTTTATTGACTCCCTTCATAATTGTAAACAATTACTATATAATAATTTTATTTTTATTATACATATTTTAAATAAAAATATTCTTATATATATATAAAATATGTTTTGATTATGATCTTATATTTCCAACATTTAATGATCCTATGTTAAGGTTTCACTTTGGGTAATATTCACATTAATCTTCACTTGTGTCTTAATTTATAATATTGTTGCTTGTTATACTTATATCATGGATTATATAATGTAAATAGTGATATAAATATCTTTTATATAAATTATATGTATATTATAATAATCTATATAATAAATATGTATGAAATAAAATGCACCATTCATGGAGACGGAAAGTCATATGTATGCATAAATCTTGTTTCAATTTTTATAGTTGAATTGAAAGAAAGAAATAAATTAAAAGAAAAATATATATATATATATATATATATATATATCATTATTTTAATAGAATTTTTATATCAAATATATCATATGTGTTCGCCAAAACAATCCTTAATACATTCCATATAATGTGTGAAGGAATCACATCGATTTGAGTGGGCGGTAGTCCACACTTCCTCAAATGAAATAATCATATTCACAAAAAATGGAATGTAAAAAGCTATGTGATTTAAAATGAATACATAAGCTTAATAACATAATACATATAATATACTGCCTATATATATAGATTATGAAACACAATTTCCACCATGATAGTTTGTAAGATCCCATCCATTTTTTTGTATTATTTTTTTAATAAAAATTAGATATGATAGGTTATATTGGTTTTAATTCTCAAAAAAATTGTTTTATTAGTAAAATTTTATTAAATGTGGTAAAGGTCTTAAATTCTGGTTAACATGTTTGAATATTCAGTTGAATATATTTGGAGTTCATCACTGAGTTAGTTGTGTGATTTTATGCCCACAATGTCTCGGTGATGATTGGATAAAAAATATATTAAATATAATATATTATGCCCACACTTTTTATTCAAATATAATTGAGAAACTCTAAAATGGAGAATCGTATAAGAAATCTGAGACTAGTTTTGGGTCCGAAATAGTGTGTTTACAAAAGGTGGGGTATAACATTTGTACGTGTTGGGAATTCTAGTGTCATGCTTGTGAAAAGAACCTTTGTATTTTTAATTAATTATTAAATACATTTATTTAATATTAAATAATTAATATCTCAAAAAAGGTGCATCGTATGAGAAATCTAAGACCACATTTGTGTCAGGAATGGGGGGTCTACCATAGTCAGGGTATATCATTTATGCGCAATGGGAGTTTGTTTTGATTTTAATATTTATATTAAATTACAAATTTTATTAATTTAAAAATTAATCCAAAATTAATGAAATTAAATTAAAAATTGTATTATTATTAATAAAAATACTATTGTTAATAATTTGTGTAATATTACTAATAAAAAATATTAATAATAATATGTTTATTAATAATTTTTTGTCAAAAAAAGTTAATCGGAATGTTCTTGTGTAGTTAAGTGTTTTTTTCACTGAAATGATAAATGATCTTTCCCCCACATGTGAAAATTTTTTATTGATCAATGCAATAGTAGTGAAATGATTAGTCAATACTAAATAAATGAAAATTTTCAGTTGAAATAAAAGTAACAACTATTATCAACATTTAATTAATGATGATGGTCAAACATTAAATATTGAATGATTCTTTAAAATAATAGCCATTATTGTTGTCATAAAAATTATTTTTTAAATTGAGAAAATAATTATTGTCAAAACACTATTTTATAAATAAATTTTTTGTATGGTGTCAAATTGACACACTGCTAGTGACATCGTGACCAAAAAATTGAAGCTGTTATTTCATGACCAATATTGAATATTTAATTCAGGCTCATGGTATTGGTCCATGAAACACACAATAAGATGATGAGTTGATGCATGAAATTAACAGAAGAGCTTAATAAATAATTTACGTAATTAATAAATGTAACTAAATTATTAGTTCTTTAAAGACTTTTGATTTGATTTTAATGTAAAAATGTTACAACAATTACATGATGTAAACCGGGAATTCACATCATTTAATATTAATGCTCAATATACTAAAAACACATCACAAACATTGCGTAAACCACCAGACTCACCTCACCTCTACTACAGGGCTTTGGAACCCTCTATTATTCACAACAGGGATCCACAGACCTCCTCTTTGGACCAAAAGTCAATGTCTCACCTCCTTATTGGTCCAAATCTTCTCTGTGCACCACCATCTTCAATAGAATACCCTCTATGCACCCCCTGGGTTTTGGATCTAAATCATGTTCTTTCCCGCGTTCAAAAGTTATTCACTTCAAATTGATGTTTTCTATTGGTGAGCTTCCATCATCACCAATCTTGAGGTAGGTGGTCTAAAAATTAAATCCCATAGTCATTATTTTGATTACCTGTATTCAAATTGTATAATTTCTATATTTCTTTAGCCAAATATGTTGTTGATGTCTTCATTAATTAATTAATTTGGTATAATTAAATAATTATAGAAATGGGAAATTGTGGGTTTCATGGACAATTAATTTTAGAAATAAATATTGGAATTTATTATAACAAATTGAGGACAATTAATTATGTAATTAATTATGGGATATTAATATTGACAATTGAGATAATATTTGGTGAAAAAAATTTAAGTGATGATAGTAATATCATTTAAAATAATTAATAGGGGAGTGTAGGGTATAGGGAATAAATTTATTTGTGTGAGAAATGTTGTTATTTAATTCAATGAATTATGTAATGAGATTAAATTTATTGACTAATTAGTTAATAAAGAAATTTTTTTATATAATTAGGGAATTAAATAATTACTATGATGAAAAAAATTAATTTGTGACATAATTGAAGGAAATGATTTAAATTAATTAATTGTAGAATTAATTAATTAAAATTCATTTGAATAATTAATTGGAAAATTATTTGAAGGTTTTGAGTTAGATTAAATAATTTGGGAATTAATTAATGGGAATAATTTGGATTAATTAATTGGAAAATTAATTAATTAATGTAATTTTTTGATTTATCAGTTGGATTAATTTGTGTGCTAATTAATTAATAGGTATGGTTGTGATGGTGGAATTTTATTAATTAGATTAATTAAATTGAAAATTAATTAATGTGGGTTGATGGATTATTGAAATAATAAGATTAATGAATTAACTATTTAATAAATTATTGTGCAATGAGATTAGTAAGTTAGATAATTAATAGTTGAATTAATTACGGGAGATTGAAATATATGATTAGAAATAATTAATCATAGAATAAATTATGTGTTGTTGAGATTGTGAATGAGATAATTAAATTTTGAATTAATTAATCTGAGCTATTTGAGTAATTAATTTGTGAATTAATTTATTGGAATGTTATGGTTATTTAATTAATCAATTAATTAATGAGAAATGACACTTTTAAATAATTATTGAATTAATTAATGCGATTAAATCTATCTATTTATTTATTTATTAATGATTAATAAATGGAGATTTATTTATGAAGATCTACTCCCATGATAATGATATAAATTAATGGTTGAACTGAGTAATATATTGTCAAATTAATTAAAAGATATGGATGATACATTCTAAGATAATTAATTGTGGAATTAAATATGAGATTTTGTTGATTATATTATTGATTTAATTAATTGGATTTATGTACTTAGTTATTTATGAAAATAATTATGGGTATTTATGGGGAAAATAATTCTTGAATTAGTAATGGTATTGGTTGATAATTAATGGTTTAGTTTTTTATCGAATTATTGAATAATAATTTGTGAATAATTAGTTGGTGAATTAATTATTGGATGTCATGTTGTGAAATGATTAATTAATTGGTGAATTAATTAATGGAATTCATGTATTTAATTAATTGTTGATATAATTACCAAATAAGTATTTACCAAATAATCGTTGAATTAATTGAAGGGTAAGATATGATTATTTAATTTGAGAATTATTTAATGGAATGTTTGGTAAAATGATAAATGATTGTGATATTGATTGCATGGAGTAGCGCATGGGATAACAAGGATATGATAATTATATTTAATGTATAAGACCGAGGGAGATTCTAATATTATCTACATAACCACTATGTAATCCAACAAGGAAGATGATTGAGTGAGATTACAATATTGTTTACATAAGGACCGTGAGATCCTTATAGAAAAAAGACTATGTGATATTTTTATTGTTTGTCTAACGACCTTCTGAGACATAGAGGAGAAATTTCTTTAGATCATTCCCTTTTTTCGTGGAAGCATTTATGATTTGTTTTGTATTACTCACTATAGACCCTTGAGGCTAGACCCCATAGTGCACAATACTCATGTCAGAATAATTTAAATGTTTTTTGTATTTAGTAAATGAAATATGAATTATTATAATGAATGGTAACATTAAAATTCAGATTTTTGATATCCCATAAGGATATATAAAAATCATGCATTGGATGAGGAAGGTATTTTGGTTCAGGTGTCCAGGAGAACCCAGAGGTTAATGCGGTTAAATAAGAGATAATTGAATAATTGTAAACCATTTACATTATTACTTGTTTTTATTATCTATACAAATACAAACAATATTATTTATTGGTTTTGTTTTAGATTTCTTTGGTGGTTTCATACTGAGTTGTACTCACACCATACATGGGCTGCCTAATAGGTACCCGTGTATACCATTTTTTTCAGGAAAAGTTAAGGGCAAAGGCCCTTGCTTTAGATGACTGTTTTGGATGAAGCATGATGAGGGGACCAGACGTGGTTTTGGACCCATTTGGGTGTCATTAATGACTTTATTTTTCATGTCAGCATTTCAAAACATGAGACATATATTAGTATGGAATGTTCTTTCACTTCAGCTGGATATTGTATTTACTTATTGATAATCTTCATATATTTGTATTGTTAGTCTTTATATATGGTTATTTTATTGTATATTATTTATTTTGGAGTTTACTCTAATAGAAGAGGGTATAGTCTCCCCAAGAATGACTTATCAGTCCATCAATGTTAGTTGGTAGCCTCTAGTGTCTGGGGAGGCACGTCTATGGCCATGTGACTAACCTACTCAGGGAACCATTATGTGGAACCTATGTCGAGACATTACAGAGTGGTATCATATGAGGTTTCTTTTCTTCATCATTTTTCCTACTAGTTTTTTGAAAGTTATATAGAAGAAAAGGAAGAGTTGGGTCGTGGTTATGAGCTCATGCATGGGAGTAGCTACCCCATATATGCGGGAGAACCCAAATACCTAGTGTGGGAATTCTTGTTATTGTTTTTTGTTGTTACTGTTTATTATTATTTCACATGGGTAACACACTTGTTCTCTAAAATGGATTTTGTTTTAGAAATTTTTTCATATTGGCTCGTGGCCTTGGATGGAAAAATTTTTCAGTCTATATGCATCATTATAGGCACTCAGTATTCTTTTGTGACATGCATCAATTTAGGCAAGCAAGAGAAAATGGGATTCAGGTATGTTGTTGAACACGAGCTATTTTCCCTTGTTTGTGAAATTAAAATTAAATATGAATAACATTAAATTGAAAATTATTATAAATTATACAAGATGAGAAAAATTATTTTCTAATGATAAACATGAATAATATGAATTAATAAACCCTTTATTATCTAGACATAGGTGTAGGGTGGTTAAGGGTAGTTATAACGCCTCAGTTTTGGGCAAGTGGTAGGAAAAAGGGAGGAAACACTGGTACTGAATGATTGGTGGGGTTACTCATTGACAACTATTTAGCATAATTTTAATTAGTGTTGATCATTTCCCATACCATGACATCACCCTGGGTATACTGAGAAAGCTTTGGCTTTACACTTAGATAAATAAATGTTTTTTGGTTGGATAGGTGTCCCCTTAGAGGTTTTTCTTATGATGAAACATATTTTTGGAACTTTATAGGGTGAGGTACATCAACAATATATTACATTTGAGGTTCTCAATTTTAACTCAATGTCAATAAAAACTAAGGTTGTTGGGATACTTTACAAGAGGGGTTAACAATGCTTCAATAGAGGGTAGATTATAAGAACCCCATTTTTCATATAGTTTCATCGAAGTACATCTTGTGGATGGGCTATTATAAGAGTAGAAATTGAAATATTCTAACCATTTTAGGTATGAAATTTTAAAAAGAATAGGTGATTATGGGTTGGATATATTTTAATTCACAAAAATATGTTTTATCGATAAATTATTGATAAATTTGTTAAAGTTCTTAAATTATAATTTATATCCTCGAATATTCAATTGAATATATTTAGAGTTCAATGATGAGTTAGGTGTGATATTTTGATGCCCAAAAAGCCTTGGTGAAGGCTGAATAAAAAAAATTAAATATAATATATTAATCCCAAACTTATAAGTCCAAAATAAATGAATAACTCTATAATGGTGCATGTTATAGGAAATATGAGTCCATTGTTGTGTATGTAATAAGGATTTTACCTTAGGTGGTGTATAACATTTGTATGTTTTGGACGTTTGAACGCCGCACTTTCAAAAAGAACCTTATTATATTTAATTAATTATTAAATCCTTTTTTTGAATATTAAATAATTAATATCTAAAAAAATGTGCAGTATATGAGAAATCTGAGACCAATATTGGGCAAGGAATGGGGGGGGGGGGTTTACCATTGTTAGGGTATATCATTTATGGGAAATGGGCATTTGTTTTTATTTTAATTTTTTATGTTCTATGGTTAATTTTATTTCTTTAATCATTAATCAAAAATTAATGAAATTAAATTAATAGGTATATTATTATTAACAAAAATAATAATATTATTATTATTTGTATTATTGTTATTTATTCTAATAACGTGAATGGAAATGAACATGTTTAAATAATTTTTTTCACTGAAATGATAATTGATGATTTAGCACGTCTGAATAATTATTATTGATCAATACAATAAGAGTAAAATTATTAGTCAATACTAAATAAAGGAAAATGTAGAGATAATATTGAATTATTAACAATTATCGACGTTAATTAATGTTGTTGATGAATCATTAAATGGTGAATGATACATTATAATAATATTCCTTATTATTGTTATTAATATTATTTTTAAATTGAGAAAAATAATTGTTTTCAAAACATCATTTCAGTAGTAAATTTTTTGTATGGCGTCATATTGATACACTACTAGCAGCAACACGACCCTAAAATTGATGCGGCCATTTCATGACCAATATTGAATATTTAATTCAGGCTCATGGAATAATCCATGAAATTACCAATTAGAAGATGTGTTGATGCGGGAAATTAATAGAATAGTTTAATAAATTAGTGCTTCAATTAATAAATGTATCTAAATTATTTGTTCATTAATGTGTGGTGATGTGATTTTAATAGAATAATGTTAAATCATTTCCTCTATGTGAAATGGTAATTCACGCCATGTATTACTAATAGTCAGTATATTAAAAATATGTCTCCAACATTGCGTAAACCTCCAAACTGGCCTCACCTCGACTATAGGACTTTAAAACTCTCTCTACATCACCATAGTGCCACTAAAGACATCATCCCCAGACAAAAAGTCATCGGCACACCTCCATCTTGGGCCGCATCTTCTCTGTGCACCACCATCGATGATCAAATAACCATTGCACAAATCCCATGTTTTAGATCTAAATCTCATTCTTTGCTGCAGTCATAATTGATTTGCTTCAAATTGGGGTTTTCTATTGGCGAGTGTTTGTCAAAACCATTTTTGAGGTTGGTGTTCTAAATCATGAATCTCATTGTCATAATTCTCATTACATGTATAAAAATTGTAGAATTGCTATAGTTTTTTAGAAAAAGATATTCTTGAAGTTCATGATTATTTAATTAATTTGCGTGAATTAAATAATGAAGGAAATGTGAAATGTAAGGTTTTAAGGACTATTAATTGTATAATGAAATATAGTATCATAATATCATAAATTGGGGAAAATTAATTGTTGATGTAATAATGTGATGTTAATATTTTTAATTGAGATAATAATTGGTGAAAAAATTTATAAAGTGATAATGGTATTATCTTTTAAAATAATTAATGGCCGATTTAATTATGGGATTATCTTATTTTAAATAAGATTATTTTATTATGGAATTATTTAATGTAACTGGTTGTTTAATTAATTTATAAGTTAATTATTGTGAGAAATTTTTTTATTCAATTTGTTGATTTAAATAATGAGATTAAATTAATTGATGAATTAATTTATCAATAAATGCATTTTTTTAATTATTGAAAAAAATAATGAAATTGAAGGAAATAATTAATTGGAGAATTAATTGAAGGAAATGAGTTTATCTAATTAATTGTGGAATTATTTCATTGAAATTCATGTGATCAATTAGTTGGCGAATCAATTGAAGAATTTGAGTAAGATTAATTAAATGTGGAATTAATTAATGTGAATGATTTGGATTAATTAATTGGTAAATTAATTAATGGATGTACTGTTATGATTTCATAGTTGTATTATTTAATGTCCATATTAATTATTAGGGATGGTTGTGAGGGTGTAATTGAATGAATTAGATTAATTAATTGGTAAACTAAATAATGTTGATTGATGGAATATAGAAATTATATGATTGAATAATTAATTGTAGAATTAATTATGGGGAAAAGTGATTAGTAAGTTGGATAATTAATTTTTGAAATAATGATTGGAAATTGAATTTGATGATTTGTGATAATTAATTGTAGAATTAATTATGATTTGTTGGGATTGTGAATGAGAAAATTAATTGTGGAATAAATTAATGGGAGAGATGTGAATAATAATTTTATGAATTAATTAATGTAAAAATTATCGTAAATTAATTATTAAAATAATTAATGAGAATGGATGCTTTTATTTTAATTATTAAAATAATTAATTGGATTGAACTAATTAAATATATATTATTTAATGATTTATAAATTGAGTGTTAGACATGATGATATACTCCCATGATATCGATGTAAATTCATGGTTGAACTGAGTAGTTAATTATAGGATTAATTACAGGATATGGACGATGTATTTTGAGATAAATAATTGTGTAATTAATTATGGGATTTTTGACATTATAGATAGTAATTAATGAATTAATTAATGGGATTTATGTACTTAATTATTTTTAAAATTAAATAAGGATAATTATGGTACAAACAAATTGATGAATTAGTAATGGAATTTGGGTATAATTAATCGTTGAGTTAATTATCAAATTATTGAATTATAAATTGTGAATAATTTATTGATGATTTAATTATTGGATTTCAAGTTGTAAAATGAATAATTAATTAGTGAATTAATTAATGTAATTTATGTAGTGAATTAATTATTGAATTAATTAACAAAGATTGAATTACCAATTAATTGTGGAATTAAATGAATGGTTATAATTGTTTAATTAATTTTTTAATTAATTAATGTAATGTTTGAGGAAATGGGAATTGATTATGATGATAATGGCATGGAGTAGCACATGGGATAACTGGGGTGTGAGAATGAAATTTAATGTATACTTTTGATGAAGGATTTAATATTGTTTACATAAGGACTATGTGATCCTTATAAGAAGAATACTAAGAAAGCTTCTAATATTGTTTACTTAAGAACCATGATAGACTTAATGGAAGTAAACAATGTGAGGTTTTGATTGTTTTAGAAGAACCATGTTAGCCTTTAAGAGGAAAGACTATGAGATTGTTCATGTTTTTTCGTATGAAGCATTTATGATTTCTTTTGTATTACTCACTATATACCGTTGAGGTTATAGTCCGTAGTAGACATTACTTATTTTAGACTAATTTACATGTTTTATTTATTTGATAAATGAAATCTTATTTATGATAGTGATTGGAAACATAGACATTCAGACTTGTGATATCCATTGGCGATATATCAGACTCCAGCATAGGCCAAAGCTAGTATTTTGTTTCGGGTGACATTGGGATCCCAGAGATTTATGGAGTTTAATAAGGGATAATTGAATAAATGTAAATTGATTAATTTATAATTTTTTATTCTTAATTAAACAACATACTATATTATTGACATGTATTTTTGAAGTCGTTTGTGGTGGTTTACTGAGCTGTATTCACACCATACTTAGGCTTCATGATCTGTACCCGAGTAGACATTTTTTTTCTAGACTGGTTAAGGGAAAAGACCCTAATATAGATGGATGTTTTGGGATTTATCATGTTGAGTACAACATATGTGTTTTAGGACCCTCTTGGGCTGCATTAATGTCGTTATTTTTCTAGTATGCATTTTAACATTTCAGACAGACATTATCATGTCATGTTTTTCTGCTTCAGTTGGATATTTAATTTAATTCTTGATGATCATCAAATATTGGTATTGTTTTTCATTATATATTATTATGCAATTGTTTATTCATTATTCTGGTTCTTAATCTAATAAAATATGGTATATTCTCTTAATGAATGACTTACATGACACTTTATGCTAGTCGGTATCCTTTTGTGTAGAAGGAGGCACACCTAAGGTCATTGACTGACCGCAACGGGGCACCGTTGTGTGTCACATAGGACATGATCTTACATAGGTTGTAAATCAAAGATAAAAAATCATTATTTAGTGGGGAAATAATTGTTGAGTCAATAAGGTTTTCCTTATGACTTTTCCATTCCTTCTTGTTTTGAAAATCACAAACACCTTATCTTTAAGGAAAATCGCTTTTATAAGAAAATTGCTTTCTTAAGGAAAATTGCTTTTATAAGGAAAATTGCTTTTATAAGGAAAATTGCTTTTATAAGGAAAATGCTCTCTTAAGGAAAATTGCTTTTATAAGGAAAATGCTTTCTTAAGGAAAATTGCTTTTATAAGGAAATTTGCTTTCTTAAGAAAAATCGCTTTTATAAGAAAAATTATCCTTACCATATTTTCATTCATATTTTTCTTAAGTATGAGTTTCGGATTCATTTTCTCGGAATCATTAAAACTTAGATATAAAGCATTCTGTTTAGTATTCAGATTCTGGACAAGAACTATAAGGAAGTTTTCATTCCGAATTCCGGATATGAATTCTGACTAAGTTCTATTCCAGATTCAGGATACGAATTCTGATGACGAATTCTCATTACGAATTCTGATGACGAATTCTCATTACGAATTCTGATGACGAATTCTCATTACGATTTCTCATTACGAATTCCTATTCCGAATTCCTATTCCGAATTCTCATTCCGAATTCACCTTTTAAACAGAATCTGGTTATCATTGTTTTATACACTCTGAATTTATTCACTCCGAACTTTCACTCCGAAATTTCTATTCCGAACTTTTATGTTAGAGTTTAAAACGATGTCGTGCATTCTGTTACACTTACTTTGTTATAAAACGATGTCGTCCATTTTGTTATAAACTAACCGTTGTCTAAGTGACACGTGTACAGGTCCCTCCGAACTTTAAGGAAAATATGACCGTTGGAGGAGGAGCCGAACTTACCTATAAATAGGAGCTCATTTGAAAGAGCTCGAAGTAGATTGCTGAAAAAAGTGCTTACATGCTGTTGAAGTGATTTCTAGAGAGAGAGTCTCTTATTAACTCTCAAAGCTTCGTGCGACTCCGAATGTTGGTGAATACATTCGAGGGCTTCCGGGGATAGGAAGACAGAGGTGCCGACCACCTTAAAGATCGAGGGCTTCCTTGCTGAGGAAGACAGAGGTTGCCAACTACCTTGAAGTTGAGGGCTTGCGGGGATAGCAAGACAGAGACTCCGATCTTCGTATCGAGGGCTTACCCTGGTGTGGGTAAGACAGACTTGCTTGAAAGTATAAATCAAGGGACCTTTATCCAAGGTTGTTGGATACCCTTCTCTTTGGGATAAAAGACTATTATCTTGTTACTAGTAGTTTTACTACTTGTTTCTATTCCGCTGTAATTTGTATCTTAAGGAAAGTGTAACTTTCTTATACTTCCTTACTTACTCTGATTCATTTAGATTCTATACGCTTTAAGGTAGAATCTCATATTGTAACTTTTGTTAAGTTTCAATTTCCGGAATCATATTTCCGGAACCTACTTTTGGATTCTCTTTCCAAGATTAGTTCGGAGTTAGAGGTGTTGTGAACTTACTTAGTTTAACTTTGTTAAACTTAGTCCTTTCCTTTTCTTAAGGAAACTTTAGTTATTCATAACTAACTTTAAAGGTTCCAAAGGAATTTTTAAAGTATACAATTCACCCCCCTCTTGTATATTGAGCATCTCATATTACATTTCGATCCTACAATTGGTATCAGAGGTTGGAAACCTCTTACTCTATACCATTCTTACATTTGGTATCAGAGCCAGGGTTACTGAAATACTTGTACTCACATACAAGTTTTTCTTGCTCACTTTTCTATTCCGAACTTTGTCATTTCGGTTTTTCCATTCCGAACTTTTCCCATTCCGAACTTTGTGATTACGAATCTTTTGCTACTAACAAGTTTGTATCCAAGTTATTTTCAGTATGGCAGGAATTAATGTTGGTTCGATTGACAATCTGAATCCTACAAGACCACCTATCTTTGATGGTAATGATTATGAATACTGGAGAGATCGTATGAAGACTTTTGTTATCAATACTGGTGTAGATAACTTTGTCATGCTTACTGGTGATTATAAAATTCCTGACAAGGAAGTTAGAACCTTTACTAACCAGGAAAAGCAAGAATATCAACTCAACTATAAGGTACGCAATACTTTATTATGTTCAATGACTAGAAATATATATAGCCAAATTTCTTCTTGTGAAGCAGCTAACTGTATATGGAAGAAGTTAGAGGTTACACACTTTGGGACTTCTAAAGTGATTGAGACTAGAAGAGCTATGCTTAGAGCTGAATATCATGGCTTCAATTTTCCTTATGGAGAACCTATCTGTAAAGTTCAACAAAGATTTATGACTATCGTCAACAGTCTACAATCTATGGGAGAAAAAGGTTTAGATGATGAAGCTCTTGTGGACAAGATAATTGACATTATGCCCAATGAGTGGGAATCCAAGAGAACAGCTATAGATGAGAACAGGAAGGTTACTCAAATTACTCTTGATGAGCTTTTTGGAACTCTTCTACAACATGAAACCAGAATGAAGAGAGATGCTGACAACATCAAGAAGAAGAATGGAAATGGTACTGTTGCTTTTACTACAACTTCAAATCAGATGAAAGCTAAGACTCCTGAGAGAGTTACCAGATCCAAATCTAAGAAAGTCATTTTCCAATCCGAATCTAGTGAGAGTGAAGTTTCAGAAAATGAATTAGCCAATCTTGCTCGAAGGATGAACAAGATAGCTGGGCAGAGAAACTTTCAATCCAAGTATAAGAAGAAGGACAGGAAAGATAAGAAAGATGGAGAAGTTACTTGTTATGAATGTAAAAGAGCTGGACATATTAGACCTGATTGCCCTATGCTCAGAAAGAAAGAAAGGAAGGAAAGACATTCAGACAAGAACAGGAAGAGGTATTTCAAAGCCAAAGCTAAGAAAGTTCTGAAAGGTAATGACACATGGAGTGCCAGTGGTGGTGACTCTTCAGATGAATCTTCTGAATATGAATCTTCAGGACAGAAGAATCTTGGTCTTATAGCCAGATTACCTATTGATAATCATTGTCTTATGGCTAAGGTACGAAATGCTGAATCATTGACCAATGTTTCTTTAAATTCCAATGATAGTAAATATTATAATTCTTCTGATGAAGAATCATCTTCTGATGAGGAGAATACTTTACCTACTTTTGAAGAAGTCTCTAGATTTGCTGAACTTCTTGAGATTGAGAATTCCAAACTCAACAAGAAACTTGATAAGGCAAATTCTAGGAATTCTATTCTTACTAAAGAGATATCAGATCTTTCTAAAGATCTTGATAAGAAAAATGCTGATTTTGAAAGTATTTCAAAAAATCTTGAGGAAGTAAATTCTGAGAAGAATAAACTTTCTAAAGAGTTAGAAAAAGTAATTTCTAATAAAAATGTTTTCGAGCCTAACTCTAGTTCTAGAACTAATGATTTTGAGGATAAAAACTTGGTTGTAAAACTCAAGTCCGAAATTTTTTCCTTAAAGAAGTGTTTATCAAACTTTACCCATGGTAAAGAAAATTTTGATAAAATGTATTCTCAAATACGACCTTTAAGAAATAAATCCGGATTTGGTTACACCCATGCAAAACCTGTTTTCAGTAACAATTATTTTGTTCCTCAAAGTGCCCCATTTTGCACTAAGTGTCAATGTGGTGGTCACTGGGCAAGAAGTTGTTCCTTAAACAAAACCCAATCTCTAGGTTTTCATAAAGCTTATTTTTCTAAGAAAATGTGGGTTCCAAAAATTTTATTATCTGGAAATCTCGGATCCAAACAAGTTTGGATTCCAAAAATCTAACTTTGTTCTTAATTTCAGGAAAATAAAGAAAGTTCCAGCAACAATATTTGGTACATGGATAGTGGTTGTTCCCGGCACATGACTGGTAACAAAAGCTTTTTTGAAAAGATTATCAAAACGAAAGGAGGAAAGGTAACTTTCAGAGACAATGCTAAGGGAGAAATTGTTGGTATTGGTAATATTGTTCTTTTAGGGAAAACTTTGATTTCAAATGTTCTTTTTGTTAAAGGTCTTAAGCACAACCTCATTAGCATAAGCCAGTTATGTGATGAAGGTTACCTTGTGAATTTTAGGAATGATAAATGCTTAGTTCACAATTCCAAGGAAGAATTTATTCTCTCTGCCAACAGGCAAGAGAATGTTTACACCTTAAACTTAGAAGATCTAAGAAGCCAAGATTTACCTTGCCTAAGTGCAATGGAAGATCACTCTTGGTTATGGCATAGAAGGTTAGGACACTGTAATCTTAGAAACTTATGTAAACTCTCTAAGAAGAAACTTGTTAAGGATCTACCGGAGCTTAGATTTGATTCTTCTAAAGTTTGTAATCCTTGTAAATATGGCAAGCAACATAAATCTAGTTTTAAGTCAATCGGTGAAGTCTCAACAACCGATGCATTACAGTTGGTGCATATGGATCTTTTTGGTCCAACACAGACTGGAAGCATTGGAGGCAAATACTATGTGTTTGTTCTAGTTGATGATTACACTAGATTTACTTGGGTCTATTTTCTAGCAAGGAAATCTGAAGCTTTTTCTTATTTCAAAAGTTTTAGAGCTCAAGTTAAAAATGAGAAAAACCTTCCATTGAAAACTATTCATAGTGATCATGGAGGAGAATTTCAAAATTCAGATTTTGAAACTTTTTGTAGTAAGAAAGGTATTACTCACAACTTTTCAGCACCTAGAACTCCTCAACAGAATGGTGTGGTTGAAAGAAGAAATAGAATTCTACAAGAGATAACTAGAACCATGTTGAGTGAATATTCTATTGCTAGACATTTCTGGGCTGAAGCTGTAAGTACTGCTTGTTATACTATAAATCGAGTTTTGATTAGACCTTTTCTTAATAAAACTCCTTATGAGTTATGGAATGGTAGAAAACCTAGACTTTCCTACTTCAAGGTTTTTGGTTGCAAAGTATTCATTTTGAATACTAAAGATAACTTACATAAATTCGCACCAAAATCAGATGAAGGAATTTTCATAGGTTATTCCACAACCTCTAAGGCTTATAGAGTGTTTAATAAAAATTCTTGTACTGTTGAGGAAACAGTACATGTAAAATTTGATGAATCAGATCCTTTTGTTTTTAAAACCGCCCAACCTACATCTTCGGATGTGTTTTCAAAAATTGATTGTCAACCTTTGATAGAAGAACCTTCTGATAAGGAAATTGTTATAGAAGATACTTCTGAAACATTTACCCCAGAAGACTTTCTACCCTATGTTGATGAACAGGTTTTACCAAACCCAAATCAGGCGTTTCTTAAGAATCATCCCACTGATAGTATCATTGGTGATGTAAATCAACCTGTAAGGACTAGAAGTTCCTTAAGAAATGAAGTAGAACATCTAGCATTTCTTTCCCAGTTAGAGCCTAAAAGCACTGATGAAGCTTTAGGTGATGATGATTGGATCAAAGCAATGCAAGATGAACTAAATGAATTCGAAAGGAATAAAGTCTGGACCTTGGTTGAGAGACCTAAGGAGACTTCTGTTATTGGAGTAAAATGGGTCTTCAGAAATAAATGTGATGAAAATGGAGTCATTGTTAGAAATAAAGCTAGACTTGTTGCTAAAGGCTATAATCAGCAAGAAGGAATAGACTATGAAGAAACCTATGCTCCAGTAGCTAGACTTGAATCTATCCGTATTCTACTTGCCTTTGCAGCATTCTTTAATTTCAAACTTTTCCAGATGGACGTGAAATGTGCTTTTCTTAATGGTTATGTTCAAGAGGAAGTCTTTGTTGAACAACCTCCTGGCTTTGAAGATACAAAACATCCAGATCATGTTTTTAGACTTACCAAAGCTTTGTATGGCCTTAAACAAGCCCCACGAGCATGGTATGATAGACTTACTGGATTTTTGCTTCAAAACAACTATGTTAAGGGAAATGCAGATCCAACCCTTTTTATAAAGAAAGATAAGAAAAATGTTTTGATTGTTCAAATTTATGTTGATGACATTATATTTGGTTCAACTCAGCAATCTTTGACTGACTCTTTTGCTAGTCTAATGAAATCTGAGTTTGAAATGAGTATGATGGGTGAGTTAACATTTTTCCTTGGTTTTCAAATTTCTCAAAAACCAGAAGGAACTTACATATCTCAACATAAGTATATTAAAGATCTTCTTAAAAAGTATGGTTATGACAACACTAAGAGTATAAGTACTCCCATAGGTACCTCAAATTCTTTAGATCTTGATGAAGCTGGGAAACCAGTAGATCAAACATCTTTTAGAGGTATGATTGGAAGTCTACTTTACTTAACAGCTAGTCGACCAGACTTAATGTTTTCAGTATGCTTATGTGCAAGATATCAATCCAATCCTAAGGAATCTCACTTAAAGGCAGTAAAAAGAATTTTTCGCTACCTTAAGGGAACCATGGATCTAGGATTATTTTATACTTCTGGAAATGATTTTGTTCTAAAAAGCTTTTCTGATGCTGACTTTGGTGGATGTAGAATGGATAGAAAGAGTACATCCGGAACTTGTCATTTCTTAGGAGATTCATTAGTTTCTTGGTCATGCAAGAAGCAACATTCTGTTGCACTCTCCACTGCTGAAGCTGAATATGTAGCAGCTGGAAGTTGTTGTGCACAAGTGTTGTGGATGCAACACACACTCACAGACTATGGCTTGAGTTTTACTAAAACTCAAATTTTGTGTGATAACACAAGTGCCATTGCCCTAAGTAAGAACCCTGCACATCACTCCCGTGCAAAACACATAGATATTAGGCATCACTTTCTTAGGGATCACACACTTAAAGGAGATATTATTCTTCAGTTTATCGGAACGCAAGATCAACTTGCTGATATATTCACAAAATCTTTGCCTTCTGATAGATTTGAATATATTAAACAGAAGTTAGGAATGATAACCGTAAGGTAATCTTTCTTAATTAACTTTCTGTTGAAAAAATCTCCTTACAGTAATAAACTCCTTTTCATAGGGGGAGTACATTTGGTTGTTTGTTTAACAAAATTTTTCAAATTTTGTTTTCAAAATTTTCGGAACGAAAATTTCTGGAATGAAAACTTCCGGAATGAAACTTTTCCAGAATGGATATTTTCGTACAGAATACTTCTGGAATGAAAGTATTCGTATTGAAAATTTCCGGAATGGACAACTTTCGTACTAGGATTTTCATAACCAAATTTTCGTACCTAGTTTTCTTTTTCGTAATAATTTTTCGTAATGACTTTTTCATATTGAGTTTTTCGTAATGACTTTTTCATATTGAGTTTTTCGTAATGACTTTTTCATATTGAGTTTTTCGTAATGACTTTTTCATATTGAGTTTTTCGTAATGACTTTTTCATATTGAGTTTTTCGTAATGACCTTTTCGTATTGAGTTTTTCGTATTGGCTTTTTCGAATTGATTTTTCTCGTATTGAGTTTTTCGTATTGAGTTTTTCGTATTCGTCTTTTTATTACCCATTACGAATAACTTTCCTAAGCTGATCCGAGAGGTATGATTTTCTTACCGAAGTTTTCGTAATCATATTTTACTTGCTGTCATTTTCTTATAGTTTGTTTTCGGTTTTTGGATTTCTTAATTCTTTACTTTAAAAACCTCAAAAAGATCGGATTCAAGCTCTCAACCGTCAGATTTGATCTCGGATCACTCTAAACCGTTAGATCAACCGAGGAAGTTGAACCGTCATACCTTTGCCTATATAAAGGAAACCCATTTTTCGAATCCCACATCGATTTCAAGCTTTTGCGTGCTGAAGCTCTGACTCTCTGATTTAAGGCCATTCCGAACTTCAGTCTTTTCTGTTCCGAACTTCTCAGAGACCTCAGATCCGAATGTCTGCAGAGATAGCTTCTCAGGAAATGTCTTCAACTAAGCCCATCTCTCAGTGGTTAGTCTACAGGGAAAGGCTAGTTCATCCGACATTCTTCAACAACTATGATTCTATTATCTCGAAGAATATCAAGCTGAATGGCTGGGAGGATGTTGCGGTTTCAAAAACCGGCAATCAAGACGAAGTGTACTCTGACTTGCTTGTTGAATTTTATGAGTCGGTTGCTTTCTTCAAGGAAGATGATAGAGAGAAATTTTCCTTCAAATCGTATGGCAAGACGTACAAGCTTTCTTATACCAAGGCTGCAAGCTTGGTAGGTTTGAATTATGAAGGGGAGGCTGAGTTTATTTCCCATGTTTTGCCAGACTCCTTGGGAAGTTTCAACAAGGAAAAAGCTCTAGAAATTCTCGGATTAGATGATGATAAGGCTCCGAAGATAGCAAGTCTTTCTACAAATTTTCGGATTCTGGAGTTATGGGTACAGGGGCTTATCGTACCCAGAAAAGGTGATAAGGATAGTCTTAAGAAGAGTGAGATTTACATCTTAGATTTTCTGATAAATCTAAGGAAGTTCAACCTGATGAAGCATATTCTTCTTAACATTGAGAATTTGAAGAAGGGCAATCTGAGAGCTCAGATTGTGATGTACCCGGCAATATTGTCAAAGCTGATAGTTCGGTGCCTGGAATCTTTTAAAGTTGCCTGCAGCTCTAAGCCGAGAGTTTGCAAGATCATGTTGCTCAGTGATGCCACTCTGAAGAGGATGAATATTGCTTTTGAAAAGAAGTCTGGGAAGTTTATTGATCTTCCTTCTCAGGTAGAAGTGACTCCGAAAGTGGTTGATCCGGAGTCATCCAAGCCGGTTAGAAAGAGGAAGTTAAAAGAAGTAGTCGAAGCTGAGGAATCAAAGTCCAAGGAAGTTCACTCTGCACCTCCTAAGCCTAAGAAGAAGAAAACTTATACTGATGAGGTTGCAGCGAAATGGAGAGCTGACAAGGAGAAGAGGAAGGAAGGTGATCCGCAGTTCGGATTGGATCCAGCAGAGGCTAAAGCCCTGAAAGAAAAGGCTGCTGATGAGCTTGAGAAGCAAGCAAAGGAGAAGAAGCTGAAGAAGAAGTTGTCAGAAGCTGAGGCTGTGCAAGCGTTGTTGAAATTTAATGAAATGGTTTCAGCAACCATTCCTATTCCGAGATCTTTCTCCCTGGAATCTCTTCCTGAGACTCCAGGAAGAAATCTTGCTGCTCCGGAAGAGGCTGTTGCTACTGAGGAAGTAGAGCAAGTGGAAGAAGTTGCTGAAGGAAGCGGTGAGACTGGAGATGTGCTCAAACAAGTTGATGATTACAAAGGAACTCCTTCGGAACACTTGTCGCTCTGGACCTCTGAAGCTCAATCAGAAAAGCTTGCTACTCCTGCTATGGAAGAAGAGAAAGGTGAAGAAGAAGTTTCTTGTCTGAGAGAAGAAGAAAATTTTTTACTTGATGCTGCTCAGAAAGAAGGTGAAGAAGTTGTTGCTGGGGAAGATGAAATTGTTCAAGTTTCTGACAGTGAGAAGAAATCTCCGGAACAGGTTTCTATTCCGGAAAAAGATAAGGGGAAACAAATTCTTGCTAACACCCCGAGTTCAGAAAGGAAGTTAAGAAAGGAAGCTGGTAGTACTTCTAAGAGAAAGTTGGAGCTTATTGAGGAAGGAAACTCTCCTAGCAGAATGTCAGATTCGGAATCTTCATCGTTGGGGCACGATTTTGTTGTTCAGTCCTTGAAGAAGTTGGTGGGAACTATTCCTACCTTCTCTAGTATTGACTCTCGGTGCCAGATGCTCCAACATACGCTAAATCAGAAAACCGATTCCGTATCCATGGTAATGGATAAGTGTGTTGAAATTGAAGCTCAGTTCAAAGATTTCTTTATTGGTTACGAAGCCCATAAAAGATCTTGCAAAAGGATGACAAGCTGGTCGAAGAAAAATGTGGAAGAGATGAGGTTGCTGGATGAGTTTCAGGAGAATGTTAAGGATGCCTTTCAAACCGAAGACAAGAAGTTTCATGAGATGACCGCATCATTCGATGAGAAATTAACAGAGGAAAAGAACATTCGGAGTCAGGAAGTAAGAGATCTGAATGGAAAGCTCAACTCTGTTAATCAAAGCTGGAAATATGAAAGGGATTATCGGATCGGGTTTGAAGAAAGAATGAAGGCTCAGGAAGAGAAGTTGAAGGCTCAGGAAGATATCATTGAAGCTCAGTCAGCAAGGATAGTTGCCTTAGAAAAACAAGCTGAAGAAGATCATAAGGACCTCAAGAAGATCAAGACGATTCTTAAGGGGCTCATGTCAAAGGAGAAAGATCCGAAATAATCAATCCGATCTTTTTGTTGTAATCTGTTTTTGTTGCTGACATTTGAAATCTAATGGAAATTGTGCTTGTTGTTTCGTTTGTTGTCATTTCTAATCTTTCAGGTACTTTGTTATTTTTTCCATTCCCTCCAAATTCTTTTTGAAAATCACAAAGGGGGAGAAGGAAAATATTCTTAAGAAAAAGAGGAAATCTAATAAGTGCTTATCAAAGGGGGAGAAAGGAAAATACCCAAGGAAAAAGAAATCTAATAAGAGTTTGTTTAAGGGGGAGTTTTTCTTAAAGAAACATCACTCCGGAAGTATGAATACGATCCTTAGAGTTTCAAAGCCTAAGGGGGAGTTAGTCGTATTCATCTATATTCTTAAACCAAGGGAGATAAGCTTTAATGTGTTTCTTTCTTCTTAGAATAGCTTTTTCGTAAGGATGTTTGTGCTTTCCAAAAAGGGGGAGATTGTTGAGTCAATAAGGTTTTCCTTATGACTTTTCCATTCCTTCTTGTTTTGAAAATCACAAACACCTTATCTTTAAGGAAAATCGCTTTTATAAGAAAATTGCTTTCTTAAGGAAAAT
The DNA here is from genome assembly GCA_963277665.1 of Viscum album. NCBI lineage: Eukaryota > Viridiplantae > Streptophyta > Magnoliopsida > Santalales > Viscaceae > Viscum > Viscum album. The sequence continues at coordinate 981,097,827 of OY728139.1, read as the reverse complement.
TGCTTTTATAAGGAAAATTGCTTTTATAAGGAAAATTGCTTTTATAAGGAAAATGCTCTCTTAAGGAAAATTGCTTTTATAAGGAAAATGCTTTCTTAAGGAAAATTGCTTTTATAAGGAAATTTGCTTTCTTAAGAAAAATCGCTTTTATAAGAAAAATTATCCTTACCATATTTTCATTCATATTTTTCTTAAGTATGAGTTTCGGATTCATTTTCTCGGAATCATTAAAACTTAGATATAAAGCATTCTGTTTAGTATTCAGATTCTGGACAAGAACTATAAGGAAGTTTTCATTCCGAATTCCGGATATGAATTCTGACTAAGTTCTATTCCAGATTCAGGATACGAATTCTGATGACGAATTCTCATTACGAATTCTGATGACGAATTCTCATTACGAATTCTGATGACGAATTCTCATTACGATTTCTCATTACGAATTCCTATTCCGAATTCCTATTCCGAATTCTCATTCCGAATTCACCTTTTAAACAGAATCTGGTTATCATTGTTTTATACACTCTGAATTTATTCACTCCGAACTTTCACTCCGAAATTTCTATTCCGAACTTTTATGTTAGAGTTTAAAACGATGTCGTGCATTCTGTTACACTTACTTTGTTATAAAACGATGTCGTCCATTTTGTTATAAACTAACCGTTGTCTAAGTGACACGTGTACAGGTCCCTCCGAACTTTAAGGAAAATATGACCGTTGGAGGAGGAGCCGAACTTACCTATAAATAGGAGCTCATTTGAAAGAGCTCGAAGTAGATTGCTGAAAAAAGTGCTTACATGCTGTTGAAGTGATTTCTAGAGAGAGAGTCTCTTATTAACTCTCAAAGCTTCGTGCGACTCCGAATGTTGGTGAATACATTCGAGGGCTTCCGGGGATAGGAAGACAGAGGTGCCGACCACCTTAAAGATCGAGGGCTTCCTTGCTGAGGAAGACAGAGGTTGCCAACTACCTTGAAGTTGAGGGCTTGCGGGGATAGCAAGACAGAGACTCCGATCTTCGTATCGAGGGCTTACCCTGGTGTGGGTAAGACAGACTTGCTTGAAAGTATAAATCAAGGGACCTTTATCCAAGGTTGTTGGATACCCTTCTCTTTGGGATAAAAGACTATTATCTTGTTACTAGTAGTTTTACTACTTGTTTCTATTCCGCTGTAATTTGTATCTTAAGGAAAGTGTAACTTTCTTATACTTCCTTACTTACTCTGATTCATTTAGATTCTATACGCTTTAAGGTAGAATCTCATATTGTAACTTTTGTTAAGTTTCAATTTCCGGAATCATATTTCCGGAACCTACTTTTGGATTCTCTTTCCAAGATTAGTTCGGAGTTAGAGGTGTTGTGAACTTACTTAGTTTAACTTTGTTAAACTTAGTCCTTTCCTTTTCTTAAGGAAACTTTAGTTATTCATAACTAACTTTAAAGGTTCCAAAGGAATTTTTAAAGTATACAATTCACCCCCCTCTTGTATATTGAGCATCTCATATTACATTTCGATCCTACAATAATTCATAGTACAAAAAAACAGTATGTTCATTACCAATTAGATTGATGTGTGTGTAAGTTTAGTTCAAACCCTTAGAATAAAAACATCCTGTTATATTCAATATATTGGTGTGGTAATTCAATCATGTAATAATTATAGTTTATTGAGTTGATAAAAAATAAAGGAGTTTGAGAGAGGGTGCTACCTATTAATCAAGTAACACATTTTGATTTGTACCAAAAGGCTTCCTGGGATTCAATTCAAGCTAATGTGTGGCTTATAGAAGAAAGGGAGGGATGTGGGGAAGTTGATTCGGCATATCTTGGTAGAACCATAGTTGTTTGAGAGATGTGATGAAGATGTAGTAGGGGTGGCATTTTATAAGGAAGTGAAAGGACACACTTGCAATTTTTTTTACAATTTAAGTGTACCTATATTTTTACCTAATAAAAGTCATAAAAATCCAACAAAACTCATGATTGGAATTTGAATATCTGAATAATGTCCATACAATGGGTGTTGGACAGTTTTAAGGCAAATTTTAATTTAATATTTTATTCAAAATAAATGATATAATTTCCACACAATGTTTTAAAAGTGTTCATTTGTAATATATTTGGGATTATATCATTCATTGGAAAAATTGAAGAAAATTACAGTTTTACCATTTAAATTTCATTTTAGTAATTCATACATAAATATTATAATATGAATTATTTGAACATAAAATTTTAAAAATGTCGTCTTAAATTAATGGTATACCACTTTTATTCAGTATATGGTAGCGCGATCATGCATTGGATTGGTGTAAAAGGGCAATGAATTTAATAATGGGATGGACTCACCATATTGGACATCAATTCTGTAGTTTGGCCATAACATATTCCTCCTTGCATCAATTAGGCCCAAATATAATGAAAGTCTTGAAGTCCTATTTTATTTAATAACATTTTTTGGTAAGGACAACTGGATCACACATTTTTGTGGTCAAACATGCGGTGCAAGTTGGATTAATTTATTTGGCCGAATTTATCCATTCACACATGAAACCTCTTAAAATCCGACCTCCCATACACTATATAAATTGATGTTTTTCACATTTATAGGGGTTGGGACATGAATTATGATGTTCAGTTCAAATGATAAGTGATTAAACTAAAATTCTATAAGCATTTCAAGAAGGGTAGATCTTGATGAAAGGATCCCTTCATCGATGATTTCTTCTACATCATTATGTTGTAATATCTGTGTTTTTGTAATAAAATTAATAGTTCCTCTTATATTAATTATTTTTTCTTATTATTTTTTCTATTTTATTCTATTTTAATCATTATTTTTGGTGTGGAACTAAACCGTAGATTATTTATTGGGATATTCCCATTCTAAACCATTTAAAATGCAATTTGCTTATACAATGACTACACCGCCCATGAAAGAGTAGTTTACATAGTAATTGGCCTACCTCTAACCATCATCATTTATTTAATATGAATTAATAGTATAATTTAATTATAATATTATTATTCCTTTATTTTATAAAAATTAAATGAAACAAAGTATGAAATTGAGCAATTAACATTGAACTTGCGAGGTCGAGTGACATGTGAATTGTCTGAGTGAAATCTTAATCGCTGAAACAAAAGCACATTGGATAAATTTGTAGAGTTCAAATATAATCCATAAACACATTACATTCTCATTTTATAGAATTTATATATTTTCTAATTTACCATTCACTATAATCTATACTTAGAACGTCAATCAAAGAATGGTGTAATGATTTCATGTTTTGAAGCGATCTTAGGGTTTAATTCACTCCATATTTAGAGTAATGTTATTTCTCATGGGATTTGGGAATAAAAAAATTAGGGTATCATAAATAAGTGAATATTAATTTCAATTATAATGATTAATAATTATGTGAAATAGTGGAGTTCAATCAATTACCACTTTTAAATTTTTTTATTAAAAACATCTTCCCTTTTTGTTTTATAAATCAAAATTCATTTAAAAAAATTAATGTCTTCGAGAATACATCTAATCCTTATATTATAAAATTGAAAAACCCCTCATCCTTATATGTTTATTTTATTTTTTTAAAATTTTGAAAATTCATTTAATATATAACATATACTCATTATCAGCGACTCTATTGCGCCAAAATAACCCAAAATCATATATCATTTGAGAACGACCATGAAAGCTCCTTTAAAATATTTTTTATGTCGTTTTAGGTCTTAAATTTATGTTTTAGTACTTTTTTAACCAAATTTTTCACTAAATCGTTGTAAATAATATAAATCACTTTCACTAATATTTTTGTTCAAAAATGACCTAAATTGGATTAATTGAAGAAAAAAATTATTATATAATAAAGCATTGAAAAAAATTAAAATATAATATAACATTATAAATACATTAGATTAAAAAGTAGTTTTCAATTAAAATTCAATATTTTTAATTAGTCATTTCAAAAATTAATCCTAATAGAAAAATACCAAAACATTTAACTTAACCTATTTTTTATCTTTCTATTTCCGATATAAAGTTTATTTTTTACATATTGAATCTATAAAAGTTCAAAAAATTTGATTTAGAATGGGTTCTCTATTAAAAGTTGATAAAACTTCTTTTATTTAAATATATTTTTTTAACATAAAAATAGGTTTTTTATATTATGTGTAGAAAATCAATTTGATAAATATATAAAATATTTTATTTAATATATAACATATACTCATTATTTTATATTTTTCAATTTTTTTACATGTTTTATTTAGATTCAAATCTTTTTTCACTGTTGATGTATCTTTCCACGTCTTTGGGGAAGAGGACTTAATATCATTTCTTGTGCCCAGTATGTCGAGTGACGATAGTAGACCTTGAGGTGGAATGGGTCTTGTTAGTTCTCTATCTTGGCATCTTAGTCTTAAATATCATCATGGATTGGATGATATGGGTTATGGCCCTGATAGGCTTTTACATTCATCAAGTTAAATTTTAATCTTCTGATGGGGTCACTCATGTTTTTCAAAGTTAGTGGGACTCTAGATTTGGGGTGGGGCAGGGCATATTTTTTCTTTTGCTGGGGTAATATCATGTTAGTTGTCAAAGATGATGCTTAATTTTTTCTCCCTTTTTGGGAATCCATCTACTAAGTATTTTTTGTAATCCCCAAGGTATTTATGGCTGATTTTCTAGTTTACCACCCTAGAGAATGGTTGATTTTATCATATTTTTACACCCTAGTACGATGTCCATTCCCTTTTCATATTACCTTATTGATCTCATTGACATGGAATAACTTAAGTTCTTGCTTTCATGTCTCAATAAAAAGAGAATTATTCATCCTAGAATGCCATCATTTGCTTTTCCTTCCTTATATTATAAGTAGTAACTTGAGAGAATAATACATTATATTGAAAATCAAATTTTAAATTAGGTGACCATCAAGAACATACATTCCTTTCCCAGGATTGATGATCTCTTTGATTATCTTCTTGGGGTCATTAGTTTTTAAATATTAATCTGTATTTGGGGTACCATCATTTGAGGGTCTAAGAATAGGATATACCTAGGACAATGTTTTGAAGCTGGTATGGGTATTTTGTGTATCTGGTTATGCCATTTGGAAAAACTAATGCTCTTTTAGTGTTTATGGAATTGATGAACAATATCTGTCATCAGTTCATGGTCTATTTTTTGGTGATTATGGATGATATTTTAGTTTACTCTACATTATAAGAGAAGAACATGGACCATTTGAATATCATTATTTGAGATTTGAGGGGACATAATCTATATAGTAATATTTCCATGGGTGTGTTCTGGAATCAAAAAGAAAATTTTCTGGGGAATGTTATATTTAATAGGGAAATAATAGTGGATCATGAAAATGTACAGGTATTTATGTCTTGGGAGCATCCCAAAAAAGTGTTTTAGTTCCAATGATTTTCCTGGGTTGGTTGGTTATTATTGTCAATTTCTTCAGGATTTCTCTATGGATGAATTTTCAATGGTAATTTTAACCCGTAAGAGTGTAATGTTTGAGTGGAATAAAAATTTTAAGGGAAAATATGAGGATCCAGATTTTAGATTGAATCCATCTCCATTTTTTATTCTTCCAGAACTAGGTTCAAGTTATGAAGCTTTCTTTGATGCTTGATACATGGGTTTGGGGTGTCTATTGATGCATGAGTGAAACGTGGAAGCCTATATCTCTCAAAATTTACACTCTCATGAAAGGAACTACCCTACACATGATATTGAGTAGGAATTGGTTTGGTATGCACTCAAAACATGGCATCACTTCCTATTTGGGTAATGGTTTATGGTATATTTTGTTCAAAAAATTCATAGGTATATTTTCTCTCCATGTGATATGAGAATTCATTAGATACACTAGTTGGAGTACCTCCAGACTTTTGATTTTGATATTGATTATACAATTAGAAAAGGGGATGTGGTCGTTGATACACTTTGTAGGAAACTGTCAACCCAACAAATGAATGAATTAGTGGAATTGTGGTCTTTAATGATTTTTTATTCTTAGAATATATTAAGAATGGAATGATCTGGTGGCTAGGTAATTCTAAATTCAATGATCGAAAACTCATCATTTGATGAGTAGGTTCAGCTCGTGGAGATGCTTGACCCTGAGAGCTAGAGCATTAGTAAAATTATTTATGTTGGGGTGACCTTGGGTGAGTGGTATAAATCTTCTAGTAGCACTTCGTGGTTTTGAAATAGGTTGATTAGTTCATTTTTTCATTGAGGTGGGGGTTAATGGATTGTGGCCAATGGTCTTGTTGTTCTATACACCTAGTTTCTAACAATATGTTTCACGATTTGAGATGTCCGTATTGTTAGTTGGGGATGAGACGGTTGACTACAGATTTTGTATTTTTGTGTCTTACTTGTCAGAGAATTAAGGAATAACACAATAGACCTACCTTTTTTTGAATCCCTTACCCATTATGTTATATAAATGGGATTATTTTGCCATGGATTTCATCATTGGTTTACCATTTACATCTATTATGAATAATTTTATTTGGGTGTTCATTGATCAACTCATGAAATCAACGCATTTGATACATATCAAGGAGACGATGAAGAAGGAACAACATAGTGAATTATATGTATGATATATTGTGAGACTTCATGGGGTTCCCTCTATGGTTATTTATAACAGTGAGCCATGGATAACATCTTGTTTTTTTTATAGTTTATTGGATTTTATGGGTTCCCAGTTGAAATTGAACATATCATATCATACATAGGAAGATGGAAAAATAGAGAGAGCTATCGAGGTTCTTGAGGATACACTTTGGGATTGTGTGCTTAATTTTGGAGGATTATGGGAATAGTTTTTTCTTTAGTTAACTTTTTCTATAATAATAGTTATTAGGCCTTGATCACAATGGATCCCTTTGAGGCTTTGTATGGGTAGCCATGTAGATCTCTTTGTGTTGGGTGGTGTTGGGAGAGTAGTCCTTAGATAGGATGAGTCTTTTTCAGGAGATAATAGGGAGGGTTTAGTTCATCTAGAAAAAATTCATTATAAATCTTATGTGTTCTATCAACATAGGACACTAGTGTATGATGTTGGTGATTAGGCCATTCTTAGCGTGTTACCTCACTTAGGACATCATCTGTTGGGAAAGAAAATTAAGTGGGCACCATTGGTTATTGGACCCTTAGATATCATTAGATAATTTGGAAGGGTATCCTATTAGTTATATGTACCCTCTCATTTGACTTCCATCCATTAGGTATTTCATGTCTCCCAGTAGAGGAGGTATCAACCAGATCCTTCCTATGTGGTTGAATGGGAGGAAGTTGATCTTGAGACCAATATAACTGTAGTTGAGCAACTATATCATATTATGGATCTTTTCATGATAAAAAAATTCCTTTGGTATATGTATTATGGTATTACATATGAGATTTCCACAATATTTGGGAGTTGAAATTTTGAAAGAGATGGTAGTGGCCTTCACTATTTGCGAGTCCAAGAACATGAGGAATTTCTAGGGAAAGAATGTATTAATTTTGGGAAGATTGTAAGACCATGATACCTTCCTTCTTGTTTGATTTGGATTTGGATTTTGTTTTCCCTTATTGTTTGGGTACATTACAAGATTCATAGGAATTTTTATCATTTTCTATGGAAAATGACCTAATGTTTGGGGATGTATGTTTTTTCGAATTGATGGAGTATTGTTATAAATGTGTAAATGGATTTAATAGGAGCCCCTTAGGGTTGATGTGAATCAGTTATAGGGTAAATTTCAGGATTCCCATGTAGTGTGTGAAATGTTACATGCAGTGAAAACATTACACATTGCGAAAACATCTATTGGGATTAAATTTTATCTCAGATGATTCATTTTAGGAATATCTTTATTTCTTGGGATTTCATTCCATGAAATGGATTCATGAAATGAAATTATCAAGTAAAATGGTTTTCAATGTATTTTTTTCTAGAATATTAATTCATTTGGTGTCTAGGAATCACTCTTGAACCCTTTAGTGATTTTTATAATTTTTGGGTGATCTCCCTCCTTCTGGATTTCTTTGTTAATTGTTTGATTCCTGTGGTGGTTTCACTGCATATATTGTGTAAGTAATTTTTCTTCTTTTATATTTCCTTTGGTTGAGGAATCGATGTTAGTTTTTTTTGTGATTTAGATTCATTATTGATTGGTGTTTTCTATCAATCCCCTTTAGTTTCTTATATTTCCTTGTCATTCAAAAGTCGATATGTTGTTTTTCAATAATCCTTTTTAAATGAAGATTGGTTTTCATCATTCTAGAGGTAGGTAGATCTATGAAAGTGTTGTTAATTGTGGATATCCAATTATTTATTGTTGATCTCATTTAGTTGTTCTATGAAATAGATTTTTTTTGGTGAAAAGCAGTTTTTATTAAAGATGAGCATGTATTTAGGAAAATAAATTTTGGCAAACATAGAACATTGGGAACCTTGGGTGCATCGGTAAATTGGAATAAGTGACGCTTGTGTGTGTGGTGCCACTAGGGTTTAATTTATTGATTTCGATAGAGTCTGGAATGACATGAAATTTGTTGGAACTAACTTATTCTTATTTTATTATTATTTTTATGACTACAATGTATAAATATAGGATAGGTCCTAGATATTGTTTTTTCTGTTTCATTCCAAGTATAGCACATGATGGTTTATTTCATGGATATTTTCTCACATGTACAATTTACCTATTTTTATATTATACCTAATATATTATTGGATTGTTTCAATATGGTATGCATTTATGGAAAACAATGGGGGTTTTTAAAAATGGATTTATTTATGAAAATGATTCATAAAATGGATTTTTTTAATCTAGAACTTATGCATTCTTGATATTAGATCTTTTATAGATTATTTGAAGTTATCCTACATGGATTTGTGCTCACACCCAAATTTTATCTTTGTAAATTTTAATACCTTTTTTTGAAGGAATCGGGGAAAGGGAAAGGCATCATGTAGCATTCTAGGTTCTCTCTACATGTGTTGCATTCGTAGCGAGATGGTTTGGTGGTAAAGATTGGTCAAATGAAAACTTGCTGATTTTATCTTTTTATACTATTCAGGTTTAGCCAATCTATCTTGGATTGTATATATATTATTATATCATTTTATTATTTATTGTACTATAATTGTTTGTTTTTTGGTAATATTTAAGAAATGTTTTTGTTATCATTAATATACCTCACCGTGTGATTGTCAGCTCGAGTGGATAGTTTAATTGACCTGGGATTGTTCATTACAGTACCGGGGTGTGAAATGGAAGTATATAGGATAAAGATATAAAATTTTATTCATCATACCTATGAAACCCAATTTCCTATGAATATCTGATCCCTTATAAATTCCATAAGATATCTTCTGAATTTATTTCAGAACAAAATTATATTTAAAGATTACATTGTTCTGATTAATTGCATGTTATCCATCAGCTAAACATTATTGATCATTACATGAAGAATCTGAGGTTCAATCCCTCTTGATAATCCACACATACTTCAAGTGTTCATGGGAACACCAATCATCAGAATCTGGGAGCTATCATAGAGTTCTAAAAATGGATATGACATTCCAATGATCACCACAATCTCATTCCATTGATCAGTGAAGTAAAATAATGATTTAACTCTTGGAAGGGTGATTTATCTCTCTAAGAAGCATGAAAGAGGGGAGAGGAGCACTCAAATTCGAGTGGATGAATTGTCACTCAAAAATTAGATCCCTCTAGCTTATATAGTGGTGGTTAAACTCTCAGAAAGTGTTCCCCATGACTCATATATATAACACTAATTAAATAATCCTTAAATAACACATTATGAAAAACTAATTGTGTCATAACTTGTTTTATATTTTTTAATTATGTACTTTAAATACATAATAATTACATATTATATTATTAAATTGAGTGATTAAATCGAATAATAATTCCGTTAAATATTAAAAGAATCCTGAATATTAAAATAATATTTGTTCGTATAATATTCTCCATGTATTCATTTAATACATTGTGAATACTTTAAAAAATAAATTCATATCAAATTATTTTATACTAAAATTATAATTCATGTATATATTCATTGACAATCATTTATTATCAAACTTTTCAATGACCCTGTGGTGGGGGACCTCATTTTTTATACTCTAATTCATCAGAATATGTGATAATTTTGATTATGCTAAGTGTGTGACCCAATAGATCCTTTCCTCAATAGTAGTAAATAATATTTAAAAAATAAGAGAGGAGTCTAGGAAGTCATCAAGGCCCCTTAAGAGACAATAAAAATTCATATCAATGACAAACATTCCTAAAAACACATTTAATGTAATATAATCTATTTGTCGTTCGATATCTTATAAAGATGGTTGCACAATTTTTGTCCTCATCAATTCTTGTTTTAATATTTGTTAACCTAACTATACATATGTATATTCATTTACCATGGCTATGGATTTAGTAATGCTACTCCTATCCTGATCAACTATTCTTTAGATATTACTTCTTATTAGATGCGACAAATTATATCTTGATTATTCAACCAATTTCATACCACTAATAATGAATCCAATGCAAGGTTCATTTATACAACATAAATGTTATTGTTTTCATTTTTCATAAAAGAAAATAATCAAATATTACGTAGTAATAGTTATCTCATGTTATGTTACCGTTAAACTTTTTTGTAGATAGGAACTACCAATGGCACCTGAAACACTCAGTGTTCCTATTTGTTGTTTATCCATTTTGATCTCATCTTCTTGAGATTACTAAGTTCTAACAACATGATAATAAGTCTCAAAGCTTCTGATCCCCCAACTCCTGATGTTCAATAATCATTTATGATCTATTGGCTATATATATCTAAACTATAATAAATATATTGAAGATTAATGTCATAGTATCTTCAGATTCTCATTATAGTCTAGGAACTACATAACCATTTAATAGGACACAAAATCTATGTATATAACAATAAATATAGGGGGAATAGAATAATAAAAAATTATATAGAAAGGTAAACACATGTATATTTAAAACTATATACATGTAATGGTTATCAATGTACATGAATGAGATGGGTCTAGGAAACCCACTTACAACACCCCCACTTTCACTAGAACGAATTGCTATTAATTTTCAAAGCATTATCTCTCACATTAGAATCATTAATTTTTAAAGATATGTCTTTAATTGGGGGACAACCATATTATCTTCCTTGGATACTCTATTAATAGTGACTTTATCTCTCTATGTAAAATGCCTGAAATGATGAAACTTCCAATGAATATGCTTTTTCCAATGGTGTGACCTAGGCTCCTTGAAAATCACACTGCTACAGTATCATCAAAATAAATTAGAAAAAGGCCTTCATTGATAGAATCAACATGAATGTATGAGACAATTATATGTATCAATGCTACATGCGCATATACATTATAAGATACTATATACATGGATTATTCTATAGATTTAGTAATTATAGGTTGATTTAAGCTTCTCCATCTCACTACACCACCATTCCGGAAAAGGGAATAACCTAACTATGATTTTATATCTTCATGATCTTTATAGAAACTAAAATTACTGAATCCCCTAACTTCTAATGCATCAAATACTCTAAACAACAAGAACATATCCTATATACATCTCAAGTTCATCAATCTTATTTTGATAGCTAACCAATGCAGCTCGTTGAGATTATTTTGATATCGTCCCACCATGCATACTGTAATGGAAAAAAATAAAACCATGTATATAGCATGTAATACATGAAAAATATCACTGCTGAATTTTGATAGATTATACTCATTCTTTTAATCTCCTATTATGTTTTTGGATAGCTTTTATTGGGAGATACTGATACCATGTGACATTGGAAATATTCCTCTATTTGATTATTTAATATTCTATTGTGTTGGTACCTTGAAAATATATGTTCTTTGACTTATCACCTAAAACATATGAGATATAGCTCAATTGATCTTGATCCCTACGATGTATGCTATTACACATAATTATTTCACAGAAAATAATTCATTTATCCAAGTCTTAACTGACAGTAAGAATTGAAATTTTTAACTATAATCAATATATCATCAACATATAATATAAATTAAATTATGGAATTACTAAAAACCATTTTATAGATACATGGATCACTTTCATTCTTGATGAAATCAAATTTTTTTATGCCCTCATCAAAATGAACAATCCATGATCATGATGCCTTCATCAACCCATAAATGAATCCTTGTATCTTGCATTCATTATTGTTATTATTTTACTTAATAAACCCTAATGGCTGAGTTATATATAAATATTTAACCATGTTCCCATTTAGTAATGTAGTTTTGACATCCATATACTAAACCCCATAATCATGGAAGGATATTATTACAAGTAATATCCTAATGGACTTTAGCATCGCAACTAGTGAAAAGGTATTATCATGTTATATGGATTAACATTTCATAAAACCCTTAATTTCTAGTCATGTATTATAGGTATTAATGTTAAAATCCATGTTGATATTTTTCTTGAATACCTGTTTACACCAAATGTTTTTTACAATAACTAGAAAATATAAAAAATCCAAACCCGGTTTTGATACATGGACTCCATTTCAAAATGCATGGATTATTGCCATTTAGCGTCATCCATTCCATCTACTGCTTCATTGTAGGTTACATGTTCATCATTCTCTATGAGTAATGATTCACCCAATTCGAAAATAGGAAAACCAAATCTCTCGGGTTCTCTAAACTCTCAAGTAGACCTACATAGTACTTTTTTATCGAGAACATATTCATATCCACCATTATCTTATGGTGATTGTTCCCATACCAACCCTTGTCATTTAGAGAATCAACTTCATAAAAGTCAATATTTCTCCCACAATTTCAATAGTAAATGTGTTCCATTGCAAGAAATTTGGAATTTATTTCCAAAGTAATTTTTCTATATAAATGTTTATATTTGAAATATTATTTATATTATTTAGGTTAACCTATAAATATGCACTCAATGCTTTGAGATTAAATTTTTTCACTAGGTATAGTCTTGAAAAAATCATTTCATACCTACACACATATGTGTAATAGACTGGGTTTCTTTCTATACCACAACTCATGTGGAATTCCATCTTCAACATTAGTCGGTACTGAGTTGTGGGTATAGGAAACTTTATGCAACGTATATCCCCAAAAAGATGATATATTAGTTTTCTGACTCATCGTTGATCTGGCGACGTAATGTAAGCTCTAATTACTCTTTTCAATAAAACAATTATACTGAGGTGTGTAAGGTATAGTGAGTTGGGATACTATCCTGTGATCCTTTATGTGATTGATGAAATTGAAGTGCCCAAATCAGTGTGAATCACTGAGAGGGGGAGGGGGTGAATCAGTGATCCCTTTAAGAAAATTTACAAATTGATTATTTATCAATTAAACCATTATTTCCGATTAAAGCCTCGATACACTCTTCTTGTATCACTCAGCCTTTCCTCAATTAATGCAGTAAATGTAAAGGCATAGGACACAAGGATTTACAAGGATCTACACCAAAGGCCTACGTTCTTTTCATGGTTGTTAAACTCCCCAAAATTGTTTCTCCATTATAATAGGTTCATATTACAATGGTTGATACAGAGTCCCACTGTATCACTCTTTAGTCCCACAAGAGGGTCTTTATACTGCTACACATAGTCTTACCAGAGTCCCACTGGCCTACTCCAGAATCACACTGAAAACTTCTTCCCCCCTGAGTCTCACAAGGGTTCTTCTCCTGGCTCCTCGAGTCACACGACTAGTTCTTCTTTAAGCTCTTATGGAATCATCAACAGTCGAGGATAAGGACGGTTGGCCTTTCTCACTTACTCTGATCAATTATGGTGAACATGACTCCTCTTCTTTGCTCAGGCTTTTTCTCCTTCTTCAAAGTATGACCTGGCCTCTGTGTTCAAGAATCATCAACAACCTCTGATAAGGATTGTTGTACTTTCTCAACACATCTGATCACATCAGTTGATCAGGCTCTGCTCAACATCATGCACTGAGTGCAAGGAAACTCTGAATCCTCATGCACTGGTATCATGGATTCTCAATTATCTTCACGAACCATTGTTCTTGGTCTTTTCAAATGCACACAACCTGATTTGAACTAGTTCACGTGTGCACGTGCATACATGCAAGAATGCACTCCCCCATTCATCTTTGATGTGATAAACCCTCAATGGGTGTAAAAACTTTTAGCACACACACCTTCTTCTTCTTTCACACACTTTTTTATTTTTCTTACACACAATTAAATGTGTATTCTACTTTAGTGTGGGTATCTTGTTATTCTTCTTCTAGGTGTGTACACTTCACTTGTGCACACACTAAGGAAATGGCCTTCTTCTCTTGTGAACTTCATGTATGCACACACAAAAACAAAGTGTGTTCTTCCATCTTTGCACACACAAGGATACGACCTTCATTTCCTTTTTTCCTTTTTTCACACACACAATGAGGTGTGGCCTTCCTTATCTTTCACACACTTAACCTGTAGGTGTTATTCACTTGGCACACAAGGCACAAGTCTCGGGTTCTCCACTTCACACGCACTACCTGAATGCCAAACAAAGGAGGCGCGCAAGGGTGCAGTCGTGGGTCACGCAGGGTGTGAGACCACCGGCGCACATGGTACTTGGAGCATAAGGTCGCGCAGGCTATGACACCCTACTACCGCGCATGTGCGGCAACACCTTCCTACTGCGCATGGGGCTAGGTGGCTTCCTCCTGCCGCGTGAGTACGCGGGCAGAGATGGTAATGGCCCTGAGTGCGCAAGTGTGTGGCACAACTACTTCTTGTCGTGCAACGGAGGCGTGCAGGGACCTACTCTTCTCTTCATTCACGCAATGGGTGCACAAAAGGGACCTCACGAAGCCAAGGGTGGCTTGGGGCTTCTTCGTCACACAGGCGGTGCGCGGGACAATACTTCACTAGTTAGAGAGCTTCGAGGGACTTCACAAAATATTCAGCAAGCTTCTCAGAGAGCATGGGCTCTCATTTTATAGGCTTGTGGGCCTCGGACGATCCACGAGGATATATCTCGATCTCCCGATGTTTTTGGGATTTCATGTTTTTTCCAAATCTGGATTTTCCTCTCTGTTGAACGCGGGATTATTTTTCATCATTTACCATCACATTCATGCTTATTAGAATGCATGCACGGACACTTCAAGACAAAGCATGAACCCATGTGGCCTCGGAAACTCCATTTGCCTCGGCCTCAACCGAATCACTTCATCACGTTGCATGCATTCATATTTTATTCTAAACATGTGATCGGTATGGCCAGACGAACTCCATGGAAGCTTTATCTCGATCAGAGGTGTCCGGGAGCTCATCTTCAGTGCCCAAGGAGGCCACAGGTTCACCGTGGAATCGCGGGGAGGCACGGCTCTGCGGGATGTTGAAGATGACGCCACTGCCGTCCGATCGATGTTTAATGATCTAGGACGGCTGATATTATAACGCGGTCTGGCGAGATGAGATGAGCGACCTGGATTAGACGTGCGATTAGATGAACGACCACGATTAGATCCCGCGTCAAAAATTGCGTCCCACATCGAATTCATCCATGGTTTTTCCACTGTTTAACAAGGATATCCGCACGAACACCGCTCAATTGAACTTCTCCCCTCCTGGTGTGGCCCCGCACCGTGTTCTTTTTGCGGGCCCACTATTGCGACTCGGCTACGACTGGTGCCTTTGCTGCCACTATACTACTTGAGAGCAAGCTCCTAGTGGCCATGCTGCGCAGGCTTGACCTCTACGTGGCCCTATGCTAACACATGGGGCCACTGCCTTAGGGATGCGCCCTGGCCTTGAGGGTTCCCTTGAGCGTGGTTGACCCTTGGGTCCCACATGTGCTTGAGTTGAGGACCCTCCGTTAGTCTCCTTGGTAGCTAATTTTTTTCTAAAAGGAATGTGCTCATACTTTTTATAAAAACAATGTAATCCACATGTAAAATGCCAAATGCCAAATCAAGCCAATCTAAACTTCTTCTCTTCTCCATTTCTTCTTCCTAACAATTTCTCATCACCTATTGAACTTATATTCACTACATTGGAGGTATTTGTAGAATGTTCTTCTTCAACCGATGCTCCTGAATCAAACAAATTCTTCAATGAAATTCGTTCATCCAATCAGAGATTAAGTTGGATCATCTTCAAATTCACATGCACTAAGAGATAGTGCATGATCTCTTATCATTCCCCATGCATTGTGAATACAATGCATGGACATCAAACACGGGGCCACTGCCTTAGGGATGCGCCCTGGCCTTGAGGGTTCCCTTGAGCGTGGTTGACCCTCGGGTCCCGCATGTGCTTGAGTTGAGGACCCTCCGTTAGTCTCCTTGGTAGCTAATTTTTTGCTAAATGAACGTGCTCATACTTTTTATAAAAACAATGTAATCCACATGTAAAATGCCAAATGCCAAATCAAGCCAATCTAAACTTATTCTCTTCTCCATTTCTTCTTCCTAACAATTTCTCATCTCCAATTGAACTTGTATTCACTACATTGGAGGTATTTGTAGAAGGTTCTTCTTCAACCGATGCTCTTGAATCAAACAAATTCTTGATACAATTTCTAAGAACTTAAGATCACCTCCACACTCATCTGATTTAATATGGAGAATGTTTCAACCATAACCTCGAATGCCACTTAGTGAATCATCAATGTGACATGCATCTTAGTGCCATGGTCATTCTCCAATCTTCACAATCACCATCACATCCTTTGTCATTTTATTTGACAACATCAAACCTCATTGACAACAAATACAACAAAGTGCACAACAATCTCCCCCTTTGTATTTGTTGTCAATAAAATACATCTGCACATATGAATGGGTCAATATGTTTTCCAATCATTTCTCCCCCTTAATGGGAACCATATGAAAAGGTGTGGTGTGGTTCATTTCAAAAAAACTCTTCCTCCCTTTGAATATCATTTTCATGAAAATCACTACGAGTGGGATGATTTCACAAGTTCTTTTTAGAAATGAACCTTTAGAAAATCATCTCTAAGTATAAATGGGCTAACCTGGTGTAGAAAACAAGAGTGATGTAACCAAGGTTTTATATGTTGTCCACAATTCTCTACACATGTGAGATCATGCTTAGGCTTCAGGTGTTGAAATATTTCAGATATACAAATAAATTGCTAAATCTTGCACATACTTCACCAAACTCATTTGAAAGTTCAGCTGCAAAGATAAAGCTCTCCCTTTGAACCATTTGTCTTCAATCAACACTCACCCTTAATTGACATGGTAAACATAATTAAGAAGAAAAGGATGAATGTATGATTGGAATTACCTTCATATTTCTCAAGAACGAATAAATCTCAAAATACCATCTTTTCCTGATTGGCTCCCCCTCAAGAGATGCACTCCATTCTGTCCAAACCATTCTCCAGTTGAGAATGATCATTATCTTCAATTCCCTTAAATGTTAGCACATGTAAACACCAGTGATTAGGGAATAAGATGGAACCTCCTTGGTTCATCAATATGACCAACAATGTTGAGAATATTCTCTCAACCGTGATGTCCCATTTTCTCCATTCTTCACACTTGCACATTTGATCTTCAATGTTGTTTGTGCTGGTGTGGATCTCAACACCTTATCAACTTCTTTGTGTGTGACTCCTCTCATTCCATGTGCATTCTGAGCACTAGAGTCTCCTGGTGAAATCTTCCTTATTTTGAATGTTTCTTTTTGAGCTTGAATGAATGTAATGCATTTATTACTAGTATGACCATCTTGATTGCACCTCACACACAAAACATCATCTTCATGTGAATTCTTTTGTTTCCCTTTTGACTTAGATTTAGCTAACACTTCATCTTCAGCTCTTTGCAGTTCTCTGGCATGTTTTAACTGATTAGGTCATATGACTAATAAGTCATTTGGAAGTGAGGCCTCAGTTCTGGATATTCCACATGGTTCTTTCAATGCTTTTATGTTACCTTTCTTAGGCAACTTATTTTCAATCAATCCCTTCTTCTCCTTCTGGATTGACTGTCCTGTTGAGTCCAGTCTGCTCCTATTAAATTCCATGGCTTGTTTACAATGATCCATTGTATGAACATTCTTTCCATAGTAGAAACATTTTTTCATGGTGGTCCTTCTGGATGCATCGCCATTCTTGGATTTGGAATCCAATGACTTTTCATTATTTTTCAAAATATTCTTGGGAGCATTGTAAACATTCTTCTGCTTGCTTCCCAAGGATTCTCTCTGAGCCAGGTTCTATGATCTTCCATTCTTTTCAGCTTTGGATACAGTTGCAGATTGACATGTATCATTTTTGTGACCATTTTTTCAAACATCCCAGATGTTATCATGCAATATAAATCTATTTGCAGTAAACAGATGTTTCTAGACCTGTCAATGTTGCATCTTTCTTTATGGCTTTCTCCCCCATGGCAAGGGATGATTTTTTGATTTAACATATAGGGGATTGTACCAACAATCCATTGCACAATTCCAATACTTGTTACAACACCAACATTGACCCAAAAATCATGACTTCTTTAGTCCTTCTGGTTGTTGGGTATTTTCCTTGAATTGCTGTGTTGTTTTAGGATAGCTCTTTTTCTTCATTGTCTTCATTCATACTTGATTGGAGTTTCTCTTCCATCCTGCACTTTTTGTGTAAACACAATTAGAAGCATGAGTACAAGATGGGATGGATGATACCTTCTTTTTAGAAGATGTTTCCCTATCATTAGAGGATGTCCTGCTTCTAGAATCATCCTGCTGACTTCACACTTGAGTGGAAAAATTTCTTCTTTCAGCTGACTGGGAAGTTTCAGCATTGGGATATTGCTTATTTTTCAATATCACCTCTAGTTCTAAGCATTTCATGTTGAGAGAGTTATTCTCATCCTCAATAGTTCTTAGCCAACCATCCCAATAATCATTCAGATGTTTCATTTGTTCTTCATGCACCTTCTTAATTTATTGCAATGAATTGTCAATCTCTTTCACCCATTTTACTGGGTCTTCTAGTTGAGCATCTCTGGAAATCATTGACACTCTGTGCCTCTTTTCCAGTGCATTGAAAAAATCATTGATTATTAACCTAATGAATTAATTATCAGAAAAACTTCTTTGCAGTTCTTAACTAGTATCTTCAAATCATTCATTGGAAAGGTAAATTGTTTCATTCATGGCATTCACCACCTTTCTCAAAGTGTTGGTTATGCCATCCTTTTTTCCAATTGATCTTCCATTGAATTGGCTTCATCTTCCAGCTGTAATTTTTCTTCCTAAATACCATCGATGCTTGTAGCAATACACATTTCCACATCCATAGGGATTTTATTCTGAATATATTTGAGTGCATTTTGAAGATCATTGATTATTCCATCTTCATCAGAACTAGGGCAGGCTTTCTTCATCTTCTTGGCCTGTTTCTTCTTTCTATTTTTCTGAGTCTCGACAGATATCTTCATTTGATGTTGTTCACTCATTCCCTCAAATCTGCACTTCATTAAGACTCCCTTGGATCATCTAGAGGTAACCTTACTCTAATTCAAATTGAAGTGCCCAGATCAGTGTGAATCATTGAGAGGAGGAGGGGGTGAATCAGTGATCCCTTTAAAACATTTTATAAATTGATTCGTTATCAATTACACATCTATGGCTGGTTAAAGCCTCGATCCACTCTTCTTGTATCACTCAACCTTTCCTCGATTAATGCAGTAATTGTAAAGGCATAGGACACAAGGATTTAAACGCTTCGGCAAGAAAGGCATACGTCCATTCCATGATGGTTAAATGCCCCAACATGGTTCTCCATTATAATCGGTTAGTATTACAATGGTTGATACAGAGTCCCATCGTATCTCTCCTTGGTCCCACAAGAGGGTCTTTATACTGCTTCACACAGTGTTACCAGAGTCCCACTAGCCTACTCCAGAATCTCACTGAAGACTCCTTCCACCCTGAGTCTCATAGGGGGTCTTCTCATGGCTCCTTGAGTCACACGAGTAGCTCTTCTTCTTTAAGATCTTCAGGAATCTTCAATAGCCTAGGATAAGGATTATTGGCCTTGCTCTCTTCCTCTGATCACTTTTGGTGAACATGACTACTCTTCTTTGCTCTGGATTTATCTCTTTCTTCTATGGATGACCTGGCCTCTGTCTTCAAGAATCTTCAACAACCACTGATAAGGTTTGTTGGACTTTCTCAACACTTCTGATCACATCAGTTGATCAGGCTCTGCTCAACATCTTGCACAGATTGCATGGAAACACTGAATCCTCATGCACTGGTAGCATGGATTCTCAAATATCTTCAAGAAACATTGTTCTTGGTCTTCGCAAATGCACACAACCAGATTTTAACTTGTTCATGTGTTCACGTGCATACATGAAAAAATGCACTCCCCTTTTCTTCCTTGATGTCATAAACACTCAAAGTGTGTAAAAAATTTTAGCACACACACCTTCTTCTTTTTTCACACACTTTGTTCTTTTTTCTTACACACATTTAAATGTGTGTTCTACTTTAGTGTGGGTATCTTCTTCTTCTTCTTCTTCTAGGTGAGTACACTTCAATTGTGCACACACTAAGGAAATGGACTTCTTCTCTTATGAACTTCAAGTATGCATACACAAAACCAAAGTGTGTTCTTCCCTCTTTGTACACACAAGGCTATGGAATTCCTTTTCTTTTGTCCTTTTTTCCCACACACAATGAGGTGTGGCCTTCCTTGTCTTGCAAACACTTAACCCGTAGGTGTTCTTCACTTGGCACACATGGCACAAGTCTCGTGTTCTCAACTTCACACACAATACACTAATTCCAAACAAAGGAGGCGCACAAGAGTGAAGTCGTGGGTCACACAGGGTGTGAAACCACCGGTGCGCACGGTGCTTGGAGCACAAGGTTACGTAGGGTGTGACACCCTACTGCCACGCAAGTGCGGCAACACCTTCCTGCCGAACAGGGGCACAGTGTCTTCCTCCTTCCGTGCGAGTACACGGGCAGAGAGGGTAATGGCCTTGAGCGTGCAAGTGTGCAGCTCGGTTCCTTCCTGTCATGCAACAGAGGCGTGCAGTTTCCTCATCTTCTCTTCTTTCATGCAATGGGTGCGCAAAAGGGACCTCACAAAGCAAAGGGTGGCTTCGGGCTTCTTTGTCACGCAGGTGGTGCGCAGGACAAAACTTATCTAGGCAAGAGATTCACAGGACTTCACAAAATATTCAGAAAGCTTCTTAGAAGGCTTGGGCTCTCATTTTATAAGCAGAAGGGCCTCAGATGATCCACAAGGATATATCATGATCTCTCAAAGTTTTTGGGATTTCAGGATTTTCCAAATCTTGATTTTCATCTCTGTTGAATGCAAGATTCTTTTTCTTCATTTACCATCATGTGCATGTGTATTCGAATGCATGCATGGCCTCTTCAAGACATAGCACGAACCCACGTGGCCTCGGCAACTCCATTTTCCTTGGCCTCGACCGAATCTCTTCATCACGTTGCATGCATGCATATTTTATTGTATGCATGTGATCGGTATGGCCAGACGAACTCCATTGAAGCTTTATCTCTATCGTAAGTGACCGGGAGCTCATCTTTAGTGCTCAGGGTGGCCACTGGTTCACCGTGGCATCACGGGGAGGCTCGGCTCTGTGGGAGGTTGAAGATGATGCCACAACTGTCCGATCGTTGTTTAATGATCTCGGACGACCGGGATTATTACACGGAGTGGTTAGATGAGATGAGGGGCATGGATTAGATGCATGATTGGATGAACAGCCATGATTAGATCCCGTGTAAAAAATTTCATCCCACATCGAATTATTCCACAGTTTTTCCACTGTTTAACAAAGATCTCCGCCCGATCACCGCTCAATTGAACTCATCCCTTCACGGTGCCGCCCCACACTGTGTTCTCTCTGCGGGTGTGCTCTTACGCCCACTCTGCTCATGCGGGCACGCATTGCGCCCACTATACTCCTCGAGTGCGCACTCCAGGCACCCATGCTACGCAGGCTTGAACTCTACGTGGCCCCAGGCTTACACACGGCCTGGCCCTGCCTCAGGGATGCGCCCTGGCCGTGAGGGATCCTTTGAGCGTGGTTGACCCTCGGGTCCAGCATGTGCTTGAGGTGAGGACCCTCAGCTGGCCTCCTTGGTGGCTAATGTTTTTCTAATGGAATGTGTTCATACATTGTATAAAAATAAAGTAATCCACATGTAAAATGCCAAATGCCAAACAAAGCCACTCTAAACTTCTTATCTTCTCCATTTCTTCTTCCTAACAATTTCTCATTTCCACTTCAACGTGTATTCACTACTTAGGATGGATTTTTAGAAGGTTCTTCTTCAACCGATGCTCTTGAATCAAACATGATCTTCAATGAACTTCGTTGATCCAATCAGAGATTAAGTTGGATCATCTTCAAATTCACATGCACTAAGACAAAGTGCATGATCTCCTCTCATTCCTCATGCATTGTGAAGAAAATGCATGGACTTCAAAAAATGTTGTGACATTGTATCCTCTTGATACAAGTTCTATGAACTTATGATCACCACCACAATCATCTGATTTAATATGTAGAATGTTTCAACCATAACCCCAGATGCCATTAAGTGAATCTCCTATGTGACATGAATCTTAGTACCATGGTCATTCTCCAATCATCACTATCACCATCACATAATTTGTCATTTTATTTGACAACATCATACCTCATTGACAACAAATGCAACACAGTGCACATCAGAAATATTGGTTAAGAAACTCTTTTCCTATATTTTAGTGGAGTGACATATTATTCTTACCAATAAATTTTTATATATCATGATGGTATTCCTAGAACATCTAAAATGGAACATACTTATACATCATTACCTTGATATAACCATACTTACTATGATCATCGATAAAAGTAAATTATTACAAATACCAAACCCTTTCCTCTGCTGGAAATGGGAAACATACATCAGTATAAATCAAGTCTAGTAATCCAGTGACCCTTACTCCTTTCCTAAAGATTGGATCTTTAGACATTTTACCTTATAAACAAACATGACATTCATTTATGCGTTTTAACATAGTTGAGTCTAAAAAGCCTTCTTGATATAATTTTTGTAAAAACTATTCATGTAAATGTCTAAGCATGAAGATCCATAGGTGAGTGTTATGTGAGTTATTTTAACGATTTTTTTCATTGATTTTTATTAAAAGGTTTTGCGTACATGTATATTCGACTCATTATTACAATGCATCATAAAATAATGTATTTTATAATTATAAAAGAGACAAAATTTATTTCCAAACATTAAATAAAATCCCATGGCGTCTAAACTCGACATTTACATTAATTTTTTTGTAACTAAAGGATGATAATAATAATTATTTAGTACAATAACCGAACCAATAGTCAATGTAATATGATAATATCTCACATTAATATTTGTTACACTCATTCCATTTGCGGCTTGGATATCCCTTTTCTCATTTTCAATATTCTAGAATCTTATAAGTTTCATTAAATGAATAAAAATGTTTTAGTTAAATGTAGTATCCAATACACAACTTTTAGATAAATTCATATTGTAATCAATGAAAGAAAATAAGTTAAAAACATCACCTTACATTTTTTTCCCAGCCTTTCAATTCGTCTTCTAATGGACATTATTTTTACATGAAAAGAAGACATCATCATTCACATTTTCTTCCAACAATATATATTGCTTTTTGTATAGTGAATTCATTGGTTTCATCATTTTGGGAATTGCCTTTGGACACTATGCTTTTCCCTTCCTTCGCTTATTCACAATAATGTCTACGGAATTGGTATTCTTGATATCCATATCGGATTGGGATGCTAAATAAATTCGGTCTGGGAGAGACATTTTCTGGTTATTCATGTAATATTTAATATTAATATTTGAAAATCTTGTCAATAATGATTCAATAATGAGATCAGATTCTGATACTTTGTATAATTTGAACTTAAGGGATTCTATTTTCATAGTATACCCAATACTCTTGAGTACATGATGTCCTAATTGACTCTCTTATAAAATATTTCACTGATATAATGTAGTTGATATCCTTGCATTCCTTTCTTCCTCCATGATGGGGCTCGACAGGAATTGAGGTCTCCTGCACATAAAGCTTCCCCTCTTAGCATAGTATTATGTAAAAGAGCATATACCACTCCTAAAAGATCTATCTGTTCGGGATGTTTTATTTATCTAGAATTGATCACAATGATAAGTTACTATTTGTGGTGATTACTATTTTTATCTATAATAAATAAATTTTTTAGTTATTTCTTTGTCATAATTAACATTTAAATATTATCGATTAATTAAATCATTAAATTTCTCCCAATAATTTATCAAACTCTTGTATCCCAAACTGTTAAACTCAAAAATACACTGTAACTTAAGTATTTTAGTGGTAATGATCCTTGAAACATCTCCTCATAGTCAAATCTATGGAAATTCCACTACTTAGAGAGTTTCCAGATAGGCACTTAACTAGATAACTTCATTGACTTCCAGCTCCTAGAACTATTGAGTGAAGTCCCTGCTTCTCAAAATGATAACACTGATTTCTTCAATGATTTTCCACTGATGTGGTATCAATCTAGCTATGGATACTTAATTTCAACCAGATTTAGTTAATTCAACCCATCACTCCCATAAGGACTCCGTAATAGTAGAAGGCGCCCCCATCTAGGGATAACGAGAACCTCATACAATCAGTTTTATTTAAATTTAAGTGACGTAAGGTGTTACAAATTAATATTACTTTGATGGTTTTTATTATTTCTTGAAGAATGTAATCATTTTCTATAAAAAAATTTATACCATGTGATCATGCTCACAACTGAACAATGCGTTAATAGAAAAAATCAATCATGACTCCTAGCATAATTTGTTTATTATTTGATGTGTTATAAAAAACATGCATATTTATTAAATAATAAAAAACACATAAATAAAATAAATTGTTCTATTGATCTTGCATGTCTTGTATTGGTCGATCCCTTTAAATAAAATGAATCAATCATGACCTAGTTGTATAATAACTAATCCAGATCTTCACACATATGATAGCTCACATCTTAGTTCATTGTTTCCACATCACATATAGAATACTACATTGTCTTGGTGTGGTCCACATCTTATAATGTCATCATCAAAATACATAAATAATTACATGTATGTGAGGGGGTCTCATGAAGAACAAAACAGATATAAAATTGTTCTGATAACACATGGTCTCTTATATATATTAACCAAAGAAAGATGATGTGGATACCATCAAAATAAATTAAATATTACAATCATAACATGTAGTTGTAAAAGATAATAAAATAAATATAAATCATAAGTCATGTTAGTCATTCAATGCACCAGACTAGTCATAGAATAAATTAAATGCATAATAAAAATTAAAATCTCATAAATTCATATTGAGGGAAATTGAATAAATTAAAAAAATTATTTTAATTCAAGTAATTTATTTCATTCGACCTCAAAATTAATTTAATTTTATACCAATAGTAAATTATTTTTTGATCATTAAATTTCTTCTTATTATTTATTTAATACAAACAATAAATTAATGTTCTGGATATTTAAAAACACTATGAGCCCTAGAACCCAATCAATCCCATTGTGGGTCTGACCGAACCCACACAGGCATGTTGCAGGTTAGACCAAACCCGTGAAAGGTCATTAAGGATTAGGCCAACCCTATGAAGGGTTGTTCTGGGTTAGGCTAACCCCATGAAGGGTCTTTCTAGGTTGGGAAGACTGACGAGAGACCAACGATCGAACAAGGTTATTGGGGATGGATGGTAAGAGGGAACCTAGGGGTTGTCGATCAGAATAGGTGAAAAAAGACATATTGGGGTCACACAAATTTGGTCACCGATGGATGGGATAGTAAGGGGGAAGGAGGATTCTAGAGGGGGCATCGTGTGTAGTACAGTGGTTCTGGAAATAGAGGAAACAAGTGGTCAACAAAGCCAAGGGCAGCCAGATGTGTAGGTGGAGGGGAGGTCGACAGCTACTACAAGCTACATGGGGGCGGATGGAGGAGGCTGTTGCAGGGTAGTGCTAGATATGGGAGGAGACAAATTGATGGGTCGAGAAACTGGGAGAAGCTGGTGTGGTGAGAGGCACTAGCTTCTAGAGAAATCCCCACCATTTATTTTTTTATGTTTTTGGATACATCCATAGGTGTCAACGCCAATGTTTTTAAAATTTTGTTTATTTCTATGGATAAATTCCTCTCCTAGATTTTATAATAAATAAATCCCTTTTTAATTTTGATGTAGCTTTAAAAGGAACCCCCATCCCCATATGATTATTTTCCAAATTTCAAAAGCATATTGTAATTAGCCTTTTGAAAAAAATATAGTTTGATTCCACAACCGGTGGAATTGAGTCTCTATCGAGGAGATTGTTCCGGAAAAAAATATGTCTATAACAATTGAAAAATACCAAAAATCAAAAATACTGGAAAAATAAAACACACATACATATATAAGTTATCCAATATAAACCTCTAAAAACAGGTGTGATCCGAATTCATTTTTTTGATGGCCAGAACATGGCCATCCAAAATTGGAACGATGCATGGTATTTTTTTGGGACATAAATGATGTCCTATGCTTAAATTTAAGGAAAATTATCTTTTATTAGATTATAAAATTCATGCAACCTCACTCTAATTCTAATTGTCGATACTATGTTGCGCAATAGAACTAGATAGGTTTGAGATTTAAAATTTTCACTACCTAATCGACGTAACTTGTGGGTCTCTGATAATTAGAGATCTGATAAAGGTCTGAGGATCTCACATAAATTTATCTATGAAGAAAATTAAAACAAATGATTACCTTGTTCGGATTGATTGTGCATTCGCCAATATCTCATCGTCGGTGATATTTGGTCAAAGGATCCAAGATCGAATCCCTCTAGATCATCTATACTTACTTTATGAGTTTCTGGAAATACAGATCATTGGAATTTGGGTGCTAATGCGTAGGTCTAGTAAAGGATATGACATATTAGCAATCACCATGATCTCGTTCCATTGATCAGTTAAAGAGATAAACGATCGAACATATGGAATAATTCTTTATCTATCTAGAATGCAGGAATGGTGATACAGGGTCTCAAAAATTTGAGTAGATGAATAGTCAATTAGAAATGAGATCTCTCTTGTTTATATAGTGGAGGTTAAACACTAATAAATGGTTCCCCAACCCCTATATATATTACTCCTCCTAAATAAGGAATAAATGAAATGTTATGAACAACTAACTATATTATAATTTCATATAAAATTTAATCACTTACTTTTTAATATATAATAAATACATATTACGTGATAAAAGTGAATCATTAACTCAACACGAAAATCCTTCAAATATTAAAATGACCTTGAATATTAAAATAATATCTATTCATATAATATTTTTTCAATTATTCACATAATCCCTTTGGGATACGTCTAATAAATAATTTCAACTATAATTATTCGATACTAAAATGATAATGAATTTATTTATTCATTCGTGATCATTTATTCATAAATATCTCTAGGATACTATAGTGGGGACCACCATGTTTCATACTCCTATTCAATGAAATAGGGTAGTCTTTTTGATACACTATGTTGGTGACCCTCTAGGCCATAATAAAGATATTACTGAATAATATTCACAAACCAAAAGTGAAGTATAGCAACCCATCAAGGCCCCTAAAAATATAATAAAAATCCATAGAAATGTCAACATTACCTATGGACACGCATTGTTTAATATAATATCTTTATCAAATGATTACATATAATGTAATATGTACAATTTATATCATCATCCATTCTCACATTATTATTCGTTGACCTAATTGAATGAAATTACTTTCATCAGCTGTGGCCACAAATTTAGTTAAGGTACTACCATCCTGATCAACTAGGCCTACAATATTACTTCCATTTAGAAGAAAAAAATTATCTTGATTATTCAATCAATGTCATATAACCAATTACACACCAAAGACAAGCTACCACGCTACGACATAAATTTCATAGTTTTCATCTTGCATCAAAGTATGTAATCAAATAGTATACACTGATTTTAATATCAAGCTAGGAGACCATTACATGTGTTTGCAGATATGGACTACCAATGACACCTAAAACATATGGTGTTCCTACTAGATGGTCAGTGCTCAAGGTCTCATTTACTCGAGATCACCATGTGTGAACACCATTAGAAGAAGTATCAAAATTTATTTGTGCCTAGCACCTAATCCTCAAACATCATATGTTTCCTATCATCATGAAATATATAGGACATATGAAATATTTTTAATATTAATTTTTTTGTATCTACATGTTCTCATAATATCCTCATTAAAACTATAATCTTTTGATATGAAATGTAATCTAAGGAAATTACCCTTATTAAAATTGACATAAAGTATCAACTCTATTATTGTAAGTCAAACACACACACAAACACACAAACACATATCAAACTGTATACATGTAATTTTAATCAAAGTGAATTCATGAGCTGGGTTTAGGTAACCCACATACAAAATTTCCAATAGTGGATGAAATCAAAAGAGTTGTCAACAGTCGTAATCTGATAAGTGAAATTGGACCTAACAGATTTCCTTGCTCATTCATTTTTTTTCATGGGACATTATCATATAACATATAATCAATGTAGTGCCAGAATATTTCAATGGGATTCCTATACCCATAATTACATGTGTTTCTAGACAAGATATTATTCATAATGTACCATTCCTATACTCTTTCGACCAATACAATCCAATAAACTATTGAATCGTTAATTTTATGATACTCACTAAAATATTTAATATTAGTTTCTATGTTCTCACTCCATGTCATATAATCGAGGAACAATATGAGTTTTTTTGATGGTAGGTACATTCAATGAGAAATTGGGATAGCTTAAGAAATGATGCAAATTCGTAACCAGAAAGTCAATGGATCTATCATTATAGTTAAAATTAACATGGAAAAAACATATGGTAGGATGTAATGTTATTTTATCCTAATGTTCATGAAAAATTTTAGTTTTTTACAATGGGTGTGTGATCTGTTCTTTTTGAGCTTCTCTTCTCGATGGATCACGATATCATTAATAGGTAAGAGGCTAGGTTTCTTCAAGTCATTGTGATGGATCCTATATGGAGATCCATTAACTCATAATATATTTATTCACACTCTAGATATTCTTAGTAGGTACCATGACTAATCTATTTAGATTGGTGTGGTGTTACTTTTCACGTGAAGGTTTGGTTTCACTAGAATATCACATATCTTCTTTGTGGATGACATTTTATTTTTATTAGTGGGTGTATTCGATCCATTAAAATATTATTGGTTATCCATGAGTGATATTTTTGGTCAAGTTGGAAGAAAATTAATAACCATTAATGTAGTGTGTCTTCTTAGAGTAAATTTTTACACAAAATTTTCTCCCTCATTGGAAGCAATATTTTCTTCTTAAAAGGAAACTCCTCTTATCATGGAGATCTTCTATCCATGGAGAGAATTGGAATCAATCATTTTTACCCACTAATAGATATTATCATAGGGAAGATCATTAATAGGTAGAGTCATTTTATTTCATTTGGGGGCTGGATGACACGTATTACAACTATCCTCACCTAAATGACCATGAATATATTGTCGGTTATATGAGTTCCAAAATTTGTTATTGGGTACGTTGAAATCACCCTCTATGGATTCATTTGTGATGTTATCCATGAGGGAAGGAACCACTGGGTGAGTTATTCATTCATTGAAAAAGCATTTGAGGAAGGTGAAATCAATGTTAAAATACTAGAGGAATACATGAAATACATTCAATCCAAACATTAGGGGTGCCAACACCTTAGTATGTGGTTCTATGAAACCATGTCGCATCCTATATTTCTCTATACAGTGCTCGATGAAAATTATAATGGGGTTTATGTAAGTATCATGTTGGTTCATGAGAAATACTGGAGAATTTTCACTTCCCCACCTATTATTTTGAATAGTTATTTATTGTAGACTATCAAAGGATTATTCATGTCCTCTAAGAAATGGAACCTTGGGTGAGTGCAATATATATAAAGGCATCCCCAAAAAACTCTGGTTCTTAGTGTGGATAAATAGACACGATGCCATTCCTCCACACTATTTGATCCATGATAAAGAAATCTAAATCACCTCTAAGTGTTAATGTTTCTCAAAGTCTTATATTGAGATGACTAATCATCTTTTCTTATAAGGCGAGTGTATAGTCATATTTTTAATCCTCTTGGAAACATCATGGACATTGTTCTCTCCCTTGATGGTTTTGATAACCTCTTGGGAAGCTGGTTTGATAATATAAAATCGTCTTCATATGATATTTGTGCCTATAATTTCATATATATGGTTGGTTGTTGGGTTAATATGGAGGTGTGGAACGAGGCCATACATATGTGTTCATGAATTGGTTTATATCACTTTAATAATAATTCCGTTATGAAGATCTATGATATGGGCATGCTTTTTCTAGGGACCACTGTAGCTGAATCATTTGAAATCATCAACTTAACAATCCTCTGTATCGGCCTTTTGGTGAAAACTATATTAAGGTGATAGGTGTCTTGGAATGATTCAAGAGAAGTCCTTAGGCTCAAAAATGATTTATTGGGGAGAATCCATGTCCTAGAAAGAAAATTTCTTGTGAAATATTTGTGAGAATCCAGATAAAAAATTGAAGTGGAAACTTGTTGAGAATAAAATAAATATACATTTTTTTATCATGTAAAAAACATATGATGAAGAGGAATTAAAAAACCACAGGGAAACTCAGAATATTACGCTAATAAACCAGAGAATAAAAAATTCATGTAAATCCCCAAACAAGAAAGTCAATGATGTCATAGAAAAACATGTGGAAAAAACACACCGATATGCCTCCATCCTCTATGAATATCACCTGACTACCAAACACCACCCTTCAATGAAAAAAATCATACTGGGAGATCCAAATATGAAAAACAACACCATTCTATTAAAAACACAATTATCTCATAGATCATGATCCATTCCTTTGTCATCATCAATGTGATGCAGCAATACATCATATATGGGTTCTCCTTGATCAACAAATCAAGGCACCCAAAACTTGTGCTAATGGTTTACCCACTCCTTGATGTGTATATCTAATGTTTCCTTGGTAATGAATGCAATTACTTGAACAATAGCACTTCGTTGCTACTTTACACTTTTTCTTTGTTATCATGCCACACAAGGTACCAAAAACATGGTATCTTAGTACATAAGAGATCTACCATCAGTGCTTCACTCACTATCACCAACGATACACACATTCTACCAAAAACTTGTAGAACCCTTCCTTTTCTTATTGAACTACCTCTTGCGGAATCTCTTGATGTTACTCTCTAGAAGTTTCTTATCATTTTAAATCCACCATCTGTTCCTTTTTCTTATATAGATAAAATTTAAGATATAATATCATCAACATTAGATGAGTTCTCATCATATACAGATAAGGTATTATCCCAAAAATCAATATATAATAATATATCTCACTTCAAATCTCATGTGCAAGACATGAGTTTAAATAAAAAAACACTATCTTGTCTCTGAATTTGAAAATCTAAATGGACTAAACCAAATCAATATGCCTCTTCATCCCATAAATGAAGGAAATAGCATCCAAAGAACTCAATTGGAAGGTGAACCGGTTGTTATTATACAATGTTTCATCCTTTTGAGAAAATATGACAACCCACTTTTTAAAATTTGTCAAAAACCAGATGGGTCCCCGTGAAATGGAAATCCAGATGCAAAAGTCTTCACCGTATAAGAATTTTCACTATCCTGATGAACAATATTAGAACCATTAACATCTAGCTCCCCAAAAATAGTGATTGACATACACTATGGAACACCTACAATAATAAACAACTCCCTCAAAGAACATCACATTGATCATAAATTTTTAGTTCTAACATAAATTTTGAAACCAACTGAAGAAAAAGAATGTGGTGTATGGCACGAAACGTCTAACATGATTTACTTCAGCTTCCGAACCTTATTCTTCCTTCCACACACACCATCAATCCTATTGAAAACCTCAGTAATTCTCATGATAAATTTCTTGTTTGATCCATCAACTCTAATACCAATGGTTGGGGGATATTCATCGATAGCCTAATCCTTTTAGGCATATCTAATAAGAATTTTTGGAAGTCCATTCTAAAACCAATTGGTGGTAGGATGAGTATCTCTTCCATGGTTATGTGTTTGTCATATCTCTTCATGGAATCCAATTTGGGACTGGGATTCCACCCAACAATCCATCCCTCAAACTAAAAATCACACATTTGGGCTTCCCCTTCAATAATAATCCATCTGATCTATATCATCTTTCACGTTCACCGTCATTTCACTCTTCACTAGGACACGCCACTTGGCCATAATTATTAGATGAAATTTTGACAAAATCCACCACCATGGATACACATCCTCTATTCAGAGCCACTATTATCATTGTAAAAATAGTTTGGGGATCTTCTACTCACATCACACCTAGGTTACACCATAGCTCTAATACCGTTATTGGAGAGAATTCCGATCTTGAGAAGAAAACCACTTTCCAAATTTTTTTGAGACCCCTGATGAAAAATGGAAGCAAAAACATAAATAGAATAAAATCGCCATTTAAGATTTTTTAACCTGGAAAACACATAGATATATTGAATTAAAACACCTGGGAAACTTGAAAAATTCCAATGATAGATCAGAGTGATAAAAATCAATTAAATTCCCAAATATGAATGTCAATGACATCATATAAACAACTGTGTGAAAAAAACAACCTGATACACCTCCTTTTTCTATTAATATCTTACCAGTGATAAAAGACACCCTTTCGTGACACAAATAAATGCTCAGAGATCCTTCTGTGACAAACGTCACCATTCTATGTCAAAACACCACTACCTCAGTGATCATGATCTTGACATGTGACATCATAGATGTGTTGTTATAATACATCTTTAACAGCTTCTCCTTAATTTTTAAATAAAGGCTATCTAATCCTCGCATCATTGCCTTAAACATTCCTTTATGTCTACATCACCAAGTTGCTCGCCAAAAGATTGAATATCATGAACCCTAGAAAATCCCTATTTCATTCCATCTGTTCATTGTCGTCATGATGCACATGCAACCATAAACATTGTATATCATCACATTAGAAATCCACTAGCGATGCTTTTTTCCATCAAAAATGGTTTTCACATTCTAATGCAAACGTGGAAGCACCTTTTCTCCTCTATATGGACTACATCTTGAGGAACACTCATTGATGTTATTCACCACCACCCACTTCTTTTTTTAAAGCCAGCATAAGCTCCTTTTTCAGATACATATAATATATAAGATATTATTCCATAAACAGAAAAATGTTCTCATCACCTTATTGTAATGAATTATTACAAAAATAGATATATTAAAATACAACTATCTTCAAATCTCCTGACACTGTGAGAGTTCATATAAAAAACACGCAATTATCTCCAAATTTTAGAACTCAAACGGGTTGAACCCTATCATGATGGAACATGTGCTAATGGAATTATTCGTTGTGGGGTTATTTTTTGAGACTGTTAGAGCCCAGTAATCCTAGAATTTATTGCTTATTATGGTGCATGAATATCCCTCATCCTAGGTAGTGTTAAGTGGACTTCTCAATTATAGACTCTTAAATATTGGCCTCTATGTAATTAAATCTAACTCGGTTGTGGTTTTTAATTTTATTCTGGGATCTGATCCAGTTCATTAGGTTTTGGTGTACAACATCATGGAATGTTACAAATTTATTGATCAAGAGGTGAGGATCCCACATATATGGTGTGAAGTCTACAAGGTGGTTGATCTCTTACCTTCAAAAGGCAGTCTTGAAGATTCTCTCTAAATTTTCTCTTATATAGTCTACAATCCTCTTGACTATTCTCTCATTGATTGTGGGGATGCCCTTCTTCTCCATCACATTACCCCCCTCCCCAATACCAATGAGACACTTCATCGGGTGGCCTATCTCTTGTTTTTAAAAAAATTATTTTTAGAGAGAGTTGGTATAGGTTTTGGACATTGATAGAATGGGCTTGAAGAGCATTTAGAAGAGTTTAGTTTCATTAGATTTTATTGTTTAGGTATTCTTATGTGTGGTTATATGTTTTTCTCTCATTTTTGTGGGTTGTTGTGATGTAAGATGATTTCATGCATATTGTTATATACATTTATTGATTGCTCGAGTTTTCTACATCTCATTTTAGATATTTATATACTCTACTATAGTTTTCAACCCCTTATCTATTAACAGTGTGCAATAGGTGTCATCTTTTGTCTTGTTGGCTCAAGGAGAGACCCAACATTGCTAGATCATGACATTCAATTTCATTTTTTATACTTTATTTTGAATTTGGATATAAAATTCAAATTATAATTCAAACATTAAATCCATTTTTAAGTTTCAACTTGAATATTATATTAAACATCCTATGTACAATATATATTTAAATAAATGTTAATTTAAATGATTATGTAAAAATATATTTTTAGGTACAGATTTGTTTATATATATAAAGAATCATTAATTCCAATAAACATTTATATGATTTTAGTTTTAATATAAATCTTTAAATACATTATTTATTTATATACATATTAATATTTGTGTGTATAATTTATTTTGAATATATTCATATTAATTTAAATACATATTTAGAGCCCAAAATTTATTTTATATTTATATTTATATATAAATGTTCCTATCTAAATATCAATTAACAATGATACATATATAAATTATTATTTATTTATAGGGGGATATATATAAGATAATGTATATATCATCATTTATTTATATTAATATATTTTTATAATATTTATAATAATAGAAAATATTTTACATATAAATATATATATATATATATATTCATATTAATACCTCAAAACACCTAATTTGTCAATATGGGGTCGGTTCTGACTTTAACTTCAATTTTTATTGCAAATATTATAGATGTCCGAAAAAAAAATTCAAATATTAAAGTGGGTATGTTAGCCTTATATCTGATTGAAAAGTCAAATTACTGTGAGAAATGTGAGCTACAGTAAAATTTGTCACTCTAGGCTCCATGAAATGCATGGATGAGGAATATGAGGAAATTATAGGGAATTGTTAATCAAGATAATCGAAATATTAAATAATAACTCATTATTGTATTAAACTGTCATGTTATAATTATTATTAAACACATATTAGTGCGATGAATTTCAGGTCGTTTTTTCCAATGTTGGGTTTTTATTATATATATTTTTAAAATTACAGCCATCATTTATCATGTAATAGGTCTAATACTATACTTATTTTAAACGTGATATATAACATTTCGTATCATTTTTTTCAAATGTTGGATTTTTTTAATTATATATATTTTTAATTGTTTATTTTTTTAAAACACCTTTTAATAATTTTCTCACACATACATAAACATATACATATAATTATATATACAGATAAATAAAGATATTTGCACTGATCCCACCCCACCTTAATTCTCCACTCAACCTTGACCCTCGATGGCTGCCCCTCATCCACTTTTCCCCGTGATCGTGATCCTCGTCATCACCACCAATCCAAACCACCTTCTCCTCATTACGCCATCCTCCTAACTTGATTTCCCCTAACCCAGACAATCCATGAGTCATACTTCTTCAGCCTCATCACCCTGAACTCCACATTGGTCGTGGCCCTCTTTTCACCTCAATGATCTTATTCCACGACATCTGACTCTGTTACTGTGAGGGTTAATATTTATTGATTTTTTATGTTTTTCATCATTGAATAATTTTTATGTTGAATTTGTCTTCAGTCAAATCAAGATCCAAAAATGATGAATAAAAAATTTGGGGGATGTAAAAAATTGATTTTAACTTTTTGATTAAGAATTTATATCTTCATATTTGAATATATAGGGAGAAGAGTGAAAATCCAATACCAATGGGTAAAAGAAGGATTAATTTACCTCAAAACACCCCATGATATGAAGGATTTTGTAAAAAAAATTAGACTATGTAAATTCAATCAATTCAGAGAATGATAGAATAAAATGTCAGTGTCCTAATTGTAAATTCAATCTATCGTTGAATATAAACGAAATATTTGGAAAATTAATATTGAAACAATTTCCTACTCGATATGTATGTTGGATTTGGCATTGCGAATCAAATGTTATTGAAAGTCAAAACAGTGACATTTCTATTAACAAAATACAATGTGACTCACCAATGAAGAATTCAGTTTGAAAATTGATAAATCGTGTTTTTGGCTTTGAATGATACATTGTCCATGATTTTAATAGTTCAAGAGAACCATCAGTTTATCATGAGTAGGATTATATTTCTCAGAACACCAGTGACAAAAAAAGGAGTTTTATGAATTAGTTGAAGATTGAAAACAAAATGGTGTGTCATGTATTTGAATTTGACTTTTTATACATAAGATGTATCATATCATGTGTCTTTGTGGAATTACTGATAATAAAATATCTATGATTTTAGAGTTTCTTCATGATTCATTTAATGAAGCCAGGATATCTACATAATTCTATGAGATGATGAAAATCATCATCAAATTTGCACTTGACTATTCAATGAAACAAGTATTCCCTAATGATTGCATGTTTTATCAGGGAGAAATCTATAATAATGAAGAATGAATAAGATTTCATACAAGTAGATGGAAGTTAATAAGAAAAAATGAGAGTAAAATCAATAACACAATGAAGAAGCCAAAAAAGAAAAATCATTTAATGGTCTTGCGTTAAATTCTTCTGAAACCATGCTTGTAAGATAATTCATGTCGTCTAAGACTACATGAAGCATTATGTGGCTTGCTCAAGAAAATAAGAATTGAATGTTCCAGCACTACCATTGTTCAATGCTAGAGAATCACTTGATTTTATTAGCGCTAAATAGAAAGTGTTGATAAAAGGATCAATATTTTTTGCACTAGTTAAAAGCGATTAAAAAGATAACTTTTATCAGAAATAAAAACGACTCTGATAACAGTGTATCCATTATCTTTGGTTTCTGGTGCGTGTAGATAAATGTTATCTTTATCTTCACTATTCTTAGTGGTTATAAATGTTTTTAATAAAAAATATTATTAATATATATATATATATATATTATATGTTTATTAAAAAAATGTTAATTTATATACATTATCAAAAAATCCCATGTTTATAATTAATATATATTTTTTATAATTTACAATATATTTATATAATGTTTTAAAAAAAAGTATTTATAAGATTATAATAAAATAAAAATATGTTTAATGAACTATAAAATTATGATATATTTTTAAAATTATATATATATATTGTACAAAAACAACCATACCCTTCATTTCAGGTCTTAACCTTCCAATTGAGTAGCCCACCCACGATAAACCAATTAAAGTTCCCTGGGCTCGCCCTATGCCATGCAGTTTATGCTATCCAAAAACACCCCACCCCACGCTGCTCTGCAAAGAAGAGGGAATTAAATCAACAGTGGTGAAACTATGATGCCAAATCACAACCGGTAGGAATCAAAACCCCGACCCTGAGGAACCAAATGAACTTCCCAACCACTGGGCCACCCCAACAAGGGCTTTATATTATAATAATTATATATAAATACCTTATAAATATATTAATGTTTATTTATAAGTATATATATATATATATATTTCTCCAATGAATTGAGTCAATAAATATATACATATATATCTTATGAGACATTGATGTTATTCATGGGCATGTTTATATTCAAATATTGTTGCATGATTATAATTGAAAATTGCTATGATCATAAGTTTATTTTTTTGGACGTGATAGTGAGTTTCTATATATGTTCCAAATATTAGTTAACATATTCTTATGATGAAAATGCATATGGTATGTATTCATAACTCGTGAAATGTTCATTTATTCATTGGCACCCTTATTATTCATGCTTCCATGAATGGGATGACTCATTTGTTATGATTTTTACTATTCATTCATGTTATACCCGTGAACTTATATATGATCTAATAAATAATTATAAAATAAATTTAAATATTTAAATAATAAATATATTTATTGTATTTATAATTATATATAAATACTATTTAAATAGGTTTAATTAAAATTATAAATATAAATAAACAATTACATATTTAAATAATTATATAATTATAATAAATATATTAAAATAATAAATAAAGTTTTTATATTTCTAATTATATATATTTATATGTTGATATAAATATACATAATTTTTTAAATATTTCAAAGCTGTGTATATCATGAGGTTTAATTATATAAATATATTTTTAATTATATAGAAATATATTTAAATAAATTTATTTATAATCATATAAATATATTTATAATTATATAGAAATATTTCTAAATATATTTATTTATATGTATAATTATATATATATATATATATATATATATATTTATAAAATTACAATAAATAAATTTATTTTAACTTTATAAATTTATATATTTATATATTAAAAATTAAATTATTATAAATATATAATTATAATTATAATTATATATAAATATTTTTAAATACTTTTATTTATAATTATAATTATAAATAAATATATATATTTTTCAATAATTATAAAATTATAATAAATTTCTTCATCATTTTTATTATTTTATAAATACATTAAATCATAAAAATATATTTATAATTATATACAAATATTTATAAATACATATTTTTATAATTATAATTACTAATAAATAAATATATTTATTTATATATTAAAAATTATCTAATTTATATTAGTCAATATGTTTACCAGTTTATTTATATATATTGATTACACAATGTGTATATAATTAAAATAAAAAAAATTTATCAGTAATTTATTTAAATATTTATATAATATATACATGAATATATTTATTTAGATATATAATTTTTAAATGTATTGATTTGTAAATATAAATATAAAAAAATAAATGGATATTTAAATAATTATAAAATTACAATAAATATTTTTAAATACAAAATATATTCATTAAACTTATAATTATATACAAATACTTTTTAAATATATTTATTTATATTTATAATTAAAAATAAGTAAACAAATATTTATTATATATATAATTTTATAAATATATATATAATTATACAAGTAAAGTAATAAAGGTAGAGCTGTATCAACGCTTATGTTGAGTTGTTAAAGATTCCCCTTTATCAACACTAAAATAGAAAGCGTTGATAAAACTACATCTTTTTAGGGTTTTTTTTGGAAAGCATTGATAAAGGCATTACCATATTTTATAAAAGAACCCTAACATGAGGCTTCTCTCTCACACACATTCATGCTCTCACAAAACCCTAATTCTATCACCATGCTGCTCTCACTGCCTCATTCGATCTTCTGCCCCATTGTCCCTCCTGTCACCGCTCTCTCCATTCTTCTGTAGTCCCTCCGCTCTCATCACTAACATTCTCGATCTTCAAAAACTTCTCTGACAAATTGTTTGTCTCTAACTCTAAGGTATGTTACGAATCCCTCCACCACATCACACCCCTACACCATATCTCACAACACCCCAAAAATCCCAGGAGATCTCCATGAACTAAAATCATGGAATGAGATTTGGATTTTTTTAACTCATATGAAATGACTAGGCAGACATTTCCAATGTGCCAGATTCATTGCAAGTTGTCTAAATCTTGATTCATGTGGTCAAGAGCATGTTAAATCTAGGACAATGGTAGATAAGGGATATCAATTACTTGGTTAGGTGAAATTCATCTATTATGAATAATTTATTTTATATAATTAAATTTCCTTATCTAAATGTTTTTAATAATAAATGAAATGTATATTTGATTGTGTTATGGCCTTGTGTGATCAGAGGTTTTCTAATTGAGTTCTAAC
Organism: Viscum album; assembly: GCA_963277665.1. Lineage (NCBI taxonomy): Eukaryota > Viridiplantae > Streptophyta > Magnoliopsida > Santalales > Viscaceae > Viscum > Viscum album. The sequence goes on along the minus strand of OY728139.1, from coordinate 981,057,658 downwards.
GTACTTGTATGAACTAAAGTGATGATTCTCCTATATTTCTTTAAAAGGTAATTATATATTGAGGTTAGTGGTCTAAAATGTTTCACTAGGTATAATTAATTGTTCATAGGATGTGTGATATGGGGCCTCACCTCCTAATTGTGATTAACCTAAACCTAAAATGAGTTTATTTCCCATCTACTATATATGTTAGATTTAGAAAACTACTCCCTAGTAGAACCATACTAATTATATACTATGATTCTTTCGTTATATAAGACAATGATATTGGATTAAATTCAATTGGAAATAATATATTCCTATGATTGTATGGTTGGAATGAGATCCCGTAATCGGGCAACAGAGGCATGTAGTCAACAGTTCTTGATTCCCATCATCACTCAGCCCATGGAATTTTTCAAAATATTTATTACTTTGATATTGTTTAAATTTATAAATTTATTATTGTTTAATTTGAGTATTTATAGATTAAATTGATTTTACAAATAAATGATTTTTTGAAGAAACAATATAATTTTATTGAAGTGAAATATAGTTTGATCGTATAAAATATTTTTGATATTAAAAATTTAAATGAGAATAATAATCATTGTATCTAAATATATGTCATTGTTTCTACATGTGTATTTATTTTTATCCAATTATTTAATAAGTTGTTTAAAAATTTTCAATTATATATTCTTGATAGATAATTTTTAAAATCATTCTAAAATTCTAAAATGAATTTTATTTGTTGATCCTTATATTAATGAATTGAATATATTATCAACATATTAAATATATGAATAAAATGCAATAAATTTGACCAAAAATAAAATTCGAATAAGTGTTATATAATATTTTTTTAAACAATATCAAATCATCATTATAATTCACTCGACCTATATCATAGTCATATTTAATCACATGCAACCAATTGAACATAATAAAAACATAATTTCATTTCATTTCAACATTAACCATTATAAGCTCCACAAGGGTTCTAATTGGATTTGGGGAAATATTTTTATTGGATGAATAATGACTGATATATTCATAATTTAACATTTATATAACAATTACATAATTAAATTTAATCAATATTTCATAATATGAAATATCATATATAAATATAATATTTTACTAATTGAATATGTATTTAATTATTTTTTATATTCGATAAAACATTGATCATATAAATATTTTACATATTGAATCAAAATTATCAATTGATTTTATAAAAACCATTCTAAGATTATAGTAAATTTATTTATTAAATAAAACTCTATGTTTATTTAGAAATAAAGCATTAAATGTGATATATTTTATAAAGATATTTATAAAAATAATTTATATCCTAATAACTATACATAATGATGACCCCATACATCATATAAATTTAGTGAACTATGATCTACATTTCAACATGACATATATTGGATATTAGGTAAGTAAACCATGGTGATTTGGGACTAGAATAATCCTTATCATAATAGTTATAATTCATAGATAGATGAGAAGAAATCCACCTATCCAAATCAATAATGAATTCACTCAAATCTATTCTTCTAGTATCCTAATTATTTTGGCTTCCCTGTTAGTGTAACCATAATCAAAATCGAAGAATAATCTGACATAGGAAAATTAATGGATACTCATGATATGCTATAAAGTACCCAAAATGGAAATCTTGAGTTATGTGTAGATTTGATTCCTTTTGAATTATAACATAGGCGTATTTATGTTGAGAATAAAAATAACCAGTTTAATGATCAAGGAATCGATAAGTTCCACTTTAGAAGTAATCTAACACTTAGTATTAAAAGGGGTTTCTTTTAAGTAATCAACAATTTAATATACATTATATTTATATAAAATTCATAACTATTACATCATACATAATCCTTATATTTTCATGAATTATTTCTTTTATTGTATGTATGCTTGTAAGGGTATCGTTTTTTAAATCCATATTCCATCCTCTACAACATTATCACTCTGAATTGGTCTTGGATTCTATGGGAATGATTATTAGGCATTAACGTGAAATACTAACTATCATCATCACCATTTTATCCCCCGAATGGTTATTACTGTATTTTACTCCTGAGACTCATCCCCTATATCTTCTGGACAAGCACCTATGTTGTTTTAACAACTCTGAGCAGTAGTGGTCTCATGCCAGGTATGGGTGAACATTGTGGATGAAATTATTTGAATCATTCAAATTTTGTGATCCCATTTTTTGAAAGCCCCATGTATACATATTTTTTAAAATATTAATATTAAGGAATAACATTGGATTTATATTATTATAAAATGGATCGATGTTAATCGTATGAAAAAAGAGTATGAAGATTGGGTGAAAGAGTTCATCATGTTTGTATAATATTATGCATATGACCTATATGAAATCATTTTTCCATGTTTAAATTGTCTTTATTCAAGACTAATTTGTCTAAAGGAGTTGGGAGAACACATTATCTAATATATAATAAATCAAAGTTATAAAATTTGGAATAAAAAAGGGAAAAAGAGAATGTAGTTAGTGAATATGATAAAACTGTTTTTTATGGATCATTTGATATGATTAAAGTTTTGGACAATAAAGAAGAACATTTTGAGGATGTGATTAAATGTGTGAATAATAATGACGATTGCATTGAGGAAGTGGCAATGATAGTAGAACATTAACATTTTGATTGACCAAAATTCTTTGAGATGTTAAAGAATTGTGTAATGATTTAATTGTATGATATTTTACCTAAATATATAGTATTGCCAACCTTACTGAAGTTTTATACTTTAGATGATGGAAATATATGGAGTGACTACGTTTTTATAGAAAAACCTTATCTTTTGAATGACATTTTCCCAAAAAATAATGATATCTCTAGTAGAACATATGATACTAAACGAATTCTATGTTCGATGGATATGAACTCTGAGAGAATACATTCTTGACCAAATGATTGTACACTATTTTTTAAGGACCAAAAATCACTTAATGAAAACCCATGGTTTGGTGGTTCATGATACAAGAATGATTAATCGAGTCCTACAAAATTTTTATTGTTCCTTTCAATCATTTCAAGGTTTAGGTACCTATATGAAAGTGAGGAGACTACAATATAATTTACATGGAACACCAATTATAAGAAATTAATATTGAAAACGTCATCACCTGACAAAATATCCTCAGTGGAATAGAATTGATCATGAGTATCTTGAATTTGAAATGAGCTGAGAAACATTCTGCATTGATTATCTACAAATGGAGCGAATCATTTTGGTTTTCAATGAAACAATCCTGGTACATGTCTAGTTATGTGGGAAAATTATAACATTCCACTGTGGTTATAGATGAAACAAAAAAAATTATGTTAAATATTCTTATATCCGAAAAAAAAATTGGTAATGATATTGATGTTTATATAGCTCTATAGATCGATGAATTGAAATTATTGTGGGATTCAGGTGCTACATTGTTTGATGATTATAGAAATAATGATTTCACAATGGGAACCGGGTATTACGGGAAGATAAATGAATTTCCTATTTATGGAAATTTGTGAGAATATACCATTAAAATATATCATGTTTTTACTTTATGAGAACAAGGTATAAAATTAATTAGTTTGAAGCATTCATCAATGACTCTCTTTCTAAGACATCACAAATTTTTACATGACGACACAATTAACGATCTAGAATGACATCATTCCATGGGAGATGAATGTACAACATTGTCTTCACTAACAAGTAATCAAATATTTGAGAATGTAAAAGATATAGACACAGCTTTTTCTAATCCTTTTTCAAAAAACATAATGAAGAAAGGTTGGAAAAAGTGATTAGTTTTTTTTGAATTACCATACTGGAATTGTCTATAAATTAGACATTTTCATGAAGTTATGCATGTTGAAATAAATGTATGCGATAGTGTCATTGGAATATTATTAAAATCACACAACAAACAAAGGATGTAATTAAGGCTACTTTAGAAATGATTGACATGAGGGTACAAGAAGAGTTGGCACAAGTGAAGGGTGGGAAGAAACTTTTATTCATCTAACTACTGACACTCTTTCCAGCTAGGAGATATATAAGTTTTGCATCTTCTTGAATGATTTAATGGTTCCAGAGATGTATTAATTGAATATCAAGAATACAGTGTCAATGAATTATTTAAAGTTAATGTGTTTGATATCACATGAAGTTCATGTTTTGATGAAATATCAAGTTCATTTTACTTTACATTTCATTTTTAACAAGAATATTCATCAGAAATTAACGATGCACTATTTCCTTTTCAAAGCTATACACAGAATTGTTATAGAACTAGAAAATTTCCAATTAATGAAAATTAAATTTCCATCATATTATGTGAGTTGGAAATGTTATCCCAAACACCATTCTTTGATATGATGGTTCATATGATAGTTCACATAGTGAAAGAGATTCAACTATGTGGTCCTGAACATTATAGATTAATGTACCCCATTAAATGTTTTATATAGATTTTGAAAGGGTTTATCCAAAATCAAATTCAGAACGATTGTTGTATTGTAGAGGGATATATTGTTGATGAATTTGTAAAATTATGTTCTGACTACCAGTTTTTTGTGGAAATCATCAATCTACCATAATCTCTCCATACTTGGTGGCTTGTGGGTGTAATAATTCCTAAAAGAGATGTTGTTACATTCAATCTTATAGATCAGAACCATACCCAAATTTATCTTTTCTATAACATTTTATCAGATTCCACATATGTTGAGCCCTAAAAATAAATTCTAAGGAATTTTTATTCATCAAGGGATGAAATCTTGATATCAAATACACATAAAAATAGATAATATGATGCTTTCAAGACCATATTTTTAAAGAGTTAGATGAAAAAATATATTAATGTTTTGAAAAAATTTGATGGATATCCAAAAGACCAAGTGTGTATGAATTATCATACAATGGTTATGCAATTAATGGTTATATTTTCTATACAAATAAACATGTGAAATTCAATACCATAAGAAAACAGTGGAGTTACACTTGTGGTTGAAGTGATGCATGTTTCTTATAATACGAAAACAAATACAATTTACATTGACAACAAAAAATATATGAGAGTCCGATTATAAAACATTCTAGGTGCTGATTTTTCAATGAATGTAGGCAAATAATAGTAGTGATATTAAAATAAGTGAATTGAGATTCATTAATTTTGATTTTAGTAAGTAATGGTACAATTAAAATCTGTTATAATGGAATTATAGACACTACACAAATTTTATATTCTAGGTCTCGCAAACCAAAAAAGATCAATTGTTTTGTTATTGACCAAAATCAGTAAAGGGTCAAAAGAAAATCCATAAGAGGATGACCCATTTATTGGGACATCAAATTTATTTCTTATAAGTCCAAATATATACAATATATTGTATGTTATAAGAGAACAAAATAATGGAATTTTGATACTCTATAGAGGGGTCAAATCCATTCAACCATTAAAAAAATGGATTCCAATAATCAGGTTATATATATTTTTAATATATAATGTATTACCTCATGTTATTATCTATTTGATAATACATTTATATAATCTAAATTAAATATTAAACCAATTAATCATATAATGACATCTGCACATATTGATGCTCCCAATATTGTGGAACAACATGTTCTCTACCTGCTACTACTCCTGGTGTAGATGAAGAAGAAACTTCTGGATATACTGATTCTATAGATCCAGAGGAATGACATATTGAAAATTTTGAACATCAGAAAATGGTAGATGGGATTGAATTATTGTTGTATAAAAAACTGGAGTGTAGCAGTGTTATGGTGTTTTAGAAAATTTTTATGTTGAAAATTAGAGACATCAGATTTGAGGTTTGTTGAAATGTGCATGTGTTGATGCTCATTTCGTCACAGGGTCTAAAGCAAGGAAAATGGGGAAGATCTGAACTCAAAGTGATTCAATCTTTGAATAAATGTCAAAAAATTGACAAAGGAAAGGTAAGAAGAAGAACCCACAATCGACGCAAAAGTTTCGCTTTGGTCGTGCAAGTATACTTGCACGCCCCAATATGGTCGTGCACGTACTTGCGTGCCGCATATGGTCACGCAGGGTACGTGCGGGCCCAAATGATTTTTCGCCCAACGTCTCCTCCAGCCAATAAATACCCCTGGTGGGCCCCACTTCAGAGGATGGAATTTTTTTCCAAAATCCAGATCTGAGCTCCTGGCGCACTAATCTCTTCTTCAAGTCTTCCAAGCACTTATAAGGTAATTCTTTACCTAGAATGGGAGATCTAAACAAAGGGAACAAGACTTAAGTATTAAAATTCGTAGCACGTGCGCGCCCATGCAAAGACTTGCGCGCCTATGCAATGACTTGCATGCCTGTTCTTGGCGTGTGCGCCTATGGAAGGACTTGCGCGCCTCTCTTCTGGAATTTAATGGAGATGTTTCTAAGTGTGTTGGTCAAAGATCACCCAAGTAAAACTCTACTGGTTCACGGTTGTGAAAGTATACCTGCGCTCTGCCTATGCACTTGCACGCCACCTAAGCGCTGCCTATGAACTTGCGCGCCGATTAAGAACCAGTGTGCCACCCAGGACTTGCGCGACCCGGCACTTGCGCGCCGCTAAAGGACCTACGCGCCCTTATGGTTTTGGGTGCCCTTCTTGTCCAGTTCATCTCCTTAATACCATTCCACCTCTCCTATTCAAGATCTGGTCTTCAAGACACTCTTCAAATCCATCTTTGGCATGTTTTTTTGATTGACTTCCTTATCTGAAAGGATTTTTCTGGAAGATTTCATTCAACCTCATCATTCAAAAGATGAGAGAATCTTTAATGTAGGCCCCCTCCTCAAGAGTAAGCCCTAATCCAAAGTTCCCATAACCTGGGCCTCCTTTTCAGGAGTAACCCTCAGTCCTCAATTATCAAATTCTCAAACTTGGGCCTCCTTGTCAGGATTAAGTCCTAGTCCCATTAAATGTGGGCCTCTTTTTCAGGAGTAAGACCCAAGTCTCCAAAAACTTATAATTCCCTCAACCTGGGCCTCCTCCTTAGGAGTAAGCCCCAGTCTTGAAAAGTTCCCCTTTAATCTGGGCCTCCTTCTCAGGATTATGTCCCAGTCCCTTAAATTTTGGGCATCCTCCTTAGGATTAAGCCCCAAGTACCCTAATTTAGGCATCCTTTTTTCAGGAGTAATCCATATGTTCCATATATTTTGGGCATCTTCCTTAGGAGTAAGCCCCACGCATAATTTCATTTAACATAGGCTTCCTCTTCAGGGTTAAGCCCTAAGTCATCAAAAGTTCCCAAATCTGGGCCTCCTTTTCAGGAGTAAGTCCCAGTCCAAGTTATCTAAATTTTGGGCATCCTCCTTATGAGTAATCCCAAAGTCCCTTTTTAACCAGGGCCTCCTTTTCAGGAGTATGTCCCAATTATCATATTTCCGTTAAACAGTCCTAATTTCCTTTGGATCTGGGTCTCCTTTTCAGAAATAAAACCCAATCATAAGTCCCCTCATAATTTGGGCATCCTCCTCAGGAGTAAGCCCCAAGTTAGAGTATTCAAATCTCCATGAAGCACATATTCCTTTATGGACATCATTCTTGGGTTTTCTTCCCTGAAGTAAATCTTACCTCTTCAAGTAGCTGGGCAGTCACACATACATAAGCACCACCTCATTTTGTCATGATGGAATCTTCCTTGGCACAATTTTCTAGTTTTTACCAATACCTCTAATTTCTCACACCAAGCATGACTCACGTGGGATTATAGTGTAGAAGTAATTATGACATCTCTTCATTGGGCCATCAATCATGCATAAAACCTCATACTTTCTCGAACTACGTGGGTTCTGATTACTTCTATAAACAAGGATACGTAGGTATCCCCTCTGTGGGTACGATCCCAATTATGAAATAATCCATGTCTTACTAAATGAAAATATATTTCAAGTTCCTCACTAAGTGGCTGAAAACCAGTATGGTCATTATCATGACCAAGAGACATTTATAATGTATCAAAGGATACCATTGGCTAAGGGTCTCTGTCAAATACAGATGATTGTCTATCGATGAAGAACCTTGAATACATATAAAAAGATTCTCTAAATTTCTACACATTGATCATTGATTGCAATTTCTAAGGAAATGCTCATTCTTATACTTGTTACGTTAATAAGGATTCATGAATAACTTAAATCTACAAAGAAGAGTCCCAGAGTAGACAATAATTCCCCTCAAAAAAGGTGTGATGATTCTGACCTCCCATTATCTCGACCAATGCAAATTCCTAAGTCTCATTAGTCCGCAACTAATGGGCACCTACCTTTGGAATGTAGGTCCAATAGGATATGGAATCATTGGGTGTTTCCGGTTCTATGAATAAACCCATTAGATATCGATTGGAACGTTTGAATCTCAAATCAATGAGGTCATTCCCGATTCCAGCGATGAAACAAAAATGGTGAACCCGATGTGAATCCTTAACCTAGTTAAAGTGATGTTCTTCTTATTTGTTAGGCCCCTATTTTAACGCAATGAGTGGGCCAACAAAGAAATCATTGACATGTGCACATCAAAAAGATGTAGTGGTCGGATTCATCTTGATTATGTCTGTTATATGGAACATGCACTTTTCTATTAAGATCTTTTCCAAATATGGCTTTCCTAAAATTCACCCCTGTGAATACTGCTGCCATGAACACCTCTACTATGAGGTCTGCTGCTGTGAAAACCAATGCTGCTACTCCTACTGGAACATCGTTTGCTCTGAGGATGACATCACCAATTCAGCGTCATCAACGCTGGGTTTCTAACGCACTGGTTAAGGAGTACCTTCATAATGGTAGTATCCCATCTCTAGAGGACGCTCGTCAAGCCCTCCAGGTTAACAACTCTACATGGTCGTCCGGACAATGGCGGCCAGCGATCAAGAAGCAGGTGGTGCCAACCACCGTATCCAACTGTTTTGGGTCGTTATCCCCGAAACACAATTACCATTCGCTCCCATATACTGGGGAAGTGAATGAGCAGGTCCCTCAGGGCCCAAATTCAAGAAGGCAGGAGTCCTTCCCGAGGTCTCCAATTAACAATCTCCACCAGACTCGTGCAGCAGTGCGCCCTTAACATGATGAGGGCACCATCTCCAGGCGTTCGGCCCAGGTTCCTCAAACCCGGGAAAACAAGACGAATAGTCAAAGGCGAAACCCAGTTAATAGCGAGCAGATTCTCATCTCTGCCATCTCCAGAGGAACCCACCAACCTAACTTGGTGGAGAGCAGTGAGTAGGCACATACACCAATCCGTGTTAATCCAGCTGTCCAGCAGACTCGTCTGGCAGCACCACGCCAGTCCCGTCAAGCAATTCCTATAGAGTACTATAGGCAGGAGCATACACCTGCTTATAAGTCATCAACTAGTCGGCAGTCTCGTTCGACTACAAATGATGAATCCCGTCAACCACCTTTGGTGGAGTGCAATCAGCAGAAATATACACCTGCTAGCATTAATAAAGTCTACCAACAGTCTCGTTTGGTAGAAACTGGAGAAGTCAGTCAGAAAGCTCCGATGACAAGCAGGAGGCAGACTAAAATCTCTTCCCCCACACTTGAGTACTATCAGGATCCACTGACATGAAAAGGAGGACAGGAGCAGAAACATACACCTACTCCAAGCTCGGAATGGACGTATATCCCCATTCCAGCGACTGATGTCACCAGGCACATTTTGTCAATGGTGAAAGAGCAGAAGCAAATCCCTACTCATATCCTGGATGCATGTCAGGATATTATAACAACTTCAGCACCATCCCAGGAGAAGACACATAAATCTTTTCCTACCAGTGGAGTGACGCATCAACATCTCACTCCAGAACAGACAAACACATCTGTTCTAGTCCAAGAGGGTTATGGGGCATACTCCCCCACATCATACATACATCCAAGCCAGGCACATACACTTGATTTGAGCGGAGGTAATCAGCCTAACCTGATAGTTCCTCCTGTGCAGGCACATACACCTACCAGGATGAGTTAGAAGGCATCTAAAAAGAAGACCTGCCCAGCACAGTCAAGAAACAAAGGCCCCATCTATGAACATGCCTTACTCGATGCTGGAGTTCTTGAAGCCCTTAGACAACTATATGTTAGAGTTCAAGATTCTACTCTCTCAGTTCCCAATAGTGGGTATGTTAATTCCGAAGGTCTGCATCAGACTCTTCCTCATGAAGGCTTGCTTCATGACAATTCTATCGATCATGAAGGTTTATATTCAAATGCTTCAGATGCGGACCACAACAACCCTTTGTGTGGTTATAAGATCAAGGAGAAAGAGATTCCATCTTTTGCTGTAACCCATCATGACGTTCCTCCTCATGGTGATGAACTTCGCTGCGAAATTCCTCTCCGCAGTAGTGATTCACATTGTCTAGGAATTTCCTCAGAAGGAAATGTAGCGACGAGAAAGCCCTCCTATCTCGGGGCACTTGCAAACGTGAAGCCAGTCATGTCTGATTCTTTTTTATCGATAGGTGAAACTCTTTCTCCATCAGAAGATAGCCTGTGTTTCAGGTTAATCTCTGAACCATCCATGTGTCATTCATCTTCCATCATGAATATTGGACTCTCTACCAACCTTGTCGAACCCAATGAAACAACAAGGAAGCACCAGCTTTGGTCCAAACTGGTAGAATAATCCTCAGTGAATGATAAATAGGAAGTACTAAATATGAGAAAACAACTGGCGAAAGGTGAAGTACTGGTTATGTTCTGGCCTTTGGCTGATTCTCAGTACGACATTCTAGACATGTTGACGGAAGATGGAATTCATGATATTCGTCTCAACATATGGAATACTCTTTGTCAACTGAAGAAGAAAGTATTATCTTATGGTGATTATGAAAATCATATTACGATAATAGAAGGGTTACAACACCAGATTGATTTGGCATCTCTATCAGCCTCTCGATATCCGAAGGCTGAAAAGCAGCATAGATCCCTTCAGCGTTCATGCCTTGGACCACTTAGAAGATTGAGCCAGTTAATTGCCAATGCCCGATCTGGTATTCACATTAGAGGGTGGGGTGTTCATGGAGCACTGCATTTCACTGTGCTCTCCAATCAACAAAGCCCGCTGAAAATGGTCTCATGCAATGTTATTGCCCATGGCTGGCCTCCGTTAATTGGCTTTGCTTGCAATCAAATTCTTGTCTAAGAACAAGACTCAACTAGTTCTTCTCTAAATCTAGCATACAGAGAATAAGTTGTTGAAATTCTCCTACATCAGGCAAATGAGAATATTGAACAGGCATCCTGTATGAAGAAAGCACATCATCAGGTGATGGAAGTATCTGAAATCATCCAACGGTCTTATGAACCAGGTGATAAAAGTGGATATCGATTGATGCATCCAGCTAATGTCCGGACCAAGATCCGCAAAATTAGGAGGACTTTTAAGAAGGTCTCAGAAATTTCATGTCAGCAACCACCCCAGCTTGCCAGACAGGGGACTCTTTCAAACCAACTCTCAGAATTATCAAATGTAATTCGACGAGTTGAGCGAGAACAGCAAGAACAGCCCCAGTCCACCGGACTGGGGACTTTTTCAAATCCTCAATCCCTCCCTCAGAGAAAGTCAGTCTTCTCTCGATTAGGGAAGAAGCCTCTAGAGGAATGAAGAGCCAAGTTTTCAAGAAATTCTCTCCAAGTGATGGTTCACCAAGAAGTTCCTGACCGATCAAGTCAATGGAAAGCCATGTCTCTTCAAGAACATGGAAGAAGAGAATGTCACAGAAATGCTGATAGAAATGATTCCATGCATTATCCATCCATTAATGTCATCAGTGTCGTTGCTGCTAATTCACCAGATGAGGCTCACTCAAAGGGATCAGACGAAGAGGTTCCTACTCAAGAAGTTGTGCACATAGACCAAAATGAATAAGGTGTGCGCACACATAATGAAAGGCTTACCCAAAAACTTGGGTATTCATTCAGGTAACCCACTTCCCCCACTACTAAAAGAATCCAACAAGGGGAAAGGAAAGAATCATGTTACTTCTCACCCTTCCTCTGGAGAAGGCCAGTCACTCTCATTAAAGAAAAGGTTTGTACAGCAGGAAGAAGAAATGAAGTAACATCGGAGAATAAATGCAGAACTACTCCAAAGTAGTCGTCCTCCTAAACGTGCTGAAGCCAGTCAGCCAAGAGAATTTGTTGTCGCTACTGAGATAGATCAGGAATATCCTCCTTTATCAGTACACCCTCACTGATCTAACCCTACGGGTCATGTGCAACAACAGCCTGTGGTTTTATCATCAGTTGCAGTACCAGCCGCTGTACCTGTTCAAGCTCTAGTCAGTGCACCTGTTCATGTCCAATCCCAACCAGATGTCTCTCAAAATTTGATAACTACTATTGAGTCTTTGACATATCGGTTTGAGGCTATGGAGGTAAAGCGATCTTAAGTTCAAGCTGAGAAGAAAACTTACCCTGAATGGGTTGATGATATCCCCCCCCATCAAATTTTGCAAGTATAACATTCCCAATATTTAATGGTTCGGGAGATCCAGAGGAGCACTTAACACATTTTGTTTCCAATTGTGATCCCATGATGGGAACTCCTCAGCAACAAGAAGTAGTTAATCTCTGGTGCTTCATACATTCATTACGAGGTCCTTCTTTTGTCTGGTATACGAGCTTGCAATCCCGGTCAATTATCGGATGGGAGGATCTTCGTTAGCAATTTCTGCTTCAATTTAGTTCCATGTTGCCAAAGACAACAGTGTTCGATCTTATAAACTGTAAGCAAGGGGAGAATGAAAGGGTTTCAGATTTCATTGCTCGCTGGAAGGGATTAACATATTCCCTGAAACCGGCACTCCCTCAAGAAGAACTGTTGCCAATCTGTGTGGCAAATCTGCATGATGAACTATGCACACCATTGATCCCTCTGAAATACACAGTAGGGTTTCGAGACCTTACTTCAATTGCTCAACAAATTAGAGATTCTCTTATAAAGACCAAGGATAAATCTCGTGTAATTCCACCAGCTCTAGGAAGGAGAATGGGAAGAGCAGAGACTGCTATAGTTCTGCTCAAGCAAGCACCTGTACTTGTTTCTACCTCAAAGCCTTCATCTTCTCGAAAGGCTTCACCTCTTGAGCATCAGCAACAAAGAACGTTTCATCAAAACGATCAAATAGATCAAAGACCGAAACATATTGATGAAATGAAGAGCAAAGTTTATTCTTTCAGAAATGAACAAGTTCCTTGCTATTTCATTTCATCTCTGGAGAATAACTTGGTTCAGCTACCAAGGCCCAAAAGGCCAAACAAGGAGGGAGATAAAGACCATCCCAATTATTTCCCATTTCATCAAATATTAGGGAATCCCATCCAGGAGTGTTTTATCTTTAAAGACCTCCTGCAAAAGATGGTTGATTATGGGAAAGATAAGTTGAAGGGTTCTTCGGCTCATGTAGCGTGTGTTACCGCTACAGATCTAGTGGAAGGAGGTGAGTGGCAGGAAGTCAAAAGCATAACTACGCAAAAATATTATGATTGGATGGTCAGAAATACAATTAATCAGACTCATGCCATTTTGCGAATTCAATTGAAGAAGCCAATTGTGTCTCCTACTAATGCCGCATTGAAGCCTCCATCAAAAGGAAAATTCTCAGAAGTGCAGTGTAATTCAAAGAAGAAAGAGGAATCAGAAGATAATGGGTATATATCAAGGCCTAAGCTGTACTTGACTCTGGCAGATTTCATGCCATCTACTTCAAAGCCACGGGCACCGCCCCATCATACGACATAGCCACAGTTGGCCAGTCAGGCAGAGTCTTCATCGGATGAAGAACTAATCATTGGTTCTGTTAATATGATTAACTTAACAGATCCTTATGATGGTTGTAGCTTCAATTTTGATGAGCCTGAATTTCCTCTATCAAACAGAGGAGGTAAAAGAAGTTTCAAGGGTCAGTGATACAGAGGAAGACGTGGGTATTCCAGAAACCACAATTTAAATTCAACCATTGCCTGAAATGTTTATGCAGCGGAAACTCGAAATAAAGCTCTTCAGTGAGGTCAGCAAGAACAAGCTAGTTCTTCCACCAGTAATAGATTTAGTCCTGGTACAGTAATTTTGGAAGATCGACTGGAAGTTCCACTTTCATCCTCTCAATGAGCAAATGGATCCAATCGATCCAATCTTCTGATGCCAGGAACATTGCCGACTCCTGTTCCGTTACAAGAGGCATCAACTGCCAAGGCACTTGCTAAACCACATATTCTTGTTGGGAAACGCAAACCTCTGGATCAAATGTATGATGTATTGAAACACTTGGCCCATGTAACGGCCAAGTTATCAATTCTGGAGGCACTGAATCTGTCAAATGATCTTCGAGAGGCACTCATTGAGGCTTTGTCAAGTCCTCAAGAGTTTGAAATTGAAATTGCTGCTGCTGAAGTCTACCATGTAGAGAACAGTCCTGCGGAATGTCATGCAGTGATATCATTCACAGATGAAGATGAAGGTGATGTCGTGCATGGGCATATCAAACCATTGTACCTATCTAGAAAAGTCAATGGTGTGGATATCCGAATAGCTTTTATTGATAATGGTTCAGGAGTCAACCTCATCCCCATTCGTACACTTCGTCGATTGGGACTCACCGAATATGATTTATCTCCTTCTAATTTAATGTTTCAAAGGTATGATAAAAATGAGCAAGAACCACTGGGCGAGATTACACTCATAACCCAGTTTGGTGATCTTGTATCCAATTCAGATTTCATGGTGGTTGACCATGACACATCTTTCAATATTTTTCTTAGAAGACCCTGGCTACATCAAAATGCAGCTATCCCTTCATCGTACCATCAATGTCTTAAATATTTTTTCAATGGTCAGATTGGGACATTGTATGGTGACAAATTTACGTTCAAGACATGTGAATCTTAGTGCATTGAGGTGGAATTCTATCACACAAAGGGAGAAGGGAAATCCATAACAAAAGAGATTACCAAGATTAATGCTCCATTTGGTTTTGAAAACATTCCAGTAAATCCATTTTCACATGTGAGTTCAGATTATGTGCTACCTATCAGTCAAACCAATAGGGTAGACACAAATCAACATACTCTTATGGAAAGATCCATAATGTCAATTATGGAAATCGAGCCAGACAAAATGGGAGAAGTTGGTAATCCACCAAGCTGTGACGAAAGCCCAAATGGGGATGTCTTTATTTAGTCTACTGAAAATCAACAAGTCTATACTTCGTCAATCAGTTCAGAGGAAGATATAGAAGCATATGAGGTACACAATGATGTCGATTCTATATCCATAATCACCTCCATAATACCCAAGGAAGATTCTTCAACATTGAAATAGTAAAAAATGGAAGCTTCTCCTTCAAGATGTTCAAATTTTAATATCTCTTTGGATTGTGAAAATTCTGCTTCATCATCTACAATGCAAGTGGAAACAGAGGAGATAGCACATGTTGAAGAAGAAGAAGATCTCAGGGATGCTCCCCCAGAATTTGAGGAAGGCATCTCTACCACTATGGATACACTCAGAGAGATAAATCTGGGCGCTGAAGAAGATCCACGCCCCACTTTAATCAGTGCAGCCATGACTCTTGAAGAACAAGAGATGTATATTTCCTTTCTTACAAAAAAAGACATATTTGCTTGGAATTATACAGAGATTTCAGGGCTAGATCCGGATGTTGCTACCCATCATTTGGGTTTTCCATAATAACATCGAGGATTCAAGCAAGCCGCGAGAAGAACACACCCAACCTATGCTTCTAAAATTGAGGCTGAAGTGGATAAGCATATCAAAGCTAACATCATTAGAGAAGTTCAATATCCCATTTGGTTGGATAATATTGTCTCTGTGAAGAAGAATAACGGGAAAATTAGAGTTTGCATTGATTTCAGAGATCTTAATCTGCATTGTCCAAAAGATGATTTTTCATTTCCGATTACAGAACTCCTGATTGATGCAACAGCTGGCTATGAAGCGCTATCTTTCATGGATGGATATTCTAGATGTAATCAAATCCGAATGTCTCCAAAAGATGATGAATCTACAGCCTTCAGAGCCCCTCAGGGTGTGTTTTTCTATCAGGAGGTGGCCCTTGGCCTAAACAATGATGGCGCAACATATCAGCGTGTCGGGCATCACATATTCAAACCCTTTTTAGGGAAATTCGTTGAATGTTATGTGGATGACTTGGTGGTCAAATCCAAGCAATGACCCAATCACTTGGCTGATTTGGATGACATTTTCCGCAAGATTCGACAGCATAATTTGAAGATGAACCCCATAAAATGTGCTTTTGGGGTTAACTCAGAAAAATCCCTTGGCATTGTTGTGCGCCATCGTGGTATCGAAGTCGATCCTGAGAAGACCAAGTCAATCCTTAGTACGTCCCCTCCTCGAAATTTGAAATAATTGAGAGGACTTCAGGGACACTTAGCCTACATTCAGTGCTTCATCGCCAAATTGGCAGGCAAAAGTCTACCCTTCACCAAATTGATGAAGAAGGGAGTCACTTACTAATGGACTGAAGATTGTCAGGATGCATTTGAAATTCTCAAAAAATACCTCCTAAGTCCACCGGAATTAATTCCACCAGTTGAAGGAAGACCACTTATCCTCTATGTGACAGCTTTAGAGCGATCATTGGGAGCCTTTCATGCTCAGAAGAATGATGCTGGGAATGAAAACAACCTCTACTACCTCAGTCGGACTATGCTAGAAGCAGAAACCCAATATTCGAGTATTGAGAAGTGCTGCCTTGCATTAATCTTTGCAGTTCAGAAATTGAGACACTATCTGCAACATCACGAGGTCCAATTGGTATCTCGCAATAAACCACTCAAATTCATCCTCATTCATCCAATGCTTACAGGACGTCTGGAAAGGTGGGCGGTTATTCTGAAGCAGTTTGATATTCAGTATGTGTCTAAGAATGCAATAAAAGGCCAAGATCTGGCTGATTTCCAGGAAGAACACCCTTCAGTGGAAGATACATCTTCAGATATTGAACTCCCTGATGAAGAAATCTTCTCTATTCAGGACAATCCTCAAGTCTATGAAATGTATTTTGATGGTGCTTCCAGAAGCCCAACGGGAAAGAAAATGGAAGATCCAAAATTCAACAAAGTTGGATTAGGAGTTGTTCTCATTACCCCTAAAAAGGCGGTGTTACCTTACTCCTTTTTATTGCAGGATGGTGGTACCAACAACGAAGCAGAATACAAAGCTCTCATTACAGGCTTGGTATTAGCGCTTCAAGCAAAAGTGAATCACTTGAAATTGAAAGGTGATTCAGACCTGGTAATCAAACAAATAAATGGGGATTATGCAATAAGAAAAGAATAATTGATCCCTTTGTATGATTACGTCAGAGAGTTAATGGAAGAATTTCCTACGGAACTGACATTTTCTTATGTCCCTCAATCACAGAATGCCCAGGCTGATGCATTGGCTAATATTTCCACAGCTCTAGAAGATCTAGATCGGGATGAGACAAGAATCAGTATTGCCCACCGTCGTACAATTTCACCTTATATTCGAATCAGAACAGAGAAAATTAATGAAATTAGTCCCATTCCTGAGCCATATGGTCATAATATAGGATGTATGACACCTATCCGGGAGTACCTTCAAAATGGAACACTTCCACATGATAGGGCTGAGAAAGAGAAAATCCAACGATGAGTGGTAAACTTTACTCTTTATGATAGACCAGATCACCTTGAGAATGTTCTCTATAAGCGTGGTTTTGATGGAGTTCTCTTCAGATGCATTGATGGTGAGGAGACAATGGCTGTCATAAAAGAAGTGCATGCTGGAGAATGTGGTGCCCACCAGGCTGGACATAGATTGTCCGATCAGATTCGAAGGCTTGGATACTTTTGGCCCTCAATGATACAAGATTGTGTTGATTTCACAAAGAAATGTCAATCATGCCCGGTACATGACAATTTCATTCATCAGCCCCCTAGTGTTGCTTCATATAGCCAAATACTCATGGCCATTTGCCACGTGGTGAATGGATGTGGTGGGACCTTACCCTTCCGCTACGGCTAAGCAGTTCAAGTACATTCTTACTGCTACTGACTTCTTATCCAAATAGGCAGAGGCAATACCTCTCAAAGAAGTCAGTTCTAAAATCATTTTTACCTTCATTAAGTCTAACATCATCACCAGATTTGGTGTTCCTAATACCATTTTGACGAACAATGGCACCAATTTCTGTTCTTCCGAGGTGAAGAAATTGCATCAAGAATACAACATCAAGTCCAATCTTTCATCTCGGTATCATGCAGCAGCTAATGGCCAGATAAAAGCCTTCAACAAGACTCTATCAAACATACTGAAAAAGATGGTGGATAAAGATAAGAAATCATGGCCTGACAAACTCTTTCATTCTTTATGGGCTTATCGGACCACCACCCGCACTGCAACGCGGTCAAATACATATTTACTGTTATATGGAACAGAAGTAGTTTTTCCCATTGAGGTTCAGTTACCTTCGCTCAGAGTTGTTATTTGTGATCAGTCATCTACATATGAACAATCTAAGAATCGGTTGGATGAGTTGGAACGATTAGACAAGAAAAGATTATGCACTCTGCATCACTTGGAAGTCTATCAGAATCGAATTACGCGAGCCTTTAACAAAAAAGTTCGCCTTCGTTCATTCACACATGGAGAATTGGTATTGGATCTTAGAACTCCAATGATACCAGGAATGAAACCTCTCAAGCTTGAACCAAAATGGGAAGGACCTTATTCAATACATAAGGACTATTTCAATGGAGCGTATTCTCTTCTCAATGGATGGAGAACTCATCACGACTCCAACTAATGCCATATTTCTGAATAAGTATTTTGTATAAACACAAAATATTGTTCCCAGAACCAATATATTCACATTGTTGTATTTGCGTCCAGCATGACTTTAAACTGTATTTATGTCCTGCATGACACTAAACTGTATGAATTGTAC
Organism: Viscum album; assembly: GCA_963277665.1. Lineage (NCBI taxonomy): Eukaryota > Viridiplantae > Streptophyta > Magnoliopsida > Santalales > Viscaceae > Viscum > Viscum album. The sequence goes on along the minus strand of OY728139.1, from coordinate 981,038,629 downwards.
TACATGACATTAAACAGTACTTAGTCCTAGCTACATGACTTTAAACTGTACAGAAATGTTCTTTCGTCCAACATGACGTTAAACTGTGTCAGTTACTTCAATCGTCAAACATGACGTTAAACTGTAAAAATCCCCAGAACCAATATTTTCATATTGGTTCACCTTAGTCTTGGATACATGACTTTAAACTGTATAGCAATTTTCTTTCGTCCAACATGACGATAAACTATATAAATGTCCTCAACGTCCAACATGACGTTAAACTGTAAAAGTTTCTTAAATTGTCCTACATGACATTAAACGTTACATAGTCCTAGCTACATGACTTTAAACTGTACAACAATGTTCTATCGTCCAACATGACGTTAAACTGTGTTAGTTACTTAAATTGTCCTACTTGACGTTAAACTGTTAAAAAGACTCCAATTTGTCCAAAATGACGTTAAATTATGTGGTCCATGTATACGACCTTAAACTATTCCAATGTTCTATCGTCCAATATGACGTTAAACTATATTTTACCCTATTGTCCTATCTACATGACATTAAACTGTACAGAAGATCCTTATTGTCCGAGATGACATTAAACTATATTTTGTCCCTGCTATATGACATTAAACTGTGTAGCGCCAATAGTCCTTACTGTAAGACTTTAAACTGCACAGTCCCTTTTTGTGTCCTACACGACATTAAACTATGCATCGTTAGGGTTGTTGCTATCTCTAGTTTCTCACATTGAGTTTAACTCACGTGAGCATAGAGAAAACGTCAACAATAACACTTCCTTCTTTAATTGAACTACGCTGACTTTGAACCTTGCCATCTAGGCTGGGTACGTAGGCAACCACCTGAGGATCAAGCCCAGAAAATATATTTTCACATCGGTTCACATTAGTCTCATTCAATTTTGACTTGTGAATCCGTTTTCATAACTGATATCCTCATATTGGTTCACCTTTGTCCTTACTATATGACGTTAAACTATACAACATTTTTTGTCATGTATGACAATAAACTACGGCATTCTTTGATATTATCACCTGAAAGGGAATCATTCTTTACATTGATTGCATACATGGTATTACCCAATCCTTTTATCTTGGGTTAAACCATCATTGCACTAAAGTCACCTGGTCACCCTTCACATGTATGAACTAAATCTGTACAGAGGGTTTTTCTAGAACTACGTGGGCTTGATTCCCTTCTTCATGGGATAGGTAGGAATATTCGTGCATCCCTTGAATCCAGCCCCATGTTTTTGGGCCTAACCCCAAATTCTACTTTCAGTCCCTTGGCTGAAAAGTCCCTATAAGACACACAATGTGTATTTCTTTAACATGGTCTGAGTTCTACAACCACAAACTAAGATCTCTGAAACTCTTGTCCCACATGATGATAAACTGTAGTGTAAGAACTACGTATGGCTTGATTCCCATCCTTATGGGATACGTAGTGAAGTCCAGTACCTTAATTCAGGACCCAGCCACAACGTGATTTTGGTTACTATTTGTCTGTGTACTTTTTACATACACTAGGCAATACCGATTTTCATGTTTCATAACCCTAACCTTGAAATATTTTTCAGATCTTCATATCCCTTTTCATGACTTCTTGTCGCAAAATTTTTGATACCTAATAGTTCTTTTTCCTGACTATGCAGCACGTGCCCATAGGCGGCCTTGCGTAAAGTTGTCTACATAACGGATCTGTCAGCTAAAAGATACTATTTATTTGACTATGCAGCCAAAGCCCATAGGTGGCCCGGCATAATTCAACCCCCTAACGGGTTTGTCAAATCATAGTAACTTCATTCTTGGGAGGAAAACAACTTTTGTCCTTATTGGTCTTAATGAAAATATGTAGGGATTTGCACAAATAGTCATCCTCAACATATCTGTTCCATATTCCCTTTTCATGATCTGAAAGTATTCAAGTTTATGGTTTATAATTTCCGTCCCTATGTTTGGGTCAGACCTTAGTAGGAGCAACATTCTTCCGGTTTCTAAATAATCTTTTGTGGAAATGTTTTCTCCATATTCAAGTACATCTTTCCATACTACAAACTCTATACTTTAGAAAATTTGAATCTCCATAAACATTCACTGGCTTTTAGCAAAAGAAAAGTAAATTTCTGAATGTTCTTTTGCCTGACTATGCAACACGTGCCCATAGGCGGCCTTGCATAAAGTTGTTTATATAACAGACATGTCAGCCAAAAGATACTATTTATTTAACTATGCAGCCAAAACCCATAGGTGGCCCTGCATAATTCAACCCCCTAACGGGTTTGTTAAATAATAGTAACATCATTATTGGAAACTACTTTTTCATATAACTTTTAGCTATTTTCCATATCATTCCACTGATTCAAAATTTCTTAAGTCATAGTTTACACATTTACCTTCATACATGATATGGTAATACGTTTTCAGATAAATTACCAAGGAATTGAGTCATTTCTTATACATTTGGTGAAAGCTATTTTGACCTTAATCATTAGCACTTTTTATGTCCGTGTGCACGACATTAAACTGCCCCCAAAAGAGAAGGGATATTTGAGTAAAAAATCAAGTCCCAGCTCACTAAAAAATCATTTTGTATGATTTAGGTAATATTGAGAAATTAAGTGATTCAAAGTTTGATATCCTCATAGTCAAATCCTCTTTTCTCTCCAGATCCAACTCTGAGGGGGGACTTTTGTTGACGCTCCTTTCGTCACAGGTTTTAAAGCAAGGAAAATGGGGAAGATCAGAACTCATAGTGATTCAATCTTTGAAGAAATGTCAAAAAATTGACAAAGGAAAGGTAAGAAGAAGAACCCACAAGCGGCGCGCAAGTTTCACTTTGGTCGCGCAAGTATACTTGTGTGCCCCAATATGGTCGCGCAAGTACTTGCCCACCTCATATGGTCGCACAGGGTACATGCGCTCCCAAATGATTTTTTATCAAAGGTCTCCTCCAGCATATAAATACCCCTGGTGTGCCCTACTTCAGAGGATGGAAAAATTTTCCAAAATCCTGATCTGAGCTCCCAGCACCCTAATATCTTCTTCAAGTCTTCCAAGCACTTCTAAGGTAATTCTTTACCTAGAATGGAAGATCTAAACAAAGAGAACAAGACTTAAGTGTTAAAATTTGTAGCACTTGCGCTCCCAAGAAAAGACTTGCGCGCCTATGCAATGACTTGTGTGCCTGTTCTTGGCTTGCGCGCCTATGGAAGGACTTGCGCGCATCTCTTCTGGAATTTCATGGAGATGTTTCTAAGGGTGTTGGTCAAAGATCGACCAAGTAAAACACTACTGGTTCACAATCGCACAAGTATACCTGTGCGCTGCCTATGCACTTGTGCGCCACCTAAGCGCTGCCTATGCACTTGCGCGCCGCCTAAGAACCTGCGCCCCACCCAGGACCTACGCGACTCGGGACATGCGCGTCGCTAAAGGACTTGCACTCCCTTATGATATTGGGTGCCCTTCTTGTCCAGTTCATCTCCTTAATACCATTCCACCTCTCTTATTCAAGATTTAGTCTTCAAGACACTCTTCAAAGCCATCTTTGGTATGTTTTCTTGATTGAATTCCTTATGTGAATGGAATTCTGTGGAAGATTTCATTCAACCTCAAAATTCAAAATATGAGAGAATCTTTAATCTAGGACTCCTCTTCATGAGTAAGCCCTAATCCAAAGTTCCCTTAACCTGGACCTCCTTTTCAAAAGTAAGCCCCAGTCCTCAATTATCAAATTCTCAAACTTGGGCCTCCTTTTCAGGATTAAGTCCCAGTCCCCTAATACTTGGGCCTCTTTTTCAGGAGTAAGCCCCATGTCTCCAAAAACTTATAATTCCCTCAACCTGGGCCTCCTCCATAAGAGTAAGCCCTAGTGTTGAAAAGTTCCCCTTTTATTTAGGTCTCCTTCTCAGGATTAAGTCCAAGTCCCTTAAATTTTGGGCATCCTATTTAGGAGTAAGCCCCAAATCCCCTAATTTAGGCTTCCTTTTTCAAGAGTAAGCCCTATGTTCCCTAAATTTTTGGCATCTTCTTTAGGAGTAAGGCCCACACATAATTTCATTTTACTTAGGCCTCCTTTTCAGGATTAAGCCCTAAGTCCTCAAAAGATCCCAAATATGGGCCTCCTTTTCAAGAGCAAGTCCCAGTCCAAGTTATCTAAATTTTGGGCATCCTCCTTAGGAGTAAGCCCCAAGTCCCTTTTTAACCTGGGCCTCCTTTTCAGGAGTATGTCCCAATTATCATATTTCCCTTAACCAGTCCTAATTTTTTTGATCTAGGTCTCCTTTTCAGGAATAAAACCCATTCATAAGTCCCCTCCTAATTTGGGCATCCTCCTCAGGAGTAAGACCCATGTTAGAGTATTCAAATCTCCATGAAGCACATATTCCTTTATGGACATCATTCTTGGGTTTTCTTCCCTGAAGTAAATCCTACCTCTTCAAGTAGCTGGGAAGTCACACATACATAAGCCCCACCTTATTTTGTCATGATTGCATCTTCCTTGGCACAATTGTCTAGTTTTTACCAATACCTCTTGTTTCTCACACCGAGCATGACTCACATGGGCTTAGAGTGTAGAAGTAATTACGACATCTATTCATTGGGCCATCAATCATGCATAAAACCTCATACTTTCTCGAACTACGTGGGTTCTGATTCCTTCTATAAATAATGATACGTAGGTATCCCCTCTGCGGGTACGATCCCAAGTATGAAATAATCCATGTCTCACTGAATGAAAATAAATTTCATGTGCCTCACTGAGTGGATGGAAACCAGTATGGTCATTATCATGACCAAGAGACTCTTATAATGTATCAAAGGATACCATTGGCTAAGGGTCTCTGTCAAATACAGATGATTCTCTATCGATGAAGAACCTTGAATACATATAAAAAGATACTATAAATTTCTACACATTGATAATTGATTGAATGTTCTAAGGAAAAGCTCATCCTTATAATTGTTACTTTAATAAGGATTCACGAATAACTTAAATCTACAAAGAGAGTCCCAGAGTAGACAATAATTCCCCTAAAAAAAGGTGTGATGAGTCCGACCTCCCATCCTCTCGACTAATGCAAATTCCTAAGTCTCATCTGTCCGCAGCTAATGGGAACCTACCTTTGGAAAGTAGGTCCAACAGGATATAGAATCATTGGGTGTTTCCAGTTCTACGAATAATCCTGTTAGATACTGATTGGAACGTTTGAATCTCAAATCAACGAGGTCATTCCCGATTCCAGCGAGGAAACAACAGGACTATCCTGTTAACCCCAACAAGACCATGTTCAGTAGTTACATTTGGCTCATCAATAGACAACATGTAAATATTGATGTAGATTTGTCACACCGTGTTGTGACCATTCATAAGACATTGATTTGGGAAAATATTATTGTAACATTATGAAATCCTTTAATTTTTTTCTAAAAAATAAAATAAATAAACATTTAATTACTCCTTATCATCCCTTCCAGAGTTATTTTATAGTAGATGACTCCAACAAAAAATTGTGAATTAATGGTTTTAGAAGTATTCAAAGAGTCATTCACATAGTTCTAATTATATTTCATCTTAAAAACGCTATAGGAAAAATAAACACCAACCCACAACTTATATATGCATAACTGATAATCCATGAACCACAGGATGTATTTACTAGTCGGTGTCGGGATATATCTTTTCAGGAATATTGTTGCTGGAAATACATTATTTGAAATACATGCATTCATCACTTTGATTGATAATTTTTTATTTTTGAAACAACAACTATGAAATGAAAATAATGAACGAGCAAAAAACCATTATACCCCTACCATAATGTAATTATGTGTTATGCATCGCTTGAAAAAGAAATGGTATGTATTTTAATTATATCATAATACATTTCGGTGACATGAAAAACATCATAATAATATTCCAAAATTTTATGAATAATTATGAATTCCAATCCAAAGAATTTTCTTTCCCATTTCATGTTCTATAGAATGAGGATGTGTTAATAAAGATGGGATACTAATATACAAAAACTCATAACGAGTCTGGGAAGCATGTTTAAGTATGACATACTATTTTTTTCTTTAAATCCCTATTACATAACAATGATTAACTATTTTACAATATTTTTATCCAATGTAGTCATAAGAATCATCATCATCGATACCAGATGAACACCTACTTTCAGTTTCCTTAAAGTGGCCAAAACAATATAGTCGTATTAGAGGTGTGGGTTTTGAGGTGACACCCCGAACATATTTTGAGAAAATAAAAGAACATGAGGATAAATATAAATAAATGAAAGATGTGAAACTAATATTATCTTACCTTAAAGAAAAATTTCATTAAAAGAAATAGTTAATAGATTATTTTATTGGGGGAGGTGATAAAGAGAAGATACAACTCTAGAATAACCACTGTATGAAGATCCCACCGTAGCCCCCACCAGCTTTGAGGTGAGCCATTCCACTCAAAGAGCTATCTTAGCTGAGGTAATCAATGTTCTCCCAAGTTTTTCTATGAAATGTGAATTAAATAGACATTGATACCTTTATTATAATGATATTATATAGGGTAAACGTTACTTTGATTTATATCTATCTATACAAACCCTTCGCCTTGTTGCAAGGGCTACCGTGTTTAATATCAAAGAAGATAGTCTGCGAATAGACCACATCCAAAAGGAAATGAGAGAGTTTGGATTATTGTAGTTCATGAGCCAAGAACTATTCTACATGTTTCACCTGATTATTCAAATATTCACATGATCAAACAATCCATTGGAATATTCATATAATGACAACCAAATCATATAAAAAAATGTCGATAAGAAGGTATTCATTTCCAAAAAATTTTCATACTAAACAATTAACAATTAATAAAAAATGTTATGAACTGAAGAATGTTAATACAGAATAACAAAGGGAAGGGATTGGAATAAAATTTTGAATAGAAATTAGCTAAATGATCAACCAACTGATCAAAAAGATATTCAAAAATCATCTTTACCCCCATCCGATCCATATACATATTTACTAAAATTAATGGCTAATGCAGATAAAATGTTACAATGTGGTAATAAACACATAGTTTATTTTGCATATAAAATGTATGAACAATACATTAGAGGCTAAATTTCGCTTTAGAATGGTAATAAAATCCTCATGTATATATGGATAGTATTCTTAATTGCAAACGCATACATGAGATGTATTTTCATCAATTGTTTTTCCAATAGCTGATATACTATGTTAATTATGACTATATACATTTCATATTTATTGTAGGAATATATATGAATAAAAATTGAAGGGATTACACCATGAACATAAATTTTGACTCATTAGTTGTCACATCACTTCTACATACAGAAAAATACAGAATTAACAAAAATGATTGAAATAGTATTAAAACTGGCCAAATCATTAGAAAGAATACTTATGGATAATAGACTCTTATTAATGCCAATGATTCAGTGGTAAAACTATAAAATTTAATCATATAAAATATAATTTCATTTCATTAATTACCTATTCCTCTATATTTTTTGGAAACATTGGATGCTCATTGCAGTCAATTTGGTTAACCTAAGGATTTATTTCCTAGATTCAATTCTCGGATAGCCACCAAACCAACCCCACATATTGATGTTTTTAAATTTATAATATACTATATACAATGTTTTACAACTAAAATTAAATTTTTATATTTTATATTATATTTTAATGAGAATTATATTATGACAGGGTGGTGTTTAAATATCATGAAAATCATGGCATGAGGATAGACCATGTGCATAAAGATCCTGAAAAGTTCTATAAGTGGATAGGTATCGAGGTAGATATAATAAGATTCCCATTACCAACACATATAAAAAATAAATTATTTTTATCAATGTTCCTTCAGCTTATGAAACAAAAAATGTAAATATTATGCTTATTATGTTTATAAATTTATGAGGGATATCATATTACATCAACAATCTAGCATCACCAAAGTTGTTTTTTCTATGATAATTAATATTTCATTAAAAATATATTTTAATCCTTTATGTTTTTATAATTTTCCAATACTACTATTAGTTTTGAAAATTATTTTAATCAGAAGAAAAATTGATTTGATTGAAATGAATGGAAAACATGCCTGATAGCTTAATGTACACCTATATCATGGACATGTGACTTCCATATATGTAATAAATTGATTCATATTTATGTTTTACTTATTTATTTTTAGTATTACACATATAATAATTATTTTATTATATAGATAGATTTTTTTGAGTTGGGATTTGTAGGAATCATTCATACCTAAATTCTACACATGATATGACTTGTATAACTCTAGGTGCGTCTTTTTATTTAAAAATGACAGTAATTTTAGTAAAAAACCCAAATAACATACCAAAAATCAACCAAACACATTAATATTATTTTGATAAATTTTCAAAATGACCCAAAGGATAGTTTTGATTGTTAGGAATCAACGGTAACTTAATTTGATGCACGGTGTGACTGGTATGGCACTAAATGTCCGTTATCAGTTTAAAATTGTCTATTTTGTTCAAAATATGTTTCACTCACTAAAAACCAACAAATTTAATCTAATTATCTTGATAATTTATAAAAATTATTATTTTGTCATTTTGACATGTAAGAAGTAGTTTCACATCAAAATAAAAAAAATGTGATCCATATGGCTCAAAGTGCATGTTTTCAATTTCAAATGATATTTTAGTAAAAAGAACATGTGACAAACTGAAAATCACAAAAACCAATTCATATTGTTTTGATACATTATGAAAATGATACATCCTTCATTTTTGAAATGTAAGAATAAACCACATCTCAATATGATGCATGGTGTGATCAGTATAACTCTATGTGTGTCTTTTTATTTGAATTTGATATTAATTTTAACAAAAATAAAAAGTTACATACTGATAACGAAAAAAATGCATTAAAATTGTATTGATTATTTAGGAAAATGATTGATAAGTCATTTTATTATGTTTTGGCACCATCCTCATCTCAATTAAATGCACAAGATGACAGTATGACTCAAATTGTGTCTCTTTATTTAAAATTGACATTAATTTTATTAAAAAGAAAGAGTGAAAAACTAGATAGATATAAAGAACATTCATATTATTTTGATACTTCAGTAAAATGATCTATAAGTAAATTTATATGTATATAAATCAACCATACCTAAATTTGGCAAACAGTGTGACCGGTATGACTCAATGTTTGTCTTTTTATTTAAAATTGTCTTTAATTTTATTAAAAAGAACAAGTGACATACTAAAAAAGGAGAAGACCCATTCATATTTTTTTAATACTTTATATAATTATAAATATGTCATTTTGATGTGTAGTAATCTAATTCACTTCAATATGATACACAATATGAGTAGTATAACTCCAAGATGTTTTTTTATTTAAAAATGACATTAATTTTAGTAAAAATAACAAGTTACATATTAAAAAAAAGAAAGACATTTAGATTATTTTTATAATATTGAAAAATGATATATATGTATTTTTGTGTTTTTATGAACCATCTTATCCTCAATATGATGCATTGTGTGAATGGTATGACTCTAAGTCTATATTTATATTTAAAATTGACATTAATTTTAGTAAAGCGAACAATTGATATACTGATAACTAAGAAAACAAACTTATATTTTTTTGATACTTTAGTAAAATGAAACACTTGTCATTTATTATGTGTAGTAACCAATCACTCCTCAGTCCATTAAATGGTGTTAGTGGTATGAAAAAAAGGTTTTATTTTTATTTAAAAATAACATTAATTTTAGTAAGAAGAACAAGTGACATACTAAAAACTATGAAAATGAATTCAATTTTTTTTAATATTTAGTTAAACAATCCATAAAAATTTTTTGACGATTAATAATCAACAAAACCTCAATACGATGCACAATATGACTGATATTACTGAAAGTGTCTGTTATGATTTTAAAATTTAAATTTTACTTTGAAACACATGTTACTCATTAAATCCAACCAAAAATTCAGTGATTGTCTTCATAATTTTAATAAGGATTCATAAGTCATTCGTGATGTAAACTAATCATTATAATGTAAAACCAACACACAATGTGACCGATATGACTCTAATTGCATGTTTCCAATTTCAAGAGACATTTTAGTAAAAAGAACAAGAGACATACTAAAAAGTAAGAAAATGAATTCATATTATTTTGATACTTTAAAATAATATACATATTTTATCTATAACATGTAGAAATAAAAACCACCAAAATCATTTGAATAGTGTGATAGATATGACGCTAATTTTGTATTTTTATTTAAAATTGGTATTAATTTTCGTAAAAAGAATATGTAACATACTAAAAACCAAGAAAATAGATTCCAATTGTTTTGATACTTTTAAAAAATTATCCAAACGTCATTTTTAATGTGGAGTAATAAAATGAACCTCAATATGAATCACAGTTTGACTAATATAACATTAAATGTCCGTTATTAGATAAAAATTGACTTTTTAGTTCAAAACGTGTCACTCACTAAAAACTAAGAACAAATTCTACAATTTATTGACAATTTAGTAAAATTATCCATAAAATAGTCCTGACATGTAGGAATAAGCCTCACATCAAATAAATATGAGATGCGAATGATATAACTCAATGTGCTTGTTTCTAGATTTAAATGATATTTTAATTAAAAACAAATGTGACATAATCCGAACTATGAAAATGAATTCATATTATTTTTATAATTTTGTAAGATGATCCATAATTCATTTCTATTGTTTAGGAATCATCCTACCCTCAATCAAAAACATATTGTGAATGATATAGTTCTATGTGTGTATATTTTTTTAAAATTGACATTAATTCTATTAAAAAGAACATGTGACAAACAGAAAACCGAGAAAACACATTCATATTCTATTACACTATATGGAAAATATCCAGATGTCATTTGTGACATGTAGAAATAAACCTTACCTCAATATAATGCCTAGTGTGACCAGTATGACATAGTGTGAGTCTTTTTATTTAAAATATACATTAATTGTAGTAAAAAGAACATGTTAAATACTGATAATTGAGATTACATATTCATATTGTATTTTTAATATAAGAAAATTATACATAAGACATTTTTTATCTGTATGAATCAACCTCACCTCAATATGATGTTTGGTGTGACCGATATTACTCCATGTGTATCTTTTTATATACAATTGACTTTAATTTTAGTAAAAAGAACTAGTGGCATACTGAAAACCAAGAAAATACATCTGTATTGTTTTGATACTTTAGTGAAATTAACCATGAGTCATTTATTATATTTAGGAATAAACCTATCATCGATCTGACACATGGTGTGACTCGTATGAAACAAAGTGTCTATCATCAATTTAAAATTGGTATTTTAGTTCAAAATGCATGTCACTCACTAAAAACTAAGAAAACATGATCCGATTTACTTGATAATTTAGAATAGTGATTCATAATTCATTTTTTATGTGTAGGAATTATTCTCGAATAAAACCAACACATGATATGACAAAATATCACAACGTGTGTGTTTCTAGTTTGAAATGACATTTTAGTAAAAAATACAAGTGATATATTGAAAAATTAACAAACACATTTAGATTATTTTGATACATTAGCAAAAAAATCCATAGGTAATTTTTTATGATGGCGAATTAGTCACACCATAATCTAATTCACCCTATGTCCAGTATTACTCCAAGTGTGTATTTAATATCAACATTAATTTTATTAAAACGAACAAGTGACATACCCAATACCAAGAAAACACATTAAAGATATTTTAATACTTTATAACAAATATCCACAACTCTTTTGTGATATATAGGAATGAACCTCACCTCAATAGAAAGCATGTTGTGGCTGGTATAACTCTAAGTGTGTCTGTTTATTTAAAATTGAATTTTTTTATTGTATTTTTTCATATTAATGTTTAATTTATTTCATTAATGTATTAACAAAATAAGGTTTGTTTACCTATATAGGTGGATTTTTTTTCATGGGTTGAGGTAATTTTTTGGAAACTAATACCATGGGTGGACTTTTTTGAGAGGGGATCAGAGGTACCAAAGATGATGAATCATTTATATTTTTAAATGATTGTAGATAGTTATTGTATATATAATTATACAAATTTTTTTTTGAAATGAATACAGTATTGAATTTTTTGTAATATTGATTTAAAATTTATTTAAATTAAATTCTATATTCTTAATACAGGTTATAGGTATTTGTTGTAGTGTTTTATTATAAAAACAACACACTATTGTAGGTTGGGAATTTATCAGCACCATTTCTAGCACTAATAAATGTGGAACATTATTAGTGCGGTTGAAATCACTGATAAATGTGGTCTTTATCAGTGCTAATGAAATAATTTATAAAGTGTCACTTATCAGTGCTAAAGTAGTGCTGATAATGGGAGACCTTTATTATAAATTTTTTAGGGCTAATAATTTGGACCCCCCTTAAATGGAATGGAGGACAACAATGTTTTTTAGCAGTGTTAATGGAGTTTTTTCATGAAATTAAATGGAATGTATGTAGTAGTGTGGTATATAAGAAACACCTTTCATGGAATGGAAATTAAAATTTCATTCAATTTAGAGATTTTCGAAACCCCAATAGAGGATCTTTCACATTAAATTCATAATTAGATTATTTAGATCTGGAAGAAATTATTTCATCATATTAAAATAATTTCATCAATGAGAATGTTGAACTACTAATAACCCTTTCATATTACCTTTGTTGTAATATAAGGATTCAAATGTAGAATTCCTCAATCAGTTATCCACACGGGTTTTGATGATCACCATGTAATGTCAATTGATTTTTGTGTTCTAGAGAAACAAATCATCTTATATTGATCATATTGATTTCTAATCCTTTGAAAATAAAGGAATCTCTATTATGTTTCACATTCTAGTGAGGGAGACAGAATGATAAATTCAAGCTAGAAATCCATTGTGTACAACGATTCTCTATATCTCGATTAGACCTACACAAGAGGCGTGACCATCTATTTATTGAGCTAGGGATTAGGTTATAAATATTATTTGTCCTAATGTTATTCATTAAATAATATACTAATCTTTATTATAACCCATGCCAATAATAATAATAATAATAATAATAATATCATTATATTATGGAAAATGTGTTAACTTGCGCAATAACATATATTATTTAACCATCATCAAATTAATATTTTTGACCGAATACGATGTTGGCTTGTTCGAAATCCTCTATCAATTATTAAGCACCTGAATAAATATATTAAAAATATTATTCATCAATAAATATTTGTGATCAATAAAACATAAATAAAATCATTCCACTATATTGTGAATAATATTTTTTACATTAATTAAATTTAAATAATATTTAATCACTATTAATGAAAACACATAGTGTGTGACCCTTTTAGATTCTTTCTCATTATAATTATATGAGATTTAATAAGACCAGTATTATTGTATAAAAATGGTTCAAGACACCCAACAGAAAAGAACATAATGTTATAAAAATGATAACCACATACGAACACCCACAATGTAATATAATCTCTTTTTTACAATATATCATCATGTAGGTTTCACATTCATGTCATCATCCTATGTGCTCGATATGAATTTCATTAACCATTTGAGATAAACATGTTCTCACACCATTGACAAGGAATTTAATGTGATTGTTCTATTCAAATAAAATGGATGAAATATTTCCATATATATTGATGAGAGAAATAGTTCCATGACTTATCCATTAATAATATGTCATTCGTGACACACCCGACATACCATAAATCCTTCCAACAATATGGCATAACCTATTTCATCTGTAAATCTATGTGCATGAGTCATGAAATATATTGACAATAATATTTAATTCTAAGGACCATTAGACAATATCACATATATGAATATTTGATGAATCCAAAATACAAGGAATTCCCACTGGTGGGTCTATTCTCAAAATCTCCCATCTTGGAGATTACCGAGTGCAAACAACATGAGAAGAGCCTCAACTGCTTATATGTACTCACACCTAATAGTCCTATTCTAGGTGTATCATTATAGAACATTATCTGGCCAGATAACTATTTATAATAATACTATCATAGCCTTTCAAGGTTCTCATCATAGTGGGTATCTTTTATGACCGTATCAATCTGACAAATACCCTAGGTCATTATAACATTAAAGACATTAAAAACAATGAAAAATATGTAATAAGATGTAATTAGTATTTTAATTATTGAATATACTTGTAATCAATGTGTAAATAGTTATTCACAAGTCATAAAGTATAATAAACTCACACTTATAATAGCGCCAACGACATATGAATTTTAGTCTACTAGACCCGACCTAATAATCATGTTTCTACTAAGTCAAGAATTAATTCAATGGGTCCACCATGTTGTATTCTATGGAAATAATTCTCACTAAAACTTCACATCTATGAGAAAAATTCATCATGTGATGGTACTTCCAAAGTATGTGCTTCTTTCATTTATGTGACAATAACACCTCTTCAAGATCCACCACTATAGTATTTTCACAATAGTGTGTTATAGGATATTTACTGCTAGGTAAGAAATTATACTATTTAATGAGGTTGGGTTTTTAGACTAATTTTATAGCCACCATAGAAGCTGTAATATACTTATTCTATATTGTTGAATCTATGACCATAGCCTACTTTTAGATTTTCCATCTCACAAAACTTCCATTCAATGTGATGATGTATGTTGTTTTTGAATTTATATCATATTGATCTATTTTGAAACAAGCATATACAAATCCTCTAGTGACTAGTTCCTCATATCTTCCATAGAATATGAATACATCCTTATCACACCTCAAATACTCAAGAATAACCTTGAATTTCATCCAATGGATGTAACCTAGGACAACTAGATATCTTCCTACCACACTTAATGCATATGAGAAATCTAGCATTGTATAGAACATACCATACATGAAAAACCTATTTACTGAAGTGTATGAGATCCTTTAATTTCAATTTCATCCGTTATGTGCCTTAGGACACATTTTCTTATAAATAAATTGATCCTCCTCAGTATATTTTCAATATATTCACCATTACATAGTTCAAATAGCCTCTTGGATATATTACGATAGATATTTATCACAAGAATATATGTCAGCTCACTTAAGTCCTTCATGGACCATTATTTATTAAACAATGATTTAAGAGTCTTTAAAAATGGTTTTTCATTTCCAACAATTAATATTTCATCAACATATAAAATTAATAAAAATATCACACAACCACCAAATAGTTTATAGACACATGAATCACATTCATTATTTATGAAAATATATTCATTTATGTATTCATCAAAACAAATGATCCATGACTAATATTCTTCTATTAATCCATAAATAGATATTTTGAAATTGCATACCTTGTTGGAATTATTTGAAGACAAAAATCCTTCAGGTTGTGTCATATAAACATCTTCAGTAAGGATGAAATTAAGAAAGTCTATTTGGACATCAATTTTCTAAATATTATAATCATGGAAGTCCATAATTTCAATTATAATTCTGATGGATTTTAGTTTAGCGACTGGTGAAAAGGATTTTTCATAGTCAATGCTTTTACAATATTTAATCCCTTTTGCAACTAGTAGTGCTTTATAGGTATTCAATTTCCCATCCATGTCCTATTTCTTCTTGAATACCCATTTACAACCAACATGATTTACATCCATTGAAGGATCTACTAAAATATAAACATTAGTTTAGTAAATGGAATCCTTTTTATAATTCATGTCATTTTACCACTTGGAAACATCGGCTCACATACTTCTTCCTTGTATGTCTTGTGATCATTAGTTTCAACTAATAACGATTCACTATTATCAATGACTAGAAAACCATGCTTTTCATGTTCTCTAACATCTCTTGTAACCCTATGAAATTCTTGTGTGTCTGGAATAGGTTATTTATCCCTGGGAATTTTTGGAATCTGTTCATATGATAACTCTAGTGCATATTGATCCTCGAAATAATCAATGTCTATCTCACTCCAAAGATCACTTTTATTGATTTTCTCCCTCTAAATGATTATGTAATTTCCTTCCACAAATATATTTTTCCCTAAGGTTATGTATAAGTAATATCCCCTTGATTATTTTGTGTATCCTATAAAGTTACATTGTGTTCCTCATGGTGCATGTTTTTAACTTGAATAGGCCATAAAAAATGTTGTGCAACCCAACACATGTAATAATGATAGAATATGATTCTTTCAATTACATAATTGTTATGGAATACCATCTAATACCTTACATGGCACTTGGTTTATTATTTTTTATACATTTTGATACATTAATCCTCAACAGATAATGAAAGACTTGCATGAATCATCATTGATCTCACCATGTCCAATAGGGAGAGGTTCCTCCTTTCACATACGCTATTCTGTTGAATTTTATATAGTGGAGTGTGTTGAGATAGAAAAAATATCTCTCATAAATAATCCATCAATTATTAATTATGATATTCTTCTCCATTGTTAACGTGGAGTATCTTATTGTTTTTACCAAGTTGGTTCTCAACATTATTTTTTTATTCTTTGAATTTATCTAATCAACCAGTCTAATACCTCATCATGTAAAAATAACCATATATACTAAAATTGTCCGTAAAAGTTATGAAGTTTGAGTATCCACACATTTCATCAGTAAAAAATGGTATTCACACATCTATATAAACTAATTCAATAAGTTTATTGGCATTTTCATCTTTCCTAATAAATTGGGATTTAGTTATTTTTCGTTATAAACATGTGTGACATACACCATGTATTTTTAGTTCAAAATAATCTAAATATACATCTTTATGGAGTATAGTCAATCACTTTTCATTTACATAACCTAGCTAATGATTCCAATTTTGGGTATGGTATGAGTCATGTGAAGTAATTTTGTTATCAATTTCTATAACATGGTTTACATAATACAATACATAAATAACAATATTTAAATGTGAATTACCATTAAAAATGTTATCCTTTTAATGTAAGATAAATTTATTCCAAAAATTAAAAATAAATCCATCATATCTAGTCTGTATATATAAATAATGTTTTTGGTAATAGATGGAACATAGTAACAATATATTAAAACTATGATCATTCTTGTAGGAAACATGAGGAGGTAGTTGATGATTGCTACAATAGTGAGTTTAACTATATAAGATGGTTGTAGATCCACCTATCCTTGGAATTTTTTTTGAAACTACATGGTTCTTGTATTTTAATACATTTGTGATCCCCACAAGCTCTATATAATAAAAAATTTGTAGAAACATATAAATTCCACTAGATAAAAAATTCACTAGAAGCTTATCCTTATTTCTTTTCCTTGGTGTGTTTTTTCTTACAGTGGTCCTTCTTTCCACATGAGAAATATGGAAAATATCATTCCCTTGATTTCTCCTTGATCATTCTATTATTGGAAGGGAATGATAACGATTTTTTTCTTATATCTCTTCACTCACTCTCTCCTATTGATCAATATAAATATTGAATGATATTTCTCTTTCATCTCATTATTTACATATATAAGAGCAGTAACAATATCTAGGATAGATTTATCTATACAGTACATATTAAAATTTAAAACAAATCATTAAAATATCTAATGCAGTGGTGTAAGAATGAGATAAGATCAATGTTATTTAGTGATTTTAAACCATAAAACCACATGATTATCAATATAGCTATGGAACTTGACTACATTATGAAGAAATGGGTAACCCTCTCCTAGATTTGTCTACAAAATATCCTTGTAGATCACAAACTATTCTTGCCTACCTATTTCTTGATATAGAACATTGATATTCTTGATCATGCTACAAGCATCCATGTTTTCAATGGAGTTAATGAGTTTACTAGACATATTTGATTACATGAACCATTTATTGTTGACTGAATTGTGTATATGTTTTTCATATAAAAGGGACTCCTTATCACATTTCTCCTTGACAGGTGGATTATGCATTTAGGATTTCAGCGTGTAATATTTCCATTCATGGTATAGAAAAACCTGAAAGTATATGAACCACTCATAAAAGTCACTAGTACTGAGGAGATTGTATTTCCCATATATAGATAATATGGATAGTGTTTATGATGAACTTTATAGTTTAAATAAATATTAAACATCATATTATTAGTACTTTTCTTGATTACAAATAATGTGAGAAATACAAATAATTAATTTTATTAAATCCCCCACTATTCTATGAAGTCCTAATATCCCTCACAATTGAACCTGGAATGTCAAGTTTCTAAGACATTATAATGGCAATGATCCATATCCCCATTTATGTAACCCCAATGAGGGTTGGTCATCCTACTTGATGGTATTTATGTAGGCATGTCTTTTCCAATTGTTTTCTTGCAGCTAGTTGATCAGATGAGTGGACTCCCCTATCCTAAAATACCAAGATGTATTTTATTAACACTTTTATCAATGTTACATCATGTCTGAGAAGAATACATATTTTTATATAAGATTGTTAAATCAATCCATTGCCATTATAATAACTCCATGTTAAAAGCATGTTTCTTAAGGACGGTTAGTCAAACACATAGTTATAAAGCTTTCATTATCAATATAATAATGGACTACCAAGTCTAACTTAATATATATTTGAGGGATTTTAATTTATTATGAATAAATTGAATATTGTTTTATTCATTACATAACCTATTTATATTATGTGTATTTAGGTAATGAATTATCCATGTTTGGATACAACATTTATGCATATTGAATGTATTTAAATTATATATATTCATATCAATTCATTTATTTATGTCATATCGGTCTTTCATCCATAAAATAAAGAATGGAAAACATAGAAATAAATGAATTATAAATTATCTGACCATGTGCTTATGTAATAGATTATTTATTTGGTGGAAAAGAAGTCAACTATTGAACTAATGGAATAAGTCAGTGTTTCAGTCTTGAAATGAGTTACAACATTCCCCTTGTCCAATAGTGCATCACATGAGTTCGTTAGTGTTGGTGTCCTGAGAACCAATTGTCTTGTACTTTTATTACATGAATGTTCACTCATTAAATATTGTTCATTGTTCTGGTTGATAATAATATAATAATGTCCTGGAATAGTTGTTTCATTGATAAGGTCATGGAACATCCCGGCTATGTTGGGAACCTTGGAATGCTATAATAATATTCTTAAATAATGTTCTACGATTGGATGAAATACAATTATAGGACACATATTACACATATCATCATGTGTGAGTACTCATAAGAATACAAGACTCTCTCTCATGGAGTTCGCAAATGGTAATATCCATGATGGGAGATTATGAGAACAGACATGGTAGTAGCCATTCCGCATGTTTTAGTGTCATCAGACATTGCAATCTATGATCTTGTGTAATGGTCCTTTGACAGAAATATTATCATTAACTCATATGATGACTCGCGCACATAGATTTGCGGACGAAAACCATCATGAAGAGAGTTGACTGGACGTAGGGTATGTTGGGTGTGTCATGAATGGCATGTTGTTAATGGATATGTCGAGGAAGGATTTTTCCCTTCCATATTTATGGAAGTATATATTTTGGGCCCATTGATTTAAATATAACTGTTGCACAAATTCCATGGCCATGGTGTCATAGTGAGTTTATTTCTAGAAGTCAATGAATGATAGATAAATCATATAGGTTTATGACACTACCATGAATCCTGGATGATGTGATATTGAGACCAAGGGATTAAATTACACAGTAAGCATTTGTATAAGGTGACACATCATTGAGGCATCAACTTCATTCTCTTGGGAGCCTTGTCCCATTTCTAGACAGTAATCTCTGACTTTAGGTAATCCCGCATAATGGCAACAAGAAAGATGCCCAGAGGGTCACACAAAAGTGTATCCAAGTGTCTCAAGTATAATAATGGTTATTCATGTATGTGGTTTAATAATTATTCAAGGAAGCCTAATACATTTTAATGTTGGAGGAAGAATAAAATGAAAAGAAGTACACGTCGTGTATTAATGATTACATGCCTTGTATTATTTATTTTGAAAATAAGTACACGTTATGTAATAATGATTACACGTCATGTAGTTATTAATGAAAAAAAAGTACACGCCTTGTATTTATGATGACACGCCATGTAGTTTTTTCAGTCAAAATTTTGAGGAAATATAATTTTATTAAATGATATTTATTATAATCAGTGTGGGCGCATGTAAAGAAATTACTGATTCTAAATGGGGTTTTTAGAAGAGTTAATGAAATAAATAAAATTCATAACATGTTTATTTATTGTCAAAACTATACAACCTCAAACTTGATTATAAATATCCTTATAGCCCCAAATCTTTTCAATATAATTTTTTTTCACAACAATTCTGGAGAATTCTATCATAATCGAAAGAACTCCTTCCTCTAAGAATGCTCTCAATACCGATAGAGATTCTCTTTATCATATCAAGACAATCTAAGGTGGGAAACACAAGAAATTGTTTCTCCATGATAACACCAGAAGACACCAATGGAGATATCCAGAGATACGTGGTGCACATGTGGATCACCGCTAGAGGAAGTCTACCATTGGCTTCTGCGATGTAACGACGAATCATATCAGAACACGATCAAGAAAATCAACGAAAAAAGAACAACCAAAAGGTAATTACTGTCAATTAATTAAATTAATTATAATCAACCTATGACAATCCTATTTTTTTGGTTCTGAGACCTTTCTTCTTTTTTGACTATTTCTATGGATCAATCCGTGGAGATTGGCATTTATCTTCATATTGATCACGGATTGATTATTGGTAATGACAAAAATCACTGTGGGCACATCCACCCACATGATTCCGCTGCGCCTAAATCCTTTAAAAGGTATCAGAGGGTGGTTACAACACAGATTATAGTTATTTAATTTTTTTTACAATTTATTCATTTATATGTGATTCAATTAGTGATAAAACATTCTATTAAACTGAATGAATGAGATCTATACTTTCTCCATCATTTTGTGATTCACATCACAGAAATGGCCTTTTAATTTTAATTTTTATTAAAATAAAAATGAGGAACTCATATGGAGGAGCCTCTATTTCTATCTACACAAGAGGGGAATATACACCATGTACTTAAAACTACACACAGTGTTCTTAGGATGAACGAATCGGTAGTTGTCCACTAAACCACCCCGTGTGAATTAAGTATACCTGAGTTTTATTACAACATGTTGACCAGAAATGAACGGGGCGTGTAACCAGAATACACGATGCATATGTTGGATCAACATGCCGTGTAGTCAGATATGGACCAAGTGAAATTGTATACAAAAAGAAGTTGTGTTCCATGTATAAGGGATGACTAGGCTAGTAACCACGTAACAAGAAAGTACAGTCCATGATATATTAATCTATATTCCCTAAACTCCATAATTTTTAATGTACAAAAAACATTCCAAAACCCCCAGTGTGTACTTTGGATAAATGGTGAAAATGAAAACAAGCAGTGTAAATATGAAATAAAATCAGTGTAGTTTCCATAAATGGAATTTCACCAGGTTTCCTCCAAAAGTACAAAGACATGTACAAAGAATATGGTTGAGAAGAATCTCAAGGAAATTCATAATGGAATTTAAGATAAAGATTTGATTAATTATAAGATCAAAATTAATTAACTACATGTGAGAATTATCTTAAAAATAGAATGATTAAATGAATTAAAATTATAAATATGTTTAAATGTCGTTGCATGCTATGGATAGTCTTGAGGTCGACCAATGATATTTTGTATGTGTGTTAGGATTCATTTAAATTTGTTTAATTTAAATTCATTGGCCTACGAGACTTATTCCAATAAATTGTTCGGCCAGTGTGCCATTGTTTTCTATAATGTAAACCCCATGTAATGTAGGATCTCCCAAGCTAGAGGATATAGTTCAAAACCGAAAGCTGAGGCGAATCTAACCCAAGAAGATACAAAGGTGGACTGTTGGAAGATGAAAAACATCAACCATCAGTTCAAGGTGTTTTTCCATAGTTTAGGGTTAGCTTATCAAACTGCTAGATAATATAACCAATAGAACATCAAGATTAGGCAATATTATTTTATTTCTGTCTGATTTTCATGGTTTATTTATTATGTATGTATTTTCATGATCACATAATTAATAAAAAAAATCAATAATGAAAATATGGAATAAAATAAAAACCAGACAATGCGTAAACATTATCAGAAGATGGTTAATCACTTAAGAAAGAATCATTTAATATTAACAAGTATGTGATATTGCAAAACTACGCATAATGAATAAAATCCCTGAAATAACATATTAATTCAAACCACGCCTTCCTTTACTTGATTAATGGAAAGACTCAATAAACCTATGATTTTGACCAACCATTTTTGGGACACATTCTTTTATAAAGGAAACCATTATGAATGGTTTCTGATTGACATAACCATATTACATCAAAAGGAGTATCCCTTGATATACATTATGTAATATTGTAGGCAGGAGTTGAGGAAATCCATGTCGGGATTTTAGGATTGGGGAGTCCACTCAACAGATCAAGGAACTGCCAGCTCATAGTTTGCAAAGACAGGCCTACCTAAATAACTTCAAAAAGATTTACCCACCCTTTTAGGGGTTTTGCACAGGGGAATATGGATCCTTGCAACTACAATGTCAATGCAACAAGACATTATGAGTTCCATGGGGAGGGCCATTGTGACATGATAAAATTGTTGGAGAATTAATATATTCATTTATTATTTTTCAAAAAATTTCATCAAAAGGTAGTGATAAATATTCTCTTTTAATTTGTAGAATCAATATGCCAAACTCATCAACCACATTTTCACTACGATCAATTATGGAAAAACACAATATCCTCATCCGTAGTAACTTTCAGGAATGGTTTAGGCACCTTCAGGTTATCCTACGCCATGAACGAATGTTTTACGTGCTGGAGTCCTCATTTCTTGATTCGCCTGCCCAAAGGGCTGGTGATGAAGATTTTCTAGTCTATGATCAATATTTGAATGACACACTCAACGTTCAAGGAATGATGCTATCATGAATGTCTTGTGAGCTCATGAAGTCTCATGATGACCTGGATGTCTAGAGCATGCTTGAGAACCTCCGTGGCCTATACCAGATGAGGGGAAGACAAGAAAGGTTTGAAATATCCAAGGATATATTCCAGAGAAAGCATGGAGAGGGTGCCCCAACCAGGCCTCATGTAGTCAATCACATTGGCTACATTGAGCGCTTTGAGGTTCTTGGGTTCAAACTACCTGATGAACTGGGTACTAATCTCATTCTTGCATCACTCCCCTAGAGTTTCTGAAACATTTTTGTGAACCTCAACATGAACATCATTGAGAAGTCTATGTCTGATCTTTTTATACACATTCACCATGTGGAAAACTACATGAAGTGTGAGAAGCCTTCTGTCCTCTTGGTGAATAAACAGAAAGGCAAGGCGAAGATTTTTATGCCCACAGATAATTAAAGGCCTTCTAAGAAATAGAAGATCAAAGGGAAGGAAATAGAATAGGAGGATGTATGTTTTGCATGTCCAATGAAGGGCCGCTAGAAGAAAATCTGCACCCAGCCAAAGAAGCAAGGGGAAGAATCATGTTGGTTTGTTATCGAATGAAATCTATTTATTTTTACCAATTGAGTATTAGATAATATTTTTGGTGCTCACATCTGTTTCAAAATACAAGAACTGAGTAGATTCATAATGATTTACAGAGGTGATGTGGATCTACGAGCAGCCAACGGAGCTAGAATCTCTTCTGTAGTTTTCATAGAATACAACCTCCAATTGCCTGCTGGGATGGCCATGGTTTTGAAAGGATGTTTTTATGTACCCTCTATAACCAAAAACATTATTATTGTATCCAGATTAGATACTGATGTATTCGTATTCATGATTGGATGTGGATGTTGCTACTTTTATAAAGATAGCATTTTTTGGTAGGGAACATTAGTATAACGAACTTTATGTGTTAGACTTCACAAACAATGTAATGGAAATCGATGAAAAGATAATTCACATGAATCATTCCACACTAATCTTTGGAATCACTGGCTAGGTCATGTCAATGAGAAATGTTTGACCGAATTATATCAAGATGGTTATTTATATTCTTTCTAACTAAAACCACTTGGTGTATGTCATGCGTGTCAACAAGGAAAAATGAAAAAAATCCCCTTTTAGTGGGAAGGTTACAGGGATAAAGATCTTCTAGAATTAGTTCACACAAATGTGTGTGGTCCTTTTCTTGTTGAAGCAAGGGGTGGTTTCTCATACATCCTAACTTTTACTGATGATTTTCGTAGATATGGATATATTTAGTTAATGAGGTATAAGTCAGATTCTTTTGATCAGATCAAATAATACAAGACTGTAGATGAGAACCAGCTTGGTATGAATATTAAGAAAATCTTCTTAGATAGAGGAGGAGAATATCTTAATCAAGACTTCATTGATTTCTTACGGGAGTTTGAGATATTATTTCAACTCACTTCTCCTTACACACCATGGTGGAATAGTGTAAGTGAAATGAGGAACCACATCATGTTGGACATGGTGAGATCAATGATGAGTCATACGATTCATCCAATATTCTTTTGGGGATATGCATTACAAATAGCAGTACACATACTAAACTATGTAACAACTAAATCGATAAATGGTATTACATTCGAGTTATGGAGTGTAAACAAAAACATGTTATCAAATTTAAATGTGTGGGATAGCGAAGCATTAGTTAAGGCCTCTTTAGGTAACAAACATGCACCCTACGGCTCAAAGTGTATCTTTATAGGATATCCCAAGGAAAATAGGGGATATTACCTATTCAAACCCTCAGAAAAAAGGTTATAGTGGCAAGACACATCATATTCATTGAGAGGGAGCACATATCCAAAAGTGATAATGGGAGCGAGATAGTGTTCGATGAAGTCGAGGAACAAGATACACAAGATTTTGTACAAGAACATATTCCACAAAGCCTCGTGGAAGATCAATATGTTCCAGAGACACAATAACTGCGTAGAAGCACAAGAGAGGTGAGAGAACCAGCATTATATGGTTTTCTTGTATCTGATGATGTTGAATCATTATTGGTTGGAAATGATGATCCTCTTACCTATAATGAAGCAGTTAATGTAACAGACATTTCTAAGTGTCTAGAAGCCATTAATTTGGAAATGGATTCCATGTACCAAAACCATTTTTGGATTTTTGTATATCCTCTAGTTAATGTAAATCCTATTGGTAATAAATGGGTATTCATGAAGAAAATGGACATGGACGGGTAAGTAAACATCTATAAGGCACAAATGGTTGTAAGGGTTTTTAGACAACATCACAGAATCTACTATGATGAAACATTTTCACAGATTTCGAAGATAAAATCTATCCAAATACTATTGGGCATTTCCGCATACAATGACTATGAAATATGGAAAATGGATGTCAAAATAGAATTCCTTAACAGGATCCTCCATGAAGATGTCTACATGACACAACATGAATGGTTTTTGACTCCAATGGATGCAAACATCGTATGCAAGTTACAGAAATCCATTTATGAATTAAAGAAAGAATCGAGGTCATGGATCATTCATTTTGATGAAGCTATAATGTAATATGTCATTTTTAATCACAAATGTGAGCCTTGTGTCTGCAAGAGGTGTAGTGTAAGTGCAATCATTTTCCAAATAATGTATGTCGGTGACATATTTCTAATTACAAACGATGTACCTTTCTTACAGTCAGTTAAGTCATGGTTAGATAAATTATTTTCAAGGAAAGACTTGGAAATGGTAGCATATATTCTTGATTTCAATATCCATCGTGATAGATCCATGAAAATGTTTGGCCTGAGTGAAATTACATACATTGAAAAGATACTCAAGAGTTTCTGTATGGAACAATCCAAGAGTGGATTGTTGTCAGTGCCACATGGAATTCATCTTTCAAAGAAAATGTGTCCTCAAAAACATGTGGAAAGAAATAAAATGGCAAGGATCTCTTACCCATCCACGATTGGGTTAGTCATGGATGTTATTCTATGTACAAGGCTAGATGTTCCATAACCATTAAGTGCAGTAGGCAAAGATCAAGTTGATCTTGGAGACCAGCATGGGATGGAAGTCAAGAATATTTATAAGTATATGAGGCTTACTAAGGATATATTCATATAATATGGAGGAGATGAGGAACTAGTCATCCGAGAACATGTAGATGCTTGTTTCCAAATAGATGAAGATGACATGAAGTCACATACTGGATATATCATCAGTTCGAATGTAGTGGTAGTAAGCTGGAAGTCCTCAAAGCATGGTGTGGTAGAAGATGCTATAGAAGAGTCTGAGTATATCACAACATGTGAGGTAGCCAATGAAGTAGTATGGATGCGAAGCTAAATTTATGAGCTGGATGTATTACCTGGAAGAAAAGATCCTATCACACTCTATTATGATAACATTTCAGACGTGGAAGTTCAAAAAGAGCCAAGGTCACATCAGCGGACAACAAACATAATTCTAAAGCATCTTATCTAGAAGGATTTTTCAAACAGAGGTGAAGTTGTAGTTAACAATATTTATATGGAAGACAACCTGGCGGACCCCTTGACTAAAGCCTTGATTTAGCAGAAACATGATCATCATGTGAGATCTAGAGGATTAAAAGTCGAAGGTAGTTGGATCTATTCTATGTAAGAGATATTTAGGGTTGGTGACCTAAGAACCAACTATTTTATACTTTGATTAAATGAATT
Source organism: Viscum album (assembly GCA_963277665.1). NCBI lineage: Eukaryota > Viridiplantae > Streptophyta > Magnoliopsida > Santalales > Viscaceae > Viscum > Viscum album. The sequence continues at coordinate 981,011,703 of OY728139.1, read as the reverse complement.
TTCACTTATTATATATTGTTCAATTTTCATCATGACTATAATATAATAATGTACTAGAATATTTGTTGCATTGATATGGTCCGGGGAGATCCCCGCTATGATGAGAACCTTGAAATGCAAAAAAACCGTTCATAAATAATGTTGTACTGTTTGATGACATACTATGATAGGACACATAGTATGTAGACCATCATCTGCGAGTACTCAAAAGAAGATGAGACTCTCTCTCATGAAGATGGCACATGGTAATCTTCTAGATGAGAGATTTTGAGAACTGAACCGCCCGTATAATTCTGCAAGTTTTGGTATCATCAGACATTGCTATCAAGGAGTGTGTGTAATGGTCCATAGACTGGTATATTTTCATAAACTATTTTCATGACTCGCACACATAGATTTGATGATGAAAACCGTCAAGAAGAGAGTTGGTGTGAAGTAGGGTACATTGGGTGCATCATGAATGACATGATGTTAATGTATAAGTCAAGGAAATATTTTTCCATTTCATATTAATGGTAGTAGGTATATTTTGTCTTTTGATTGAAATATAATTTTCGCAAAAATTCCATGGCCCTGGTGTCACGATGAATTTATTTATTGAAGTGAAAGAATGACAGATCAATCTTATAAGATTATGAAACAACCTGGAATCCTGCATGATGAGATATTGAGACAAAGGGATTAAATTATACAGTAAGAGTTCATATGAGGTGACATTTCAATGCGGTATCTACTTCTTTCTCATGGGTGCCTTGAACTGTTGCTAGATAGTAATCTTGGACATTAGGCAAGCTCGCTAAATGCAAATGAGAATGTGGCCTAGAGGGTCACGTACAAAGTGAATCCAAGTATCTCAAGTAGAATAAAAATTATTCTCGTACGTGGTTTCATGATTATTCAAGATATCCTAAATCATTTTAATCTTGGAGGAATAATAAATTGAAAACAAGTACACATTGTGTCTTAATGATCACAAGCCATTTATTTTTTATTTTTAAAACAAGTACACGCCATGTATTAATGATTAGACGTCAATTAGTTTTTAATGAAAAACAAGTACATGATGTGTATTTATGATTACACACTGTGTAGTTTTTTCAGTCTGGATTTTGAAGAAATATCATTTTATTAAATCAAATTTATTATAATCAGTGTGGGTGCAGGTCAAGGAATTATTGATTCGACATGGGGTTTTCAAAAGAGTTAATGAAAAAATTAAAATGCGTAACACGTTTATTTATTGTCATAACAATAGAACCTAAAACCCGATTATAAATATCCTCACAACCCTAACTCATTTCAATAAAATCAATGTGCACAACAATTCTGGAGAATTCTCTCAAGATAGAATGAACTCCTTCCAAGAACGCTCTCAAGACCGAGAGAGATCCACTTCACCCGTTCAAGACAATCTAAGGCAGGTAACACAAGCAATGGTTTCTCCACCCTAGCACCGGAATACACCTTTGGCGATATCCAGAGATTAGTGGTTCATGTGGGGATCACTGCTAAGGGATGTCTACCCTTGGCTTCTGCGAAGCTACGACGGATCACATCGGAACATGATCAAGAACATCAATGATGAATGAATACCCAAAAGGTACATCTTTTCAATTAATTAAATTATTTATAATCAACCTATGACGATCCAATTTTGTGGTTCCGAGACCGTTATTCATCATTATCTATTTGTGTGAATTGATCTGTGGAGACTGGCGTTTATCGTCGTATTGATCCTGGAGTTGTCATTTATAATGACAAAAAGCAATGTGGGCACATCCACCCATGTGGTTCTGTTGTGCCCTGAACCTTCAGAGATAACATCTTTATGGTTATATTGTGAACTTCAACCATTCACCATGGGATACACTAATAACTACATGTAATTATAACTCACACCTAAGTTAGGGGAACCAAAGTATTGGTTAATAGGGATTACATAAATAACAATGGTCGCATAGATCCTACATAATAGAGGCGGGATGGATGAATCATATGTCTTTATATTTAATTTAATATTAAATAATTTCAATCCCATTCAATAAATTATTATAAAACATCCATCAAATACACAGGTCATGGCCATGAAAATTAATTGTCAGACATGAAATGTATATGAAAAAATAAACGTGTTAAGATTCATTTCAATTAGTTCTTTATTTTTAAGATAATCATACATGCATTAATTAATTAATTAATTAATTAATTTACTTTTATCATAATGACCATCTAAATTCATAAGGAGATCCCCATCATAACATAATTCATGGAAAATAAATAGTAAAACAAATAATCATTCAATTATTATAATAAAATAATTAAGCATTTACATATATTTTAAAACCATTATTACATTTTTGAACAAAAAAGGTTCCAATCAATAAAATAAGGATTTAATGTTTTAATTATAAATTTAAGGTAAATTATTTATTCCCTTAATTGGGATACTACATAATGTTCACTTATGAGTTAGACACCATGTATCTTGGTTTCAATGTACCTAGGTTACACGCCTTGGGATTTGATGTTTAGTGTGCTTGGACTACATGGTGTACACAAGAAAACTACACATCATGTATCACTCTTTTTGTGTGTCTACACAACCCATTTATGAAATTGGGTTGTTCATACCGTGTTTCTGCATAACTCATTGAATGGCTCGACAAGTATTTCAAAAGTTTAAAATATTGAACTATAGGTTTTGTACACTACATGCGCGTCATGTATATAATTAATGATCTATATTTTTTAGGCTCGCATAGTTTGATCACGTATTATGACCACATGGATTGCACAAATTTCAACTCTAACCCATGTCGACTATACGATGTGTATGCTAGCTACATGTTGTGTAATTCGTCAACATGTTTACCAGATTGGTTTGGTTTACTTGTGTTCTAAATTAAATCCACCACACGTAGTTACTATTTAGAATATCATGTATCTAGTGATATTTCCAGATATAGTGTATGTTGGTAAATGATGTGTACTACAACTACATTCCTTGAAACATATTCTCGCCAGCCAAAACGCTGACATTCTAGATGACATATATTATAAAACTAATTTTTATTAATGAAATATAGAGTCTTATAATTATATTATGTAGTTTAATCACATAAAATAACATATATAACACAATAAAAAAATTATAAATTATGAATTAATGGAATAAGATGTATTATTATATGTTAATGAACCTAAACCAATATAATAGAAACATAACAAATAGAATAGTAATGAGACCCATATGAATAGTAACAGGACCCATATGAAAAGTAAACAATCCAATAGAGTAGTAACCTTAAAAATGAAAGTATAAATAAAATGTATCCATCTTATAAATGACCCTATGGTATAATTATAGCATAGTATAAGTAAATAAATATATTGAAAATGATAATTTATGTATTGATATTTTTATATAATATAAATGATAATTTTTTATATTACGATTAATATAACGATTTAAAAAAAATAAATTTTCATAAAATGTATTAATAAATTAATTTTTTTATGATTATAAAATAATTTTATGAGACCTTAATTAATTATTATAAGTGTTAAAAAATTAGTTATAATTTAAAAATTTGGTATTTTTTGAGTAAATGATGATTCTAATTAAAAATTAAATTTCTCCTATTTAAAAATTTAATTTCATAAAATGGAGTTTATTTTTTTAATTCTACACATTGAAAAATGGTTGGGGTGAGTTTTTGGAATTTTTCAAAAATACTTTATTTTTTAGTGAATATTAAAATACGGTAATTTACAGTATATATACATTATATATAAAAATAGTATTCTATGATTTATAGCTGGTGTAAGAACCATAATCTAGAACTCCACTTAATTATTTTTTTATATTTTATGATTTTTCTCAATCTATTTATAGTCTTGAGAAAAAATAATAATCTAATGAATAAAATATTGAGAAAACATCCCTATCATCCCCTATAATTACCACCCCTCACCACCTCTTCTCCTCACACCTTCAAATCTTTGAGCCTTGTTACAATTCTACCAAATAATCTTCCCAATACTATCACCCATGTCTAGGATCCCATTTTCTCATAAAAATATCAATCCTCTTATCCTATGGAGGTTCTCAATGTGGAGAAACTGAAGAGGTAAAACCCAGATTCTTTTTTCTTGTAATTTCTGTTCATGTTATTTAATTTTATTATCCTCTCCTAACCCCACTTATCCAAGTGACATGAAAACTCAGATATCATATATATAAATTAATTATATCATGTTAATGGAATAATTAATCATCAATCAACTTATTTGATCCATTTTATTTTAAAAAAATAAAACATCATCAATGAGGTGTCGATTCACCACCTTCGTGGATGAAATATTTTTGTATTTCATTACCTCCTCCATGAATGGTAATAAAAAAATTATAATGGTCGAAAAATAATTCAAAACATATTTTATATCCTTATTTATGTTTTGGATCTAACAGAATCTGCCAATACTAAATAATAAAATGAATGTAGTTCGTGATGATCCAAGAATCTTCAAGAAAATCTTATATTTATCTTTAAAATTTTATATAATGAATCATCCTCGTACAATATAACCAAATGAACTATAAGAAAAATTAATCAATATTAATTTAAATAATAAAATAATGTCAATTTTGGATAACTATCTCTATTTTACGTGATCTTTAATACTAATATACAAGTGAACCTATCGTGAAAACCATGAAAAGGGACATCTCAAACTATAAAATTGTATCATATAACTCATCAAAAATGCCATAAATGAATTTAACAAATTATACCAAATCAATTAAATATATAAAATGTTCTAAATTAATAATTTATGTATTTTATTTTATTATCTAGGGAATCAAGATCATGTATAGAACACTTTCTGACCTAAGGTAAGGTATTCTTTCTGATCCTTAATTTTTTCCTTCAGGTTATGCTTTCTCTCTCTTTACGCCAATGTAACTCTTATATATTTTTATATAATTCATCTAAATTATGTGTATATGTTCTATCTCACATATCTAGATAATTATATTCATATATTATGGGAAAATACATGTTTTAATGGTTCCCTTCCCATGTCTTCACAATAAGTAAGCCCGATATAAGGGAACATCCCGATTTCTTACCCATTTTCAAGTAAACTCCGTATTATATTTTAAGAAACCAATATTTTTTATAAAATTAATAATATTATTATGAAAAAATATATTGGTTTATTTATGGTATTATGTAAATGATTTTTCTTTTTACTATTTAAATTCCCTTTAATATTTTCCTTAAACAACACTAAAATGTTTTATTTCTAATGATTCATAAACACTTTTTTTCATGTTTTAACTTCTATTTGATATCAATTCTCATTATATATGGATATTTTACCTTATGAATATCCATTTATTTCACAAATCCATTCTTTCATGAACACATTTATGATAGGTCCATTTATTATGCTTTATGACATGATTATGATACTAATTTCATTCCATGACTAACCATTATGTATATTTTTCATATAACACACATATTCATGAACATGTTCTGATAGATTCAACTAGATATTTTTCCAATGAATTGATTAATATTTAGAATCATGACATGTAATATTCAATGATCTTGGTGGTTATCCGTGACTCATGCTCCATGTGAAATGGTCTTAGTGGTTCACCACGACTCATGATCCATGTGAAACAATCTTGGTGGTTAGAAATGACTCGTGCTCCGTATAAAATTATACTTGATTCATTATTATGTCATTTTATGTAATTTACACATTTATATGATTCAATTATTATATGATCCCATGTTATTCATGTTATGAATCCTTATGTTTATTCATTTTCCATGTCTTTTTATGTCATCATGTTATGATTTCTAACACAATTGCTATGCTTTACTAATATTTTTATTTCCATAATATGATTTTGAGGTCATCAATCTTTTCATGTATTCTCTAGGTTATCCTATACATGTGTAACGGATTGATGGAATTTTTTATCTCTTTGTCAATATTAAATAAATTATGTTTTATTTATTTTTTATAATGTTAAATTGTGTATCTAATCTAATAAAGACACTAAACATTATTTATACTTGGTTGTATTTGATTTTTAGATATGCCTAAAAACATGTAATATTATATTTAAATGGATAGGGATCTTATTGTTGGTATAATAGGATGGTCTAGTTAATTTTGGAGATTAAGACTAAAACAGATTAGTAAGAACCCTAGAGATAATTCTATCAACATGGATAACCTAAATTGAAACATAGTAAATCAAAAGATGAGATATATTTTTAATTTATAAGTTTATCCATATTTTTAAATGTTTTCGTTTAATATAATTATTAAATTTTTATTGAAGACCCCTTAGTTATAATTTATTATTCATAGTTAATTGATGAAAATATAAGAACTCTTGCCAACAATTTATGTTATAAAAAATGTGACAATTTCCCTAATGATATGACAAATATGATGGGAACATGTGCACAAATCTTCAAGGAAATACCTTTTCAATTAGATCATGTTATGAATAATAACATGAATCAAGTGTAATCCCCTACATCCCTTAAAGAAGACCAATTTGCGATAAAATCCATTATTCAGAAGGGTCCAACCATGTTTAGTTGATAATACTGTCCCCTCATCAGAAAAAATAAATTATATCCGTTAAGAAGATATATTCTATCCACCGGAGAAAATATAAGATAAATTCATATTGGAATTATATCATTTATATGGGGAATCTGATCATTGGTGGACATTGATCATGAAAAAAAAGTCCATTGATGAAAATGATTTTATAGAGTAGGAATATTAAATGAAAATATTTTTCAATAAATAATTTTCCTGAACCCTCTATCTTAGGATGGAATGGGAGTTCCTTATATTGAAGTAAAAGGAAGATGTGTTTATCAGAGTGTATGATGTAAACTCTAGATGGATTGCATGATACGCCCTTGAATTTTTCATGAATACCAAAAGCAAGGCGGATCCGTTCTTTAGAATACTAACGTCGAGTCTATGAAAATCATTGCTGATTTGAGAATTTGACAAATATGGAGAGATTTCCCATTGTTCCCTCAAGGTTGAAATAAAGATCGAAGACACTTAGAGGTCTCCAGGGACTACAGAAAAAAGAGAGTTTAATATGGGGGATTAGTAGATAATCCCATGATGTAATGAGAAACCAGCATCCAATGTGTCAGAATTATGGGAAAAAGTATCTAGGGATCTATCTAAAAGAAACTAGAAAATGTGTCCAATGTAGAAGAATTGGGCAAATGGATATTAACAAAGGGATATTAATAATCCAATCAATGTGGACTAATAATGGTAGGTTCAAATCAACACTCATCCTATAGTGTAGTGTTTCAACTACATGTAAAATCGGTATTATGAAAAATATTTCTCTAATCCAAGGTTTTTTAGAGGATATCAAAAACAACAACCTATAAGAATCAAGGAAGGGTATATTGTTTTACTAGTACTGAGGTAGATCCCACTAATGATGTGGTGAAGATAAGTTGATTATTCATTCAAGAATAGCGGACATACTATTTGAATATAGTTATAAAAATTCTTTCATATATTGGATGTTTTTTAGAACGAGTCAAACACCACCAATAAATATTGATGTTGAGTTATCTGTGAGAGTAAAAAATGTGGCAATTATTACATCTAACCTATATAACTCTTCCTTGGTTAATTTTTGTTGACTGAACCACCCATAAAATCTCATCTTTCAGCCTTTTGTGGAGTTTGATTCTATTTTGGGTATGGATTTTCAATATTTAATTAATGAAAATATCAACTATCAGGAATAGAAGTGCACTCTTCACATCCAGAGCCGTCCAAAAATTCTAAAAAATTGTTATGAAGATTGTGAATCTACATACAAATCCTTGTAGCAATTTTGGATTTTAGTTCCCTGTGATCAAGAATATCTAGATCAAATGATTGAGACAAAAGAGAGTATCATACTCAAATACATCCCCATTGCGAATGATTATACTCATGAGCTTACCAATGAGTTTCTTGTTTTTTATTCAAACCTGGAAGTTGATTTCTCAATATAACATAATCATAAATCTTTACCTACATCAATGACACCTTATAGAATGGCCATCGTTGAGTTGTAATAACTGAAGAAGCAGTATCATGAGAATCTAGAAAAGTCCGGCATACACCAGAGTGCTTCATCATGGGGCACGTTAGCCCTCCATGTCAAGAATAGAGATAGATAAATGAACCTCTACATTTATTATCATGATCTCTAAAAAACAATGAAAAAGAAAAAGTATCCCCTGACATAGATAGATGACTTTTTCAATCAACTATTTGGGGATAGGCATTTATCTAAGGTGGACCTTCGTTCGGGATATCACTAATTAAAGGTGAGTAAAGAATATATTTCCATGACTACCTTTAAAAAAATGTATGGACACCATGATTTCATAGGGATGCCCTTCAAACTAATGAATTATCTAGAAATTTTCATGAATTTAATTAATATAGACTTTAGATATTTCCCTGAAAAATTTGTGGATGTATTTATTGACGTAATTCTGATATAATTTAATGGTAAGGAGGAACACACAGATAATTTCAATACTACTCTAGAGACTTCTAAAATTGAAAATCGTTATGAAAATATTAGTAAATGTGAGTTATGTATAGAGGAAGTATCACTATTGGACCATGTTGTCTCAAACAAAGGAATATCTGGGGACCCTTCTAAGACAAAGACAATCAAATAATAGCCATGTCTAACATATGTAATGGAGATCCATAGTTTCATTGGTCTAGCTATGTATTACCAAATATTTGTGGAAAAATTATCATCATATTCAAACCCAATAACCAAGATGACTCATAAGGGAGTGATGTTTTTCTGGACGAGTGAATGTGAAGACTACTTCAAAGAGTATAAAAATAGGTTAATCGATGTGCCAGTACTCACGCTACTGAAAATTGTAGAACACTTTGTGGTGAATTTTTTTTTCAAATAATTTCATAACATGTATAAAGATGAAACATGATAAATGGATAGCATAAACCTCGACGTATTTGAATGTTCATACGAAAAACTAACCCACACGTGATCTGGAGTTAGCAACTATGATATTTTCAATGAAAATATAGAGGCATTGTCTCTATGGGGATAATTGTGAGATATATACTAAAAACAAAAGTCATAAATTTATATTCACATAGAAATATCATAATATGTTCCAATGAATATGGTTAGATATCATCAAGGATTATAACTACTCAATCCCCTATCATCCTGGTAATAAAAATAAGGTGGAAGATTCTCTATGTTGAAAGGATCCTACATCTTTATAAATGTTGAGAATTGGGAAGGATCCAATATTCTTATATTTTCAAAGGATGGACATGGAAATCATTATTGATGAAACATCATCAATAATTTCACAAATGATTGCTCAACAATCCCTCATGGAGAAAATAAAGGATTCCCAAAGAAATGATATATAAATTTAGAAGAAGGTAGAAGCCATGGGAAAGTGGAAATCCTTAGAGTTTAAATTTGATGAGTAAGGATTTGCGAGATTTGGGTTCTGAATATGTCCACCATCCAATCTAGATCTAAAGAATGTTATTCTAAATGACACACATAGATTAATCTTCTCTATTAACATAGGGAGAAAAAAGATGTATCTAGATCTCCCAGAAAACTATTTGTGGGAAAATATGATGAAGAATATAAATGAGTATAAATAAAATTTCCTAGAATGTCAGCAACTGAAGGATGATAAAAAAACTCTATGTGGATGATAAAAACATTACCTATACCACCCTGGAAGTGGTAAATTTTCACTAAGGAATTTGTCACTGGACTTCCAAAGACCACCAGAGGAAACAATGCTACATGGGTTATTATGGATCATCTTACAAAGATAACTCAGTTTTTCACAATTCAAGAGGACTTATCACTAAATCAGCATTCAAGAATATTCATAAAACAAGTGGTAGGGATTCATGGAGTAACACTATCAATTGTATCCGAAATAGATATGAGATTCAAATCCATTTTATTGAGAAGTCTCTAGCATTATCTAAGCACTGAGTTGAACATGAGTACACCCTGTCATCTTCAAACTGATGTCCAATCTAAGTTGAATATTTAGACACTTGAATACATGTTGAGAGCTTGATATATGAACATTAATGAATGATAGGACCATCATCTACCTCTGTTCGAGTTCTCATACAAATTTTTTTTCCACTCAAGCATCTAAATGGATCCATATGAATCCATTTTTTGAAAAAGATGCAAAACACCAACATGATGTGATATTGTCAGTGAACATAATCTGTTAAGACCATTAATGGTCAATAAAATGGTATAAAATGTGAACACCTTCAATAAAACATCAAGGAAGTACATATTGATCTTGTTGGAAAGCTATGTCCCAATTACATCAACCCCTTTGAGATTCTTGATCTAGTTGGAGATGTGTCCTATAAACTAGTAATTCCACAAACCATTCCCCAGTTAAAAATTGTATTCCACATATTTCTATTGATAAAGTACATACTATATCCCAAATTGTGTTGAATGCAGAGGTGGTACAATTATAAAATGATCTCTCTTACAAGGAGAAACCAATTAAGATCTTGGAACATAGAGATAAATTTCTATGCAACAAGACAACTCACTTGGTAAAAATACTATGAAAATCCATAAGTATAAAGAGGCAAAATGGGAACTAGAATATGTGATGAAGAGGAAGTACACTCACATAATTTCCAAATAGTTTTTAAAACGTAATTTTAAGGGTAAAATTTCATTAGGATGGAAGAATGTAACAACCTAGATTTTTATCGATGAAATTTCCATTCACATAATTAGGTTATGTAGTATAAATCACATAAAATCACATATAAAACACAATAAAAAAGTTAATAAATAAACAATTAATATAATAAGAGGTAAATCTATAAGATAAGGAACCTAAACCATTGGAATAGTAACATGAACTATAGAATAGTAATGTGACCCATAAGAATATAAACTAGAGAAATAAAATAGTAGCCTCGACAATTAAAGTATAATTAAAATTTATCCATATTATCAATTAAACATTGATATAATTTATCATAATATAATTAAATTAATGTTTTCAAAATTATAAATTATGTGTAGATATTATTATAAAAAATTAATGTTTATTTTAATTTTTATAAATAATATAATGATTTAAATTGAAATTCATTTACATAAAATGCATTAAAACATTAATATTTTATTTGTATTTTGATCATAATATAATATTACAAGACCTTAATTAGTTTTTAATAGTGTAATAAAATAAGGTAAATCTTTTAAAATTGTTATTTTTCAAGTAAATGATGATTTTAATTAAAAATTAAATTTCTCATATTTAGAAAATTATTATCATAAAATCGATTTAATTTATGAAATCTAATCATTAAAAAATGTATGGGATGTTTTTTTCTAAAATACATTAAAATTTATTGAATACTAAAATATGATAATTTGCGGTATATATACATTATAAGATAAAAAAACTATTAATTAGGTTATCACTAATTTAAGAACAATTAAATAAAACTAACCATAGTTATTTTAATAATTTTTTATAATTTTCCATATATTCATAGTCTTGAGATATAATAATGAACCAATTAATAAATTAATGAGAAACCATACCTCTCCTCCCCTAAAAATACCACCCCTCACCACATATTCTCCTCACACCTTCCAATATTTGAGCATTGTCCAAATTATACCAAATTTTATTCCCAACCACATCCCCCACATCTAGGATCTCATTGTCTCATAAAAATACCAATCCCTTTTCCATAAGGAGGTTTTCAAGGATGATAAATTTAAGAGGTAAAATCCTCTTTCTTTTTATTTTAATTCTATTATTGTTCTTTTTTTATTCTCTCATTTACTCACCTTATAAAAGTGACAAAAAAACTCCATTATATTTTATATTTTATAATTTCATCATGTTAATTGAATAATCCATCATCAAATCTCTTATCCTCTCTCTTATATTCAGAAATAATGAATACATCATCTCTGAGATGTCAATTCACAGTCTTTATGAATGACACATTTTCAATTTTCATTAACACCTCCATTGATCGTCATAAAACATTATAATGTTTGAGAAAAAATTTAAAATTTATTTTATAACATGATTTATGTTCGGGATATAAAATATGCACATTTTACTAAATAACAAAATTAAACAACTTCATTATGATCAATGAACCGCAAAAAAAAATATTACGACTACCATTATGTTTTTATCTAATTAATCATTCTCATACCATATAACCAAATGATATATAATACTGATTAGTCTCATGTATGTTCATTAATAACATATAACATTAATATTTTACAATTATATCCATTTTCATGATCTTTAATACTCATATATAAGAGAACTGATCATGAAAACCATTGAAATGAATTCTCCCAAATGATAATACTATATCTTATGACACATAAAAATATGCACAAATGAACATAATAAAATTATAAAAAATAAAATAATTGTATAAAAGGTTTTAAATTAATTAATTATTGTATCTAATTTTATTATACCGGACATTAAGATCATGCGCAGAACACATTCAGACATAAGGTAAGGGATTCATTCCAAACATCAATTTTTTCCTTTCAATTTTGCCCTCTCTCTCTCATTACCCCAATGTAACATGTCTTTATTTATATATAATAATTATAAATTTTGGGTATATGTTCTAAATTTTTTTATCCATATCAACATGTCACTATATGATGGGGAAATACATGTTTTAAAGGTTCCCTTCTCAATTCATTCCAATAAGCAAGCCAGATTAAAGTGAACATCAGGATTTTATACCCATTTTAAAGTGATATACATAATATGTTTTAATCCAGAAATATTTTTATAAAATCAATCATTTTATCATGAAAAAATATCATTGTTCATTTTTTGGTTTTATATTAAATATTTTTATTTTTCTAATTTAAATTCTCTTAAATATTTTTCTTAAACCGCACTAAAATGTTTTTATTTATAATGATTCAAAAACAAACTTTTTTAATGTTTTCACAATTGTTTGACATCAATTATAATTATATATTTCTATATTTTCTTATGAATGTCCTTGTATTATTTAAATATATTATTTTATGGATGCTTTTAAGGTACACCAATTTGTTATCCTTTATGACATGATTGGGATACACATTACATTCCTAGAGTAAACCTATGTTTATTTTTCATGTGGAAAATATATTCATGAACATGTTATGATGGGTTCTCCCAGATACAGATCAAATTCATTGGGTAATGTTTAGTATCATGAGATGTCATGTTAAATGGCCTTGGCAATTATCCGTGACTAATGTTCCATGTTCAATAGTCTTGGTGGTTAGCCTTGACTCGTGATCCTTATGCACATGTCTTGGTGGTAAGACCTGACTCATGATCCATGTGAAATGAGCCTTGACTTATGATTATGTCATTTTTTATGTTTTTTATACATTTATATTATGCTATGTTTATATAAACCATGTTATAAATATTATTCATCATTTTGTTTATTCATTTTTATGTCATTTTTTGTCATCATGTTATGCTTTCTCACCCGTGTGATATGATTTATTCATGTTTTTATTCCCTTACTGGGATTTTTATCTCATCCCTTTGTTCATGTATTTCCCATGTTATCCTTTGCAGATTTTTAGGATTAAATAATGTTAGGATCTCATTATCAATATTAAATAAATTGTGTTTTATTTTGGTTTTATGTAGTTTAATTATATATATAATATCCCAAAAACTAGAATTTACAATCCTTTGTAGTATTTGATGGTTCATAATTTCAAAAACTTGTAATAATATGTGTAAATGTTTGGGACATTATTACATCATTGTTTAGTCTTCATTTGTTCTTAGACCTTTATGAAAATGAAATACTAAATGAAAATGTTTAATATGTCAAAGCATCTTAATTCAAATAAGATTAAAGAATGAATAATATTTAATGAAAGATTCAACCACGATTGCGCATAAATATCATCAATAAAAATAGAAATTATAAACATAAAAAGTGATCCCTCTGATACCAATTTTATGTTCTGGTAACAATAGAATTTCCTTATGTGGGAATGAAATTAAAATTTATTTTAATTTGGAGACACCCAAAACCCTTACAAAGAATCATTAATGTTATATGTATAATTTATTTATTTATATTTAGATGAAATGATAATATTATTGCTTTTTATGATCCTTTCTTTGATGATGATATTGATATTTTGAAATCCCTTTTAGATTACTTTAATTACACTGATAGGATTTAAGTGTAGAATCCCTCTAGTGGCGATCCATAATTTCTCCATTTATCACTGAGTAATGCCAAATTTTTTGGGTACTATTGTGAAAAATAAATTGTATTTCATTGTTTATTTTTATCTTTATCCATAAAGAATAACATAATCACTCTTGGATTTCTTATTCATGAGAGTGAGAGTGAAAGAGTAACATGACAGAGAAATCCATCATGCTTAATGATTTTATATATCTTGATTAACCCTACATAATAGACATAATCAATATTATTTTACATGATTTTAAAATAATAATAATAAAATAATAATATTATTATAAAACCCCATAATAATAAAACTAATAATTTTTTCTTCAAACTCATGCTAATAATTGTAATAATAATATTATTATATTGGTGCTCATACTAACTTACGTAATAAAAAATATTATTTTACAAGATTGTAAATTAATATTTATCATCGAACATGGTCTTGGTCCATTTAAAATCAACTAGAAAGTACTGAACACATGAATAAATATATTAATTATGTTAATCATCAATAAATATTTGTGATTGATAAAACGTGAGTAAAATTACACATTTGCCTCAATAATAAAATTTCTTCCATTAATTAAATAAAAATAGAATTTAATTAAGATCAAAAGAAACACATATTTTGGGACCGTCTATGATTTATTATCATTGGGATTTAGTAGGATTTCCTAATGAAAAAGATTACTAGCCAACAATGCATCAAGGCATCAAAAAAACGAATATAATTCCACAATAATGAAAACCACATATGAACACTCACCATTCCATATAGTTCTATTTAACAATATCACATATAAAAGAATGCTCATTCATATCATCATCCAATGTGGTCGATACCCCTTTCTTTAAATAACTTAAATAATGATTTCACTGCACCTTGGAAATGGAATTTAATGCGACAGTTATATTCCAATCAAAGGGATGAGATATAATATTTCATTAAGATAGAAAGAAGAAATCTTTCATTGACTTATCCATTAATAACATCTCATTCACGACGCATCAAATTTACCATACTTCCTACCAACCTATATAATGAATAATTTCATTATTAAATATATGTGTGTTATTTGTGACACGTATAATTGATAATATTAATGTCTAAAGAACATTATACATGCTCTATTATAGGAATATCTGATGACACCAAAATACGCTGAATTCCTATCGACAGATTTGTTCTCATAATATCCCATCATAGATATTACCAAGTGTGATCTTTATAAAATTATGCCTCATCCACATACAAGTACTCACACCAAAAATTCATATTCTATGTGTCACATCATATAACATTTTTTAACCATAAAAGAATAATTAATAATATTTTCTTAGCACTTCATGGTTCTCATCACAGTGAGGAACTACTATGACCTTATCAATGAAATAGATAACCTAACACCTTATTAAAATAATGTATTATATAAAAATAAAAAATTTATAATAAGATGCTTTTAATATTTAAATCGTTGAATATACATGTAATAAAAGTTCAAATAGTTAGTGCTGGGACACCAACACCAATAATAATGATAGTTGATGAGAGATCCAAAAATTCAAAATACTGGAAGGTGGTTGATTCATTATATCCATATTTTTATTTTTATCCTAGGAATCTATGTCTTGGATTTTATTCTAATGGTTTTAAATATTTTGTCACCTTAAGTACTAATTATAGCATATTACAATTATTTTAATCCCCTATAATCTACCTCATTGGATGTGTATGAATACAACTTCTTTCAATATTTCAATTTTTATGCCTGGAAATAAAATTCTTGGGAATGACATTGATGTATACATTCAACCAATAATTAATGAATTGATAGAATTATGGGAATATGGATTAAAAACATATAATCCACCAATGAGAAAACAATCCAAAATACATGTTTCTTTAATGTGGACAATTAGCATTCTTACTAGACTAGGAAACTTATCTGATCAGAACACTCATATTTGTTTGGCTTTTCCAATTGGTAATTTTTATTTTGAACCTCAATGATTGCCTCATAGTAGAAAATGGTGTTTTATGTGTCATCATAAATTTCATGATGATCCTCATAAATCCAGTTTTAACAATACACAATTCAATGAATATTTTGAATTGATAAATTCACCAAAGGTGTTGTATAGTTCAAAAATGTTGTGATAATTAATGAATGTCACTTTAGAATTGGGGAAAATGTAATCTGTTTAATGGGAGAATGGGTATGTGGTACATAATATGAAGCTTATGGAACAAAAAAGTTGATGAAAATGAATAATTTTTTTTAATGGGATTTTATTTTGATATGTCAAATACTTGAAAAAATGCTTATTGAGAAACATTTACTTTATAAAGTAATTTTTTGCATTGCTTGATGTGAAGGGTAAATTGATAGATCAACTTAATGCTCTTAATGATTTATAATGTATGAATATAAAATATTTTTTGTAGAAAAATGATAAGTGAATGTATCATGTGGAAAGTTTTACAAGGAAAATCATGATAAAGATGTTTTCCATTGATCATTAATTAATGTAATAGTTCCATATGGATATTCAAGTAACATTTCACACTGTGTTGACATAAAAAATTGAACATTACATGGATTGAAAATTCACAACTCAAATATTCTGATAGTGTAGTTATTATTATTGGCATTGAAAAATACATTACAAGAAACTATAAATGCTATTATATTTGTGTTTTATTCCTTCTTCATAGATATTTTTGGATAAACAACAAATTCAAATGATCATGATAAAATTCAAGAAATAATTTTTTTGGCACTTGTTGACGCTCCTTTTAATCACAGAGTCTAAATGAATGAAAAGGTAAATGCTTTAGCAAGAAGTGATTCATCCTTTGATAAAAACATCAAAAATTGACAAAGGAATGAACAAGGATTCATTCCCACTTGGGTCATGAAAGTTCCATCATAGTCATGCATGTATACTTGCATGCCACCTAGTGGTCGCATAGTTGAAATGGACGCCCTCTTTGATTTCTGCTTGGGTTCATCAGATGCATATAAATACCCCCGGTGGGCCACCCATTTCTGGGACGAAAAATTCCAGAACCTCATATTTGAGCTCCCGGTGCCCAATTCTATTCTCAAAGCTTCCAAACACTTATATGGTAATTTAATACCTAGAATTGAAGCTCTAAAGAGGGAATGTAAGACTTATGTGTTGAGATTCCCCAACACTTGCACGCCTAGGTGGTTTATCCCGTAAGGCAAATGAACACACTTGCATGCTTCCTTACTCCTTCATCAGAACATGCATGCCACCCTTCTGTAAGAAATTAGGGATA
The DNA here is from genome assembly GCA_963277665.1 of Viscum album. Taxonomy (NCBI): domain Eukaryota; kingdom Viridiplantae; phylum Streptophyta; class Magnoliopsida; order Santalales; family Viscaceae; genus Viscum; species Viscum album. Next base: position 980,994,008 of record OY728139.1, on the reverse strand, counting down.
ATACTAAGGGCTTGAGCCATGTCTCTCCCAAGTATTACCTCTTAGGTTGACCATCGTGCAAGTGTCCATGTGTCGCGCAGGTATACCAACATGACCATGACATTAACACCCATGCAGGTCTTGTGATCCCCTCTTTTTTTTGTGCCCCTCCTGCCTATTTCACGTTTTCCCTTTAATTCCACCTCTCCTCTTCAAGGTTAAGCCTTTATAACTCTCTTCAATGTCATTTATGACATTATTTTGTTGGCTTCCTTACCTGAAAAGAATTCTGTGGAACATATCTCAAAACCTAGTGATTTACATATATTTATGTCACTAAGGATAGAGATTTCATTCATTAAACCTCATCCATTGAAGATGAGAGAACCCTTTAACCTGGGCCTCCATTTAAGGATTAACACCCAGTCGATGTTCTCTTAATTTGGGTATCCATCTTAGGAGTAATCCCCAAGTCCCCTAATATGGAAATCCTCCTTAGTTGTAAGCCCTAAATCCCCTAATTTGGGCATCCTCTTGAAGAGTAAGCCCAAATTCTGTAATCCTGGGCATCCTTTTCAGGAGTAATCCCCAATCAATGTTTTCCCAAATCTAGGCATCCTCCTTAGTATGTAAGCCCTAATTTCCCAAATTCATAATTATCCTTAACCTGGGATACATTTAATGAAAAAATCCCCAGTTATCAAGTCCCTATAGACTGGGCTTCCTTCTCAGGAAAAAGCCCCAGTCATAATTTCTCTTAACTAGTCTTAAATTGTTTTGATTTTGACATCCTCCTCAATTATAAAACTGAATCATAAGACCCTTCTAATTTGGGCATCCTTCTAAGTATTACGTCCTAAATTATGTATCCAAATCTCCATAATGCACATATAACTTTATGGATCTTGTTCCCGGGATTCTTCCGTGAAGTAAATGCCAAACCTAATATTCATCTATCTGGGTAGTCACACATATATAACCCTACATTATTTCTCATGATTTCCATATTTCATGGAACAATTGTCTAGTTTTACCAATACCTCTTGATTCTCACACAGAGCATGACTCACATGAGCTTAGAGTGTAAAAGTAATTATAACATCATTCAATGGGCCATTAATCATGAATAAACCTCATACTTCTATACATGAACTACATGGGATCTGATTCCTTTTCTTAACAAGGATACTTTGGAAGACCATCTGCGGGTACGATCCCACTATTCATAATTTCCTTTAATTTGGGCCTCCTTTTCAAGAGTAAGCCCCATTTCCCCAAATCATAAAATTCCTTTAACCTGGGCCTCCTACTTAGGAGTAAGTGCCAGTTCTCGATTCCCTTTTACCTGGATATCCTTCTCAGTGATAAGACTATGTCATAATTTATCTTAACCAGTCTTAATTCCTTTTGATTTGGACTTTATTTTCAGGAATAAAACCCAATCATAAGACCCCTCTAATTTGGGCATCCTTCTTAGGATTAAGTCCTATGTTAATTATCCAAATTTCCATAAGGCACATATACCTTTATGAACCTCATTTTTGGATTTCTTCCCTTATGTAAATCCTAATCTTCAGATATCGGGGCAGTCACACATGCAAAATTCCCACATTATTTCTCATGATTTGTATCTTTCATGGCATAGTTGTCAGGTTTTACCAATACCTATTATTTCTCACACCAAGCATGACTCACGTGTGTGCTTAGAGTGTAAAAGTAATTATGACATCATTCTTTGAGACATCAATCAACAATAAACAACATGATTCTTTAACTCGAACTAAGTGGGTTCTAATTCCTTTCCTAAACAATGGATACGTAGGTAGCCCGTATGCGGGTACGATCCCAACTATGAAATAAATAGTGTCCATCTCAATGAAAATAATCATTATGTGCCCCATTGAGTGTCTTTAAAACCGTTATGGTCTTCATAATGACCAAGAGACTTTTTTTGTATTGAAGGATAATGTTGACTATGAATCTATAACAAATACAGATGATTATCAATCGATGAAGAACATCAAATCCATATAAAATGATTCTCTATATTTCATGCAAATCAATCATTAATTGCATGTTCTAAAGGAATTATCATTCTTATACTTGGTAATTTAATAAGAATTCATGAACATAACTCAAATATACAAAAAGAGTCCCAGAGTAGACAATAATAACCCCCAAATAGGTGAGATTATTTTGATCTCCAATCCTCTTGACCAATGAAAATTCTTAAGCCTCATCGGTTCACAACTAATGAGAACATTCCTTTGGAATGTAGGCTCAAATGGATATAGAATCATTAGATGTTTCTGGTTCTACGAACAAACCCATTAGAAACCGATTGGAATGTTTAATCCTTAAATCAACGATGACATCCCCTATTTTAGAGGGAAACAAAAAATTGTGAAGCAGACGTGAATACATAACCATGTTAACATGATTTTTTACCTATTAGTTAGGCCCCTACTTAAACTCAATTAGAGGGCCAACAATGCAATCAAAAAACATATGTGTGCATACAAAAGGTGTATTGGCTGAATTTATCATTATTATGTCTATTATATCAATCACGCTCTCTTTTCCAATATCTTATGCATTACAGAAATGGCTTCTCTCATGTTCACACCTGTGAATACATCTACTGTGAATTCCACTACTGCTACTCATACTGGATCGTCGTCCGCTCTAAGGACGAAATCACCTACTCAGTGTCTTCAACGCTGGGTATCAAATGCCCTGGTAAATGTGAACCATCATCACAATACCATCCCTACTCTGGGGGCCGCTTAACAAGCCCTTCATGTCAATAATTCAACCTAGTTGTCTGGACAGTGATGACCAGTGATCAAGAAGCAGGTTGTGCCATCTATCTTTTTCAACAGTTTCAGGTCGTTATCCCTGGAACACAATCACCATTACCTCCCATATTCCGTGGAGGTGAATGATTAGGTCCCTCAGGACATTAATTCAATGAGACGGGAGTCCTTCCCAAGGGCTCCCATCAACAATCTCTGTCAGACTCATGCTGCAGTGTGCCCTCAACGTATTTTGGGTGTCGTCTCTATGCATTCGGCAAAGGTTCCTCAAACACGAGTCGGAAAGACAAATTGCCAGAGGTGAAATCCGGTCCACAATGAGTAGGTTCTCATATCTGCTATATCTGGAGGAGTCTTCCAACCTATCTTGGTGGAAATCAATGAGCGGGCACATACACCCATCCGTTTTAATTCTGCTAATCAGCAGACTCGTCTGGTAGCATCACGCCAATACCCCCAGGAAATTCTAGCAGAGTACTATAGACAACAATATACTCCTATTTATAAATCATTAGAATGTCAGCAGGCTTTTTCTGAGTACATACGATGAAGCCTGCCAACCCAAAACGTAGACAACTGGTAAACATGATAATACACCTGCTTACACTCATCAATCCTGGAAGTAGCCTCGTCCGTCTTTATTGAAGGAAGCCTGTCAATGATGTTTGGCAGTGTGAAATCAGCTGGCAAATACCCCTTCTAGTATTGATCAAGTCTACCTACAGTCTCGTTTGGTAGAACTCGGAGAAGTCATTCAGAGAGATTCGGCGACAAACAGGAGGCAGACTCAACTATCTACCCCCACACTTGAGTACAGTCAGGATTCACTGATAGGAAAAGGAGGATATGAGCAGGAACATACACCCACTCCAAGCACTGAATCAACGTATAACCCCATTCCAGCAGCTGAAGTCACCAAACACATTTTGTTAATTGTGAGAGAGAAGATGCAAATCCCTGCACATATCCTGGAGGCCTGTTAGGATATAAGAACAGCTTTAGCAGCATCTCAGGGAAAGACACATAAATTTGTCCCTACCAGTGGAGTGACTCATCAAAATATCACTCTGGAATAGACACACACCTCTATTACAGTCAAAGAGGGTTTTGAGGCGTACTCCCCCATATCGTAAAGACAACCAATTCAGGCACATATACCTGGTTTGAGTGGAGATATTCAGCCTATGCTGATATTTTCTCATGAGTAGGCACATACAACTTCCATAGAGTATAATAAGGCATCTATGAAGAAGACCCACCCAACACAGTCAAGAAACCATGGGCCAATCTGTAATCAGGCCTAGCTCGATATTGGAGTTCTTGTTGCACTCAGTCAACTATATATTGCAACTCAAGATTCTTCTCTCTCATTTCCCAATAGTGGGAACATTAATTCATGATGGTCTTTATTAGTCACATCCCCATGAAGGCTTGTTTCATGAATGTTCGATTGATCTCAATGTATTATTGTTAGATGAGAGCCATAGTGACCCTCTGTATTGTAAGACGATCAAGAAGTGAAGCCAGCATGTCTGATGCTCTACCATCAACAAGTGAAATACATTATCAATTAGAAGAGACCCTAGGGTGTAGTTCATTCTCCAAACCATCCCTGGGTCATTCATCTTCTATTTTGATTAGTGAATTATCCAAAAATCGTGTTGAATCTGATGAACCAACACGGTAGCACTAGATAGGGTCTAAATAGGAAGAGGAATCTTCATTGAATGATACAGAGGAAATGACGAACATGAGAAAACATTTGGAGAAAGGTGAAGTACCAGTTATGTTTTGGTCGTTGGCTGACTCTCAGTATGACATTCCAGAGATGTTGATGGAATATGGGATTCATGATATTCGTCTCAACATATGTAAAAATCATTGGTAGTTGAAAAACAATGTATTATCTTATGATGAATATGAAAATCATTTTATGATAATAGAAGGGTTACAACGCCAAATTGAATTGGCATCTCTATCAGTATTATGATATCTGATGTCTGAAAAGCAGCAAAGATCCCATCAACGTTCATGCCTTGGCACATTAAAAAGAGTGCGCCAGTTAATTTCTACTGCCCCATCTAGTATTCATATCAGAGGATGGGGTGTTCATGGAGTAGTACATTTTACTATGCTCTATAATCAACAAATCCCACCAAATGTGGTTACATGAAATGTTATCTCCCAAAATTGGCCACATATAACTAGTTTTGTGTGAAATCAATGGTTTTCCCAAGATCATGATTCTTCTAGTTCTTCTCATAGGTAAGCATATAGACAACATGTTTTTAAATTATTCCTCCATCAAGATAACATGAATATTGAACAGGCCTCTCGTATATAGCATGCACATCATCCAGTGACAGAAGTATTAGAAATCGTCCAACGGTCTTTTGAGCCAGGTGAAAAAAGCAGATGTCGGTGGATGCATCCAGCAAATTTCCGGACTATGGTACGCTATATTAAGAGTGATTTTAAGAATGACTTGGACATATGATGTCAATAACAACCCCATCATTCTAGACTGGGGACTCATTTAGCCTAACCCTGAGAATCAACAAATAAAATTCGAGAAGTTGAGCAGGAACAGCAGGAATAGCCCCAGTCCACCAGACAGGGGACTTATTCTAATCCTCAATCCCTCACTCAGAGAAATTTGGTCTTCTCTCGAATAAGGAAGAAGCCCCAAGTGGAACGAAGAGCAAAATTATCAGAAGATTGTCTAAAAATTACGGTTTGCCAAGTAGTTCCTGAGAAATGAAATCAAAAGAAGGCAGTGTCTTGTCTGGGGCATGGAAAAGACAATATCGCAGAAATGCCGATAGAAGGGATGCAATGAATTATGCATCAATCAATGTCATCAATTCCATTGTTTCTAATCCACCAGATGAGGATCACATATATGGATTAGATAAAGAGGTTTCTGTTCAAAAAATTTACACACAGACACAAATGATGATGGTTTGCGTACACAAAATCAAAGGCTTACCAAAACTTTAGGTGTTCCTTTATGTTACCCACATCCCCCTCTCAGAAAGGTGTCCAATAAGGGGAAATGAAAGAATTAGGATACTTCCCACACTTCCTCTAGAGAATTCCAGTCGCTCTCATTATAGAAATGGTTTACGCAATAGGAGGATGAAATAATTGAATTGAGGGGGATAAATGCAGAACTATTTCAATGTAGACTTCCTCCTAAGCATGACAGTAAGCCAAGGGAATTTTTTGATACTGCTGGGATGGATCAAGAGTATCCTCTTCTACCAGTACACCCCCATTTGTCTAATACTATAGGTCAGGCGCAACAATAATCGGTATTGTTAACAGCGGTTTCAGTACCAGCAGTCATTCTTGTAAAATCTCTAGTTAAGAAACCTATTTAGGTCCAAGCTCAACCAGATGTTTCTCAAAATATTATAACTATTATCGAGTCATTGACAGCTTGATAAGAAGCGATGGAAGGAAAGTGTGTTCAAATTAAAATAGAAAAGAAAGCTTACCCTAAACGGGTTAATGGTATTCCTCCCCCACAAAATTTTGCATGTACCACATTCCCAATCATTAATGGTCCGGGAGATCCAGAGCAACACTTAATACATATTGTTTCTCATTGTGATCTCATGATGAGAACCCCTTAGCCACAAGAAGCAGTTAAACTCAGGTGTTTTGTACAGTCATTACAAGGACCTGCATTTGTTTGGTACACAATCTTGCAATCCCAGTCAATTACCGGATGGGAAGATCTTCCTCACCAATTTCTTCTTCAATTCTGCTCAACATTGCCAAAGACAATAGTTTTCAATCTTACAAATTTAAGAAAATAGCGAATGATAAGGTTTTAGGATTCATTTATCATTGGACGGGATTATCATATTCCCTGAGCTTAGCACTCCCTCAAGTAGAACTGTTGCCAATCTGTCTGGAAAATTAGCATGATAAATTATGCACGTCGTTGATCCCTGCGAAATACATAGGAGGGTTTCGATATCTTACTTCGATCGTTCAAAAAATTAATGATTCTCTTACGATGAATAAGGGTAAAACATGTATAATTCCAACAGATCCAGGAAAGAGAATGGGTAGAGAAAAGACTACTACAGTTATTCTTAAACAAGCACCTGTACCTACTTCTACTTCAAAACCTTCATCTTCCCGAAGGTCTCCACCTCCTGATCATCAGCAATAGAGGATGTTTTGTCAATACGATAAAAGAGAACAATGACAGAAACAATTTGGGGAGTTGAAGAGAAATGATTATTCTTTCTGAAATGAATAAGTTCCTGGTTTCTTCATTTTGGCTTTGGATAATAATTTGGTTCAGCTGTCGATGCCCAAGAGGCCAAACTAGGAAGGAGATGAAGACCGTCCCAATTATTTCCCATTTCATCTGATGTTCAGGAATCTCATACAAGAGTGTTTCCTTTTCACTTACCTCTTGCAATAATGGTTGACTCAGGACAAGTCATATTGAACGGTTCATCAGCTCAGGTAGCATGTGTTACTACTACAGATCTGGGGAAGGAGGCGAATGGCAAGAAGTAAAAAACCGAAATGTGCAAAAATATGAAAATTGGATGTTCAGAAAAATGATCAACCGAACTCATGTCGTTTTGCGAATGAAATTGAAGAAACCAATTGTGTCTTCAGTTGTAAATGCCTCAGTGAAACCCCCATCAAAAGAAAAATCATCAAAAGGGAAGCATAATTTTGGGAAAGAGGAAGAATCAGAAGAAGATGAGTATGTGTCAAATCCCATGTTGTCTTCGACACTAGAAGATTTTATGCCATCTACTTCAAAACCACGGGACCCACCCCACCAAACAGAACAGCCTAAATTAGATAGTTAGGAAGAGTCTTCATCTGATGAAGAGTTGATCTTTGGTTATGTTAATATGATTCACATAATAGATACTTAATCCAGTCGCAGTTTCAATTTGGATGAGCCTGAATTCCCTATATCAAAAAGAGGAATAAGAGGACGTTCTAGGGGTCTGAGATACAGAGGAAGACATGGATATCCAAGAAGCCACCATTCCAATTATTCCCCTGCTAGAACTATGTATGCATCACAAACTCATGGCATAGCCCCTCAACAAGCTCAACAATAAAAAGCAAGTTCTTCCAACAATAGCAGATTCAGTCCTGGCACAATTATTGTGGAGGATCTGTTAGAGGTTCCACCTATGTCCTATCAACGTGTAAATGGATATAATCGGTCCAATATTCCAAATCCAGGTGTATTTCCAACTCCTATCTGGATACAAGATGCATATACTTCCAAAGAGTCAACTTCCAAGGCACCTGCTAAACCACATGTTCCGGTTGGGAAACATAGAAAATTGGATTAAAATTATGATCTATTGAAACAACGGGCCTATGTTCCGGCCATGTTGCCAATTTGGGATTCTTCCAATCTATCAAAGGATATTTGGGAGGCACTCATTGAGGCTTTATTAAGTCCTCAAGAGTTTTAAACTGAAATTGTTGTAGCCGAAGTCTACCACGTAGAGAATAATCCTGCAGAATGACATGCAGTGATATCTTTCATAGATGAAGTTGAAGATGATTTCGTGCATGGGAATATTAGACGATTGTACTTATATGGAAAGGTAAATGGTGTAGACATCGGAAAAGCTTTTATTGATAATGGTTCAAGTGTCAACCTCATCCCTATTCATAAATTTTGTCGATTGGGAGTCACCGAATCTGATTTAACTTCTTCTACTTTGATGGTGCAAGGGTTTGATAAAATGAACAAGAACCACTTGGAGAGAATAAACTCTAATCATAGTTTGGTGACCTGGTATCTAATTCAGATTTCATGGTTGTTCATCATGATACATCTTTCAGTATTTTTCTAGGAAGAACATGGCTACATCATCATGCATTTATCCCTTCATCATATCATCAATGTCTTAAATATTGACTTGACGGTCAAATTGGGACATTTTATGGTGAGAAATCCTCATTCAAGACATGTGAATCAAAATACATTGAGGCAGAATTCTATCACATGAAAGGAGAGGAGAAATCCACATCAAAATAGGTCACAAAAGTTAATGCTCCATTTGGTTTAGAAAATATTCCAGTAAATCTATTCACACTTGTGAGTACAGATTGTGTGTTGCCTATCTGTCAAATTGACAGAATAGACCAAAATCAAAATACTCATATAGATAATTCCATAATGTCAATTATGACATTAGAGCAAGGAAACATGGGAGAAATTGTTGATCCACCAAGCAATGATGAAAGCCCAAATATGGATGTCTTCATTTTATCTACTGAAATCTAGAATATCCATACATCGCCAACCAAGCCAGAAGAAGTTATAGAAGCATCAGAAGTAAATGATGATGTTGATTCTCAATCCATCATCTCCACATTATTACCCAGTGAAGACCCTTCATCATAAATCGGGTCAGAAATGTAATCTTATTCTTCAAGATGTTCAAATTTTAACATCTCTTCTGATCAAGGAAATTCTACTTCATCATCTACTATGCAAGTAGGAGTAGAAGAAATAAATCATATTGAAAAAGAAGAGGATGATCTCAGGGTTGCTCCCCCAACATTTGAGGAAGGTATCTCTACCACTGTGGATGAACTCAGAGGAATAAATATAGGTATAAAAGAAGATCCACGCCCCACTTTAATTAGTGTGGCAATGACTCTTGGTGAACAAGATATGTATATTACATTTTAAAAGAAAAATATAAACATATTTGCTTGGAACTATACAGAATTTCCATGGCATGATCCTGTTGTTGCTAATCATCATTTGTGTTTCCAGAAGAACATCTAGGATTTATGCAAGCTGCGAGAAGAACACACCCAACTTTTGCTTCCAAAATTGAAGCTAAAGTGTATTATATTATCAAATCTAACTTCATAAGAGATGTTAAATATACCAAGTGGTTAGATAATATTGTCCATGCGAAGAATAAGAACGAACAAATTAGAATTTTCATCGATTTCAGGGATCTTAATATGCATTGTCCTAAAGATTACATTCTAGTTCTTATTACAGAACATTTAATTTATGAAATGGCTAGCTATGAATCACATTCCTTCATATATGGGTTTTCCGGATATAATCAAATCCAAATCGATCCATAAGATGAAGAATCTATAGCCTTCAGAGCCCCTCAGGTTGTGTTTTACTATTGGGTAATGCCTTTTGGCATAAAGAATGCTGAAAAAACATATCAGCGTGCCATGCACCATGTCACGACCCGTCCCTTGGGGCCCATGTCGTAACTACCCTAAGCCCACCTCCCATAGGCTTGGGGCTGGCGACTAGCTCCAAAGTCGTAAAACCCAAAACATGGGAAGGCGTTGCCTTTATGTAAGAAACAGACACCACAAAGTAAACAAGCACCTGTAATATACTATGTAAACAAAGTGTAAAAGTATGTGGGGGAAAGTAAAATGGGCCAGTATACAATCCCAAAATGAAAGTAATGTACAAATGGAAAGACAGTACAACAACAGAAAGTAAATCAGCAAGTCTGAGCCATCCACAGGGGATCCCACCTGAAGGGTTGGTACATATAGTCTCCTCCTCTCCTCGGTTCCAGTCGTCCCCTCCGAGCACGTCTCGTCCAGTGGTCTACCTCCAGGTACTGTACACGTCTCATTCAGTGATCTACCTCCATGTACCGTTCTGCCCGACGAGCTCCTACCTCGGTCAACGTTGTTCATCGTCTGCATCCAACACAACGAAGTTCTGGCATAGCCCATGCACGGGTGAGTATAAGCTACTTAGTAAGGACTTCGAGACCTTCAATGTCTCACTAAATCCAACAAGGATAAACACAAAGAAGGTTCTCAACAGATAAACCACACTTAGGAATAAGCCCATACTTATACCTAGGTTACTAAGTTACTCATGTAAAACATGAGATATCACACAGTTATGAAATCAATGTATAACCACTACTTAAATATATGCCCATACATATAGCTAAATTATCAAGTAACCTATCTCAATTCTAAGGAAAACACGAAGGTCGTTCACTCAGCTCAAACCAGGATTTATCATGATGTCATAGAGTCACAGCTGTGGAAGAACTTCTCCTGAAAAGTACTGTGGGTATGATGCTACAACCAAGCATTGCCCACTATGGGTCTTCCGCTACTACTAAACACCCCTCTGTCATGGGTCTTCCACTACAACTGAGCGCACTACCTCTGTCGATTACCTCTGGTCTGCCGCTACAACCAAGCACACCCCATTTGTCGAGTACCTCGAGTCTGCAGCTACAACCAAGCGCACCCCCTCTGTTGAGTACCTCGGTTATGCTGCTACAACCATGGGTTCCCCCTCTGTCAGGTACCTCAGGTCAGCCACGACAACCAAGCACACCCCCTCTGTCGAGTACCTCGGGTCTGTGGCTACAACCAAGTGCACCCCCTCTGTCGAGTTCCTCGGGTCTACCGCTACAACCAAGCGCACCCCCTCTTTCGAGTACCTCGGGTTTGCCGCTACAACAAAGCACACCCCCTCTGTGCTATCCGAATCACTCTGAGACGATCGATCAATAGTCGTCATGTTTCAGCAAGCTACTAGTTCTCTACACTCTACTAGCTCACCACCGGGAGGGTTCGTTCAACGATCTACTGGTCGATACTCCATGTATTTCGAGGTTCCATGAAGTAGTATAAAAGATCCTTCTCGTCCCAGGGGTCTTAACGCAACAGACGGTGCGTCAATAGGATTCCCGGTCTGTGAGTTATTAGCCCTTTTTAGTCCCTAGGGCCCGGTTGGTTTTTTATATGAACCAATCCGGCCACATCACAACTGTACCAAGAAATCTCCTAGGGTATGCTCAAGGAACAAGTTTTCAAAGAGATCACCATCGTCGATGACGATTCATCAAGTAGAGGATTCTGAAATAGAAGATGTAGCAGTCGCAACAAGCTCTTGGGTTCCGGCACACAGAACGCTCGTTCTGGGGGGATCTGCTCCATGAGCCAACGGGTCGATACATCAACTGTCAGGTATATCAGAGTTGATGCATCTCAAAGATCTATCACGTCCAAAGGCACCCAACGCGAGTGATGGTGTGTCAAACGGACACCCGGTCTGAGAGTTATTGGCTTTTTCGTCTTAGGGGCCCGATTGGTTTTTAAGTTAAAACCAACCCGACTATAATCCAACTGTGTCCAAACCTCATGCAAAGTAAGTCAAAAGGTCTATCTCACTAAGAGGAAACCATCTATGTCGACGGTACCTCAATCTGACATCCGGAGCTCAAGATATAAGTGTTTCCGCTCCAAGAGCCCGGTTGGTTTCGTGTTTGAACCAACCCGGCCAAACCCAAAGTTTTCCCCAAACCTTCAGTATAGTAATCCTAAATGACCGTCATGATCCAAGGATCGCATCGCAACTGATAGTTCAAAAAATCGGAGTTTCATAGCCCATGTTATGGGCCTTTCAACAGAATTGTCCACAAACGGGGGGGGGGTGGGGTGGGGGGGGGGGGGGGGGGGGGGCTGGGCCCGGTCCGGCCCAGCCCAGTACCCCCCTGGGCCGAACCTGAACAGGGTCGGCCCGGCCCGGTGGCACGACGGTGCGGCCCAGAACCACAGTGCGGTGAGGCGGCCAGCGTGCACGCGTGGTGCACCCACGTGAGCGCCAAAGGGAGGGGGCGCTGCCCCCCCTCTTTGTGGAAACGGTGGCCCCTTAATGGGGTCGCGCCTTGTAAAACAGCTGGTGGTTAAACCCCCCGGGATCCCCCCTATAACGGCCGACCAGCAAGGCCGGATGGTTTCTCACCACGGGACCCCATGGTCTGATGCCTTCCGGTGCCCGGTGGCCGGAGTTCCTCCCGCCTCTCGAGCTCTCCAGCGGCTGGTTTTTCCAGCCGCCCACATTTACAGATGCAGCGAAAGCCATCCGGCACGGCGCGCCAACGCCGCGCCCCCTCCACCCGTGGCCCGACTTCCGGTCGCGACCTTAGTTGCAATAATCGGCACGACAATACGGCGTCGTGCTTCTGCATCGCGGCCCACTCCGGCCA